>CM047805.1:82411394-82903894 GCA_026214975.1 Gentiana macrophylla | reverse complement strand
CGCTGCCCCCAATCCGCAAAAAAGAAACCAGAGGCTGCCGTCTAAGCCCGAACAAGAAGCAGAAATCTAGGCCACCACAAGCAACACCTCGTTCAAGAATGGTCAAGAAAGTCAGCACCAACTGGGAGGCAAACAAACGTTGCCAGGCCGCCACGAGAAGAAGTGGCGGTGACCACCACGCGCCCACAATTACCGCCACATAAACAAAGAAAAACAAAGGAACCGGAGAGAACAAAGGATGAGAGCACAAGAACCGCCAATAGAGGCTCAGATCTTTCGGGATCCACCACATGCAACCCCAAAGAAATGAGGAAGAAGATGAATCAGCAGCCGGGCCGCCATCAAGCTTCAACAGCAAAAGAGAGAAGATTTAATTGTAGTTATATTTGCATTTTCTTCAATAATTTATAAATCCCATCACATTTGAAGCACTTAGGTTTAATTGTTTCTCTCGACATATTGTGATTTCTCTTGATCATTTTGTAAGTTAGGTGAATGTTTATTGCCCATGTAGATGCTATTTTTAATTACATATTCTTACCAACCATTCATACATCAAAGTTAGACATGTCGCATTTTTTTTTTGCAGCCTATGCATTTACGTAAGTTTGGTCATTTATCTTCTTACACCTACTATTGGTGGCAAGCTATAGGCTAATTAGATAGATAGACCATTGTTACTACTTATCATGTTTAGTGAAAATGTTTCTTTTTTGTAATGTTTTGTTTACATTGTTATTTAGCATTGATGCAAGTTACCATTTACTTTCATTGGTAGGATTCGTTTGTAGGATTTGCGTGGATAGATAAATAAATACCCAATGATAGTAGGACGACAAATTTGACACAACTTAATCTCTCACCATTAATTTTGATACGTCTCTATCATTACTCATAAAGATATGCTTTGTCACAATTAGAAGCCTCTATGAAACTATTCATATTGAACAAATTTTCAGAAAACCCGGTAAACTTGCTAGCATTTACAGTTTTTTGAAATATTCTACTTCCGTGTTGTTTATCATATCTTGGATGATGTTAATCAATTGTAATATGGTTTGAACTAGGAATAACTTATGCATGGTTAAAAAACTAACAGATACTACATTAATATTTTGGCCCAGTTTGTTTTTCGGTTTGGTTGTTAGGAACATTTTATTAAGTTTTGATGATGGCCATACTAACTGTTACAGCAAGCCTGAAATAAGTTAGAATTATCTGTATAAGTCTTTACTTAGTGTCTGACATGTTGTATAAGTTGAGTCAGACAAGTAATGTATTAGTTGGTAGGATGGCTGAGTAAGAACAGATATTCGGCAGAGTGAAGCCAGTCAAGTACCAGCAGAGAAGCAATGAAGACATTATGGTCTGACTTATAACCAAGGAAGTCTGTGATGACCTTGGATAAATCAAAGTAATGAAATATGCTATCAAATATGGTGTACACTGATATCACCCAAATCAAGGATCAGTGTAGTACAAAAAGTACTCTAAAGAATGAGAGAAAACAACAATGCAGTAAACCGGCAAAGTAAAATGACTTTCGGCAGAGTAAAGAAAGAGCAGTGAAGGAAGAACCAAATAGCCAAGTCAGAAGGAATCACTAAACCGTTCAGGGAATGGTCAAGTAAACTTCACTCATTCAGATTTCAAACAATGAAGATTAAGCATTAAATGCACAATCAATTTAGGATAAATCAAGGACGGATTTTCTGATAAACGTTTGAGGAAAAATCCGATCACTAAATTAAAGAAGAATATAATTAAGGGGGAATCAAGAATTAAATCAAGGATTATTCTCTACATTAAATAGCCAACGGACGGAAATTCAAATTAAAGATCATCAAGGCTATAAAAAGAAGGCATTGACAGAAGAAGCAATAACAAGGACTAATAAGAAAACAAGCAGAAACTCTGTCAAAGTGAAAAGCCTTCCATCTGTTCTAAAAGGAAACATCAAGAGATCAACTCAGGAATCAGAACCCCAATTGCAAATCAAGCTCTGACATTGATCAACAAATTTGTGAATCCAATTCACATCAACTGAGGAAATTGAATCAGAGAAATCTGAGAAGGAGTTGCAAATTTTGTGATAGCTGCTGAAAGATTTGTTCTCAAGGAGCAGTGATAGAGACTAAGTCACTGAAGCTTTTGAAGCCAGGGAGTGATAGTCTTGAAGATTGTGATGACTGTTTAGCCAAGGACAATCGTACTATTGTATCTATGAAAACAATAGTGAATTCCTCCAATCATCACAGGAGAAGAGTGGATTAAGAGATTACACCACCCTGAACCACTATAAACCTTTGTGTCTATTTACTTTCAGCAATTTTCCTTGCAACATTTTATTTCATTGCATACTCTATATTTGTGATTGCATAATCTACTTTGAAACAACATTTTAGGAAGGGACTTATCCGCTGCCCAAAAGCTTTTAAATACAAGAAAAGTTTTTGAAACTCCACTATAGTCATTCACCCCCCCTCTGACTATAGTTTTACCCTGCTTTGGGACCATCAATTGGTATCGGAGCAGTGTTCCTAGTATCAGAACTTGTTCAGATCTAATTTCTGATCAAAGAGATCACATATTTTCAAAGTAGTTTTCAAATTTGTGCTTTCTATTTATATATCTCTTATTTACACTTATGGATTCCTCAGATTTTATGTCAAAGGTACATGTATTCAATGTTAATAAGTTTGATGAATATAAAATAAGAATGTTGTCACATCTTGCAGCAACTCATGAGGAGATGCTGGATGTAATCAATGATGGCCCAATCGAGATCAAACTTGTGGTATACACAAGAGCAGATCAAGGAAAAGTAATAGACAAACTCAAGAAAGATTGGACCAAGGATGACAGGAGAAGAGCAAATCTCGACTTTGTTGCAAAAGGCATGATTTTGAAGACTCTAGACAGTAATATGTTCACGAGGATCACAGATTGCAAAACCGCAAAGGAGATGTGGGACAAATTGGAACTGAACAATGAAGGATCAGAAGCAGTCAAAGAAAACAAATTGTCTGTTGCAAAACATAAATTTGAGAACTTCAAAATGAAAACTAGTAAAACCATTGATCAAATGGACAATAGATTCTCAAGCATCATCAGTAAACTACAACAACTTGGACACACATATCCACAGAAAGAAGTGCGCCTGAAGATCTTGAGAGGCTTACCTGAAAGATGGAAGATCATTTCATCAATAATCAGAGGGACAACAAATCTTAAAAAACTGATACCTTAACTCTAATGTCTCAACTAAAGGCCCATGAATTTGAGTTGAACGGCGACGACAGTGCACCAGTAGGGACACATAAGACAATGCATTAACTGCACCCCAGCAAAGTAACACAGCTGATGTAAACAACAAAGAGACACAGGAACTGAAGGAACATGTAGCTTTACTGGTAAAACATTTTGACATGTTTAGCAAGAAGAAGCAATTCAAAGGAGGATCATCATCATACATGAAGTCTAGCATAAGCAAAGACATGAAGAAAAAGGATGATGAATACAAATGCTTCAACTGCAAGAAGAAAGGGCATTTCAAGGCTGATTGTCCAGAAGAAAAAGACAAAGATGAGGATAAAAAGAAATTCAAGACAAAGATGAAGATAAAAATAAATACAAGACAAATGATAAGAGGAAAAGCAAGAAGGCACTCAAAGCTGAAACTAGCAGTGAAAAGAATGAAGAATCATTTGAAAATGATTCTGGAGATGATGATGAAGCTGACAACTCAGACAATGAAAAAGCTTACCTATGTCTTATGGCTAAAAAATCTAATGAAACTGAGGTAACATCCAGTACACTCATCATCTAGTGCATCCACATATGACACTGCACAATCTTCTATTATTCCACTAGATTCTACAAACCTAATCCAAAATCTCATGAGCAAATTTGAAGATATTGAGATGAATCATGAAATTCTGGAACAGGAATGTGAGAATCTAAGAATGGAAAATAAAAGATTAAAGGAAGAACTAGAAAAAGTAAAAGCTGAACAAACTAGTAAGGAAATCCACTCAACTGATCAACAAACAACAGATGATCACCCATCCAATGTTGAAAGACCAGTTGAGAAAATCTCCCTACCAGTTAAGATCACCACTGCACCACTTAGTGCACTAGCTTACAAATCCCCAAAAAGGTTTGGATCCAGATCTGGTCTTGTCTACAACAGTCAGGATGACAATAGAAACAATAGTCAACCCAAATTTGAATCTAGTTCCAACAATGGACCAAAATTCAGAAAAGGACAGGTCATAGTTTCTACCACTCATCCTGCACCGGTGAATTCAAAACCTAGTGTAGTGAAGCAGCAGAGTGAATCATCAATACATCCAATTAAAGGCAAAGGAGTTCAGAAAGGTAAGGGAAGACTTTACCCTTCTGAGGATGATTGGAATGTTACACCTCCAAAGTACGTATACGAAGAAACCATTTCATAATATGCATAATGTGTTTAAGAAAAGCCAGCCAAGGCATATTCCTGGACACAAGAAGCAGCATGGAAATAAGTTTCCTCCTACATATTGGAAAGTGAAAAATGATGCAAATGCACCAAAAAGTAGAGAAAGGTATCAGAATACCTTTAGTGGAAAGATTAGAAGATATTCTACCATGCCTTATACATATGAAGTTGATGACTTCAACTATTCAAAGAGAAGATCATTTGGATATACACTTGGTGTAGGAGGCATGATCTAGCTATGAGCATGGACCCAAATGTTGTTGGGTACCTAAACAAAATTAATTTATTTTGCAGGATGTCTGGTACATAGAAAATGGATGTTCCTGACACATGACAGGGAACAAAGGATGGCTCACTAACTTTAAAGCTTTTGATGGACCCAAATTTACTTTTGGAGGCAAAGAAAACCGTGGTAAAATTAAGGGGGATGGCATAATGATCAAAAACAGCTTGAAGATTCAAAATGAGGCTTATGTTAAAGGACTGAATTTCAATCTACTGAGTATCAGTCAATTTTGTGACAAAGGCTACAATGTGAACTTCAATAAGGAAGGATGCAAAGTGATTCACAGCAAAACCAAAACAGTTGTACTGGCAGGAAGAAGAGAAGAAGACATGTATGTGGTAGATTGGAAGACAGCAACATCAGAAACATGTTTGCTTGTCAAAAGTAAACAATCAACCAGCTGGATTTGGCATAGAAGATTGAATCATCTAAATTTCAAAACCATCAACACACTATCGAAGAACAATTTGGTTGAAGGCCTATCAGAGATCACATTCAAGAAATAAAGTCTTTGTGATGCATGTTAAAAAGGGAAGCAAATCAAAAGCTCTTTTAAGTCAGAACCCTATCAATCAACAACAAGGATCCAACATCTGTTACACATGGATCTGTTTGGACCAGTCACACTAGTAAGTGTAAGTGGAAAGAAATACACTAAAGTGGTGGTAGATGACTTCGGAAAATTCACCTGGATCATATTCATGAACAAGAAACGAGAGACACTCAAGAGGCTGCCAGATTTGCTAAGAAGAATTCAAAATGAAAAAGAACTGAAGATCATAAAGATCAGATCAGATAGAGGAACAGAATTCCTAGATGAAATAATCAGAACCTATTGTGAAGAGAATGGAGTATTGCATCTACTATCAGCAGTAGGGACTCCACAACAGAATGGTGTAGCAGAAAGAAGAAACAGGACAATCAAAGAAGCAGTCAGAACAATGATTGCTGAAGCATGTTTGCCAAAGAGATTTTGGGTGGAAGCAGCAAATACAGCATGCTATACTCAAAACAGATCAATCATCAACAAACATCATGAAAAAACTCCATATGAAAAATATCGAATGGAAGAAAACCTAATATTTCACACTTACATATGTTTGGATCTAAATGCTTTGTTTTGAACAGGAAACAACTACATACTTTTGATGAAAAAGCTGATGAAGCAATCTTTATGGGATATTCAGACACCAGTAAAGCCTTTAGAGTGCTCAACAAAAGAACCTAGGTGATTGAAGAGTCAATTCATGTAGTCTTTGATGAACCAAACACAAATGGTGTAGGCCTTCAAGAACAAGAAGAAGGAGCAGAACAAAGGCAATTTTATATGAATACAACAGTACCAGCTACAATTCTAAATCACAATTTTGGAAATCAAGATAAGCCACCAGTACAAACAACAGAAGAAACACTAGAAAAAGAACATGAAGCTGATGTATAAACTGAAGTTGTGGAAGCACCAAGTCAAGAACAACTTCAACCTGATCTTAACTGGTTAAGAGACCATCCTGAAGATTAAGTCATTAGAGACATTCATACATGAGTCAAAACCATAAGACAACTGGAGAATATGCTAACATGTTTTCTATCACAAGTGGAACCCAAAACAATAGATGATGCAATTCAAGATGCTGACTGGATTACAGCTATGCAAGAAGAACTAAATGAATTTGAAAGAAATGAGGTATGGCAACATGTTGACAGACCAGGCACAGCCAGCATCATTGGAACAAAATGGGTATTTATAAACAAGATGGATGAACATGGGACAATTGTCAGAAACAAAGCAAGGCTAGTAGCAAAAGGCTATTCTCAAGCAGAAGACACAGATTATGATGAAACCTTTGCTCCAGTAGCAAGACTGGAAGCAATCAAACTATTTCTAGCCTTTGCAGCCCATAAAGACTTCAAAGTTTACCAAATAGATGTCAAGAGTGCATTCCTAAAGGGACTTTTGGAAGAAGAAGTATACGTGGAACAACCTCCTATTTTTCAACTCAAATGGAATGAAGATAAAGTGTACAAGCTCAAAAGGGCACTTTATGGATTCAAACAGGCACCCAGAGCCTGGTATGAAACAGTACACAATTCCTAATCAACAATGGATTCAACAAAAGAACCATTGATAGGACTCTCTTCAAGCTAGAGGAAGGAACAATCACTCTATTAGTCGAAATTTATGTTGATGACATCATCTTTGGATCAGAAGATGAAAAGCTATGTGTGAAATTTGCAAACTTAATGAATAGCAAATTTCAGATGAGCATGATGGGAGAATTGGATTATTTTCTTGGACTACAAGTCAAGAAAATGAAAGATGGCATCTTTATCAATCAAGCCAAGTACACAAAAGACATAATACACAAGTATGGCATGGACACAAGTGGGACATCAGATACACCAATGTGTGCAAGAGTTATTCTTGGAAAAGATGAAAAAGGAAAGAATGTAGATCAGAAGCTTTATAGAGGAATCATTGGATCCCTACTTTATTTAATAGCAAGTAGACCTGATATAGCATTTGCAGTGGGAGTATGTGCAAGATTTCATTCTCAACCAAAGGAATCACACCTTCTAGCAGCCAAAAGAATAGTCAAATATCTGAAGAACACCATCAATGTTGGAATTCGGTATCCAAATAATGGAGGATTTAAGTTGATATCATATTCAAACTCTGACTATGCTGGATGCAAGATAGAGAGAAAAAGTACTTCTGGAACTTGTCAAATGCTAGGCAGCAGACTAGTTTCATGGTTTAGCAAAAAAGCAAAACTCCATATCTACATCAACAACTGAAGCAGAATATATAGCAGCAGGCAGTTGTTGTGCACAAGTACTATGGATCAGACAACAGCTAAGGGATTATGGAATGGAGGAGAAGACAATTCCAATAATGTGTGACAACACAAGTGCAATATCCATTATTGAAAATCCCGTATTACACTCAAGAACAAAACACATTGATGTGAGACATCACTTCATCAGAGATCATGTTGAAAAAGGAGATGTTACTCTAAGATATATAACTACTAAAGATCAATTAGCTGACATCTTCACACAACCACCCAGTCATGAAAGATTCAGCAAGTTGAGAACTGAGTTAGGAATGATAGGAATTTATTAAATACTAGGAGCAGCTAACTGGAGTAATCAGCTAAGTAACTTCACCAGTTGTGCAAACCCTTGCCGCTTTGAATGAGCTCATTTGGCAGGTAAGGCACTGGCACTCAGCGAAGTCAACTACACTGATTGTTAGGAATGCAGCTAAAAACAAAGAAATTCAAAAATAAGTCACTACACAGGCTTAGTGACCAGCCAAGGCTCTCCACCGAACTGTAGACTAAAGCAAAACAACAAACTAATGTGTGAACTAAATCAGTTTTATACACGTGGAAAGATCAGATAGTTATGGAGGATTATCTTGTGGAAAAATCACACGCGTGGAGATCAGTTTTTAATCATGGAAGTACTATATTATTTTCGAATTACAAACGCCTCGATTCCCACTTACCTAAATCCACTCCTCCACTACACTCAAATACCATGATTTATATACGTAAAATCACACCATTACGTCACAAAATCCTTCCATATTCAACCACGTTCACACCACCAAAAATAATCATATATAAACCACACTTAGAGGTTTTTTTTTTAAAATTCTTTACACTCCCTTGCAAAATCAAAAACCCTATTCCATCACTAAAACCTCCAAACTGTTCAAAAGTCTCAAACTCCTACTCAAAAATGGCCTCCTCTTCCCAACCCACTCAAACTGGAGCACAATATGAGAAATCAATTGCCACTGGATCATTCTTTCAAGAAGAACACTACTTAAAGCTGTGTGGAATTGACGAAGAAGCAAAGAGACTGGCAGCTGTTTGCAAAAGTATGAGATTACTAACCTTTCTAAATCCTCCAATCTCCGATGTTTGCTATGAAAGTCTAATCTCTTTCTGGAAGACTGCAAAGTATGTCTCTGGGCTACTTGCAGAAGAAGGTGTCGATTGGGAGGAAGACAAGGTCGTTGCATCGGTCAACGGCACAGAAGTAGTCATTTCAGCAAAGGTAATTTGCAAACACCTTAAACTTTCAATAAAGGTCAAGCAAAAGTGGCCTTGGTACCACAAAACTTGGATGAATTCTGGGCAACAATTTCCAAGACAGCAAACCCAGGATCTAAGAAAGTCAACTGTCTTCCATCCGCTTTAAAGAAACCCTTCAGTGAGTTCAGTGCACTAAATGGAAAGAGCATTGAAGGAAAACTAGGGGCAAATAATGCCATGATAGAGGTTAGAATGCGTCTGATGGGAATCATCTACAATAATCTTGAGTTCAATTGGGCCAACTACTTCTCCTTAGAATCAAAGAACAAATCCAAGCAGAGGAAAATGCGGCTAAGAAGGGGATAGCAGAAGGAAAGAAGAAAAAGGGACACTTTTGGGTGAAAAAGTCATATGGGATTCAATTACACTATCTGTTGCAATGTCTACAAGTCCCTGTTGTCAAACTCCACAAATTACATGAATCCAAAATCATGTTTAAAAATGTTAAACCAACAAAGAAAGCAGAAGGAGGAAAGCGAAAGCAACCTAGCAGAATCACAACCAGTCAAAGAAAGAAACCAAAAGTACAAATAATCTGGAGAAAGAGGAGTTCGGAAAATTAATTGATAATGAAGAAGAAGAAGACTCAGCAAGCGGAACAGAATGAGGAACAGAATGAAAGCGAGGATGAACAACCTCAAAATGAGGAAGTAGCAGGAGACACTGAAGATGATGAGGAAATCCTAGAAAAACCAGCACAGATGTCTGCAACTGATATTGTTGATCGAATTGCAGCTTATCTTGAATGGAAAGAAGGTGACTCAAGAATTCAGCTGCAAGACTCTGCACACATGCATGATGATGCGGCTTGGTTCTTCGACTTTTTGGGGATCACAACCCTAGTTGGTATACTTGATGAATCTCTACTACGGGATATGGTGGATGCAGCAAAGGCGAAAACACATCCAGCCTCTGAGAAAGAAAGTGATGAATCATCTGGTGATGATGATGATAGTGATCATGATGATCATAATGGGGATAATCATGGTGGTACTGATCAAGATGATGCTGTTGATGATCCACAAGATACTGCTGATAACACAGACAAATAAGTTGAACAAACTGATGATGCAATTGATGATAACATCTTCTTAAGTTCTTTTCTTCAAACACATGAATCCGCCAAGTCAACGCCACCAGCTCAGACACCACCTTAGCAGCTATCTCTTGACAATCCAGCTGATCCTACAACAGTGATAGACACTGGCTCAGCAGCTGCCACACCGGTCAAGGCCCCTACCGGCACAAAGCAAGGGGGAATAGGAGAGACTGATGCACCACAATTCACATCCACTTAAGTACTTGAAGAAGTGGGAGCTGGTCTAGATGTTACTCAACGTATAGACAGTGGACAATAAACAGAGCCAGAACTAGATGATACCCATCCAAAATTCCTTCAACTGACCACTGGAATATCCAATGAAGCATTTGAAAAAGCATTTGAAGAATTGGAACAACAAGCAATATATCTCAAATATATGACTATGGCATTTATAGATGAAAGTCAATCCATAGAGAAAAGATTTCAGGCGGTTGTTGAGTACATTGATGCATAGAATATTGTTGTGGAAAGACCAGGAGACTTGCTGAAACAGTTAAACATCAATATCACCAACAATCTTGCAGGACTCAGACATCACATTTCTCAAGAAAATGAGTCCATGGCACTAGCTTTTGGCACCATATTTGAAAGTGTAACCCAAAAGATGACTGATCATGACTCAAGGTTCACATCCATTGAGTCCAAACTGGGTAATCTGATTGTAATAGTTGAAGCTACAAACAGTATCTTACTGCAGCAAAGGGATGATGCTGCCAAACAAGGGGAAATAAGTGATAAGCCTGAACAAAGATCCACAAGCAGACCCCAAACTTCATCAAGAACAAATGCAAGAGCAAGGGACACAGAGAACTTAGAATTGAAATGAAGTCAAGAACACTAAGAAGAAAAACTAGAGAGGAGTGGAGAAGATATCAAATGAACCTTGCATAGGTTTTCCTCACCCCATCCAAAGAAGAGATGATGATAGAGACAGATCAGGTAGACATCAAAGACCTAGATCAAATCGGCAAAGAGGATCAGAAAACCAACACAGAGTCAGCACTGGCAGAGGTAACACCAGCAGAGGAAGCAGCAGCATCAGATATACTGGTGAGAAAAGAACTCACAGACACAGGGAAGAGTATGATGCTGAAGTAATAAACAATGTAAGAGAGTTCTTGAGGATCCAAAATTGTCTGTATCCAAATCAAACGCAAGATGAAGCTTGGGCAGACTGGCTAAGATATCAGGATGAGAAGATGAGAATTGATATGGCCAAAATCTACAATGATGTTAAGAGACAACATGCATCTCTCAACCAGAATGCTGGATCCAACTCAATCAGCAGACCAAGTACAGCCATACCCCTCTCTGCACAAGGACCATAAGATTTTCCTAGTGAACAACCAGAAGATTTCAATTACATGGCAAAATTCTATAAGGAAGATGAATCGACTAGAACAATGGGGTTAATTAAAAAGTCTCAAGTTTGCTGACTCACACATTGCTGAGGCCAGGGATAGACTTGAAGAATACTTTGAAAAACCTCGAGCAAATGAGACTATGCCTGACTTTCGTGAACTCTTCAACAAGAAGATATTCCAGGGAGTCTCTGAGTACACTGCTATGGCATACTGGAAGTGGAAGTTTCCAGATATTAATTGGAAAGATATAGAGGAAGTCCAGACCACCAAATTCAAGAGGTATAAAGAAAAATTAAGTGAAATGTAATCATAACACTATGAATATGCTCTTAACCTATTTATCTTATTTCCCTTGAATGGATGAATAAAATTTTTGTGTCTTGTTCTGTTGTTTATTATGAAAAATTTCTTACACTTATGTTCAAGCTTATGAGGTTTTTGGCATCATCAAAAGGGGGAAATTGTTAGGAACATTTTATTATATTTTGATGATGGCCATACTAATCATTACAAAGAAGCCTCGAAATAAGTTAGAATTCTCTCAGATAAGTATTTACTTAGAGTCCGACATGTTGTATAAGTTGAGTCGACAAGTATTGTACTAGTTGGTAGGATGGTGAGTAAGAACAGATATTCGGCGAGAGTGAAGCCACCAAGTACCAAAGCAGAAAAGCAATGAAGACATTATGGTCTGACTTATAACTAAGGAAGTCTATGATGACCTTGGATAAGTCTAAGTAATGAAATATGGTATCAAATATGGTGCACATTGATCTCACCCAAATCAAGGATCAATGAAGTACAAAATGTAATCAGAAAGAATGAGAGAAAACAACAATACAAGAAACCGGAAAGTAAAATGACTTTCGGCTAAGTAAAGACAGAGCAGTGAAGGAAGAACCAAACAGCCAAGTCAGAAGGAATCACTGAACCATTCAGGGAACGGTCAAGTAAACTTCACTCATTCAGATTTCAAACACAGAATATCAAGCATTAAATGCACAATCAATTAAGGATAAATCAAGGATGGATTTTCTGATAAACGTTTGAGGAAAAATCCGATGACTGAAATCAAGGAGAATATAATTAAGCGGGAATCAAGAATTAAAGCAAGGATTATTCTCCACATTAAATAGCCAACGGATGGAAATTCAAATTAAGGATCATCAAGGCTATAAATAAAAGACATTAACAGAAGTAGCAATAACGAGGACTGATAAGAAAACAAGCAGAAAATATGTCAAAGTGAAAAACCTTCAATCTGTACTAAAAGGAAACAACAATAGATCAACTTAGGAATCAGAACTCCAATTGCAAATCAAGCTCTGAGATTGATCAACAAACTTGTGAATGCAATTCACATCAACTGAGGCAATTGAATCAGAAAAATCTAAGAAAGAGTTGCATGTGATAGTTGCTGAAAGATTTGTTCTCAAGGAGTAGTAATGTGATGTAGACTCGGGTCATCAAGCTTTTGAAGCCAATTAGTGATAGTCTTGAAGATTGTGATGACTGTGTAGACAAGGACAATCGTACTATTGTATCTGTGAAAACAATAGTGAATTCCTCCAATCATCACAGGAGAAGAGTGGATTAAGTGATTACACCACCCTGAACCACTATAAACCTTTCTGTCTATTTACTTTCAGCAATTTACTTTACAGCATTTAATTTCATTGCATACTCTATATTTATGATTGCATAATCTACTTTGAAACAACATTTTAAGAAGGGACTTATCCGCTGCCCAAAAGCTTTTAAATACAAGAAAAGTATTTGAAACTCCACTATAGTCATTCACCCCCCCCCCCCCCCTCTGACTATAGTTTTACCCTTCTCTGGAACCAACATTGGTTTATATGTTTCATGATATAGAACCACACAGCCGTAATGTGTTTTGGGTATATTACTCTGTATCATGTCCGCTACCACATGGTTACTACCGTAAGGTATATTATTTTTCTACCCAAAGCAATATTTTCTCTAACAAATAAGTTCTGTTTTCATGGTTCTTTAGCAGTTCTGAAGATGTTTATATGAATTTCTTATAACCATGTGTTGTTTTGGGATACATGTATGAATTTGAACACACATGCTAGTGTACGAGAAAATGCGTTATAGAACGAAGTGTAATATTCCGATTTTCAGGAAAGGGCAAACGTGTCATTTTGCGAAAATGAAATATTATTATTTCACTACTTTTATTGGAGTTAAGTATTTTTCTTTAATTTTTATATATATGGCCGAAATGTGTATATATTTTGGGGAGAAAAATCTGATTATTATGATAAGGGAAAAATAATAGGAAATTATTATTTTTGGGATTATCTATTTAAGGAAAATAAATCCCATTAGTTCCCATAACCAAAAAAAATCAGAAAATTTCCTACGTTCAAAGGGAACGGCGTGTGTGAAGCAATTAGGGCTGAGAGTTTTGTCTTCCAGTTTCTAAGGCGATTCATAATGGTTTTTAGATTGGAGTAGAGCAATAGAATCGTCGTGAAGAGAGCACGTTTCAACGCAAGGAACTTGGGACCTTGTCAAGGTATGTTTTTGAGCCCTAGTTATGTCCTTGATTGAGTTTGAAGGATTCAAACTCATGAATTTGTAGTTTTATATGTTTAGAAGTGTGAGATCGAATCTAATCTGATTTTCGATTTATCACACATGTTTCCTGCAGAGAGGATCAAGTTTGCTGTAGATTTTCATAGCTTTTGAGTTGGATTAGCTTTCTTAAAAGGTAAGAGACTCTTCCTGTAATTTAGTTATGGTTTAGAGAGGATAGATCGTGTTTTGATGCATTTTGTATCAAGGTTTATGCCTACGTGTTTGTTAAGGATTTAGATTTGATTGGGGTCTTAAAAGTTATGTTTTCTAGTGTTCTTCTGATTACAATCGTGTAGAACATGTTTGGAATCTAGTAGAGATCGCAAAGTGTAGAAAATCAAGTGTATAGGGTTTTCTGCGTTGAATGCGTATGCATTGACTAGCAATGCGCATGCATTGGCTAGCAATGCGCACGCATTTCTATTACAGCAGTGTCGGGTTTAGTTCCAGCAGGTGGAATGTGCACACATTCATAGGAATGCGCACGCATTCAAGATTTAAGATGTAAATCCTTTTTCACAGAAGGTGCAATGCGAATGCATTGCTGGTTAAGAGTGGTCCAGGATGCTCCCAGCACGAGCAATGTGCACGCATTGATTGTGCAGTAACTCCCAGCATGTTTCTAGTCAGGGAATGCGCACCCATTCCAAGGAATGTGCACACATTGACCCCCAATTTTAATAAAACATTGTTTAAGCTACGTAATGAGATGTTAAATGTTGTTTCATGACCTAATAAAATTAATTAAACATGAAGAAGCCTCGATTGAGCTTCTGATGCGCTTAGTTCTGGCACCGAATGTACTCTTCAAGGGAGTTGAAGTTTGGGACCGTCGGAAGGGCATGAAAGGGCTTGTGCTTTGATGAGCTAGAGTTCATCAATGTCTGTGTACTTGATAGGATGTGAGGTTTAGCTATCTATGTGAGGGAGTAGAGTTGATAAGGTGAGTTTCACTTTGAAAACACCTAGGTGGCTAGTTAACAACAGATACTTATTACATACGTGTAGTAAAAGATAAAACGTCACCTATTCTTGGTCAGAAACCGATTCATATCGGCGATGTGGTACGTTCATCAAGGTGAACAATGCTACTGGCTCAAAAGGCTGATGGGTAGCGGAGGAAATTCATCGAACGTATACGCATAGCGGGGAGACCCCGGAGCTATCAGGTGCTATACACCGTTGGTTAGCAAGTATATCTTCGGGCTGATAAACGCCATGCATAGTGCCCTTGAATGCTGACATAACCAAGATAAGTTAAGATAGAAACGTATAGTCATGACATGTTTATGGACATGAACTGAACCCTAGATTGAGTCGGTCTCATAAAGATAATCTTTTAATTATAAACCTTAATAAATTTGTAGCTTCTACCTCTTATTGAGTACTTTGTACTTACCTCAAATGCATTGTTTTTTCTATGTGTTTGGGGAGAGAAGATGAACATGTAAATCCGGAGTTTGAGGAGGACTTTGATGACGACGTTTGAGGACGCCGACGTTGAAGCGCTTTAATTTCAGTTCATTATTATTATATTAGATTTGATGTTTCCTTGGGAACTATGTACCTTTATTTTAGTTTCATTTGGAGGATTTCGTACGTTTTGGTTTTCGTTTGGTTTTCCAATGTAATAGGTGTTACATTTCATTCCTTAGATATTGAGTTTCTATTTCAATCATTTGTTGGAAAAATTATACCAGAGTCTTTTGCTTCCGTTCTGCTTAACTCGATACAACGTAGTAGAGGCTGACGTATAATACGAGATTTATTCTATATTATATGTGCCGAACGTTCTTTTTCCGGATAAGAACTTGGTGTCCGGAAAGGCGCGCATAGATTGGTATCGAGCAAAACGCCTTTTAGGATTCCTTTCTTGTAAGATAAGATTTCTTTAGATCTTTTAGTCATGTTCTGGTCTTTCTTTGATCATCAGGATGGTGACCACAAGGACTGGAGCTCATGGTGGAGAGACCTCTAGAGCACGAGATGATAGTCCGACACCGGTTAGAAGGTGGTTTTGTACGTCAGAATCTGTCACCTCACCCAACCCACACTCTAAGACCTCATGTGAGTCAGACTTCATGACCTCGGCATAACCCTACTCATCGACCCCAATGGAACCCAACACCACAACCCAAACCAAGGTATACTTACATGTATCGTGAACCAGGGGAAGCACCCATACCCGTAACTGTGATAGGGGACATTCCACCAGTGTATGTACCTCCAGCGACCAACATCTACCCTCCACCGATCAGTGTTTACCTGCCACCAATAAGCCACCCCACTCCGCCGGTTTTCCAACCCCAGCAACATCAGACCTTCTATCCGCCACTAGTAGGTCACACTCCTCGACCAACTATACCTCATTCACCATGTTTTGACCATCAACAACGAGTTGGTTACCCACCCTACGGTTTCTATCAACCACCACCATACCAACAATAGCCTTACCAACAACAAGTACCTTTCGGGATATGCTCCAGTATACCAACCAGCTCCACCAGTTAGACCGGCTTTTGAGCAAGCACTGTCCGTGAATTGGTACACAAGGTTGAAAAGAAACCTAGTTGAAGACTTTCAAGGGAATGTAGAACTGTCCCAGGTTGAAGCTTGGTTAAGAGGGTTTGAGAAAGCATACATGAACGTTAATGTCCCTGAATATGAGATGGCCCAATTGCAATTGGTTTTCTTTTGGGTGCAGCTGAAGTTTGGATCGATGCTATAGAGAGCAGTAATGGGAAAGTGACAGATGGGAAGGCTTTAAGGCTATGTTTAACAATAAGTACTTCCCAGCAATAGTGCAAGCAGACAAGGTGACCCAGTTCTTAAACCCTAAGCAGGGTGTTAATATGACGGTATCTCAGTATACTAACAAGTTCAATGAGTTGTGAAGGTTTTACCCTGAGCTTATGACGATTGAAGAGAGGAAGATGGAACATTACAAGGATGGGTTATCCCATGAGATACAATCCAGTATGTTAGATTTCACAGCAAGGAACATGGCTGAATTTCTGAATAAAGCCTTGGAGGTTGAGACCTTCAAGAGAAGCCGACCATTGTTATTGGAAGTAAGAGAAGTTTTGGAACAAGTCAAAGCTATCACCAAGGAGTACCACAGCAGAATGCAAAGAAGACGATGTCACATTCGGCAGTTACACCGACCACCGGTGCACCACAGTGCCTGAAGTGCAAAAGAGTTCATGCCGGTGAGTGTCGAGCTAATGTAAACGGTTGTTATCTCTGTGGAGAATCGGGACATTTTGCTAAGACTTGTCCGACAAAGGGGACTTCAAGTAATCAGAAGCATGGAAACGGAAAAGGCGGCCCAAGTCGCCTAGTTTGAGTGTTTGCAGTGGATGCTGAGTATGCAGAACCGGATGCTAATGTTATTTCAGGTACCTTCATTTGTTCATTCTAATTCATTAGAGTACGTTTATAGCATGTTAAATCATGTTGTAATTGTATTTAAATGAATGAATTCTCATTTTAGGTACAATAATATTAGACAACGTAGCAGTTACGACCTTGTTTGATACTAAAGCGTCTAACACGTTTGTGTCATCTAAGACAGCTAAAAAGTTGAATCTACCTTCAAAGACCTTAATAAACACTTTGGAAATAACTACACCACTAGGAAAGGTAACTAAGGTAACTAGGATGATACCTCAAGTGGATGTTCGAGGATCATATCGATCTAAAAGTGACTTTACAGTTTTGGACTTTTTGGATTTGGATGTGATTCTTCGAATAGACTGGATATCTGAGAATTATGTTTACCTGGATCGTAGAGAAAAAAGAGTGACCTTTAAGCTACCCGGGAAGTCATCTAAGACTTATCAAGGTAATGTTTACAAGCCAAGTAAGAAGCGACATCCTATACTATCTGCAGCTAAGGCAATAAGAGCTTGTGAAAAGGGTTGTGAAGGCTGCTTGTTATACGTAGTAGATGTGGAACAAGTGAAGCCTAAGTTTGAAGAAACCCCCGTAGTAAAAGAATACCCTGAAGTGTTTCCGGAAGAGTTACCGGGAGACATGCCGGATAGGGAGATAGAGTTTGAGATGAAGTTAGTACCATGAGCGGCACCAGTTGCTAAGGCACCCTATAGAATAACACAGGCTGAATTGAAAGAGTTGAAAGCTCAAATTAAAGATATGCTTGAAAGGAACATAATTCAGCCTAGTACTTCGTCTTGGGAGCCCCTGTTTTCTTTGTCAAGAAAAAGATAGCGGAATGAGGATGTGTATCGACTAAAGAGCACTGAATAATCTTACCATCAAGAATAAGTATCTTTACCAAGGTTTGATGATTTGTTTAATCATTTTCAAGGCAAGAGAGTGTTCTCTAAGATTGATCTTAGGTCGGGTTATCACCAGTTGAAGATCAAGGTAGCAGATATACCGAAGATGGCTTTCAGTACAAGGTATGGACATTATGATTTCTTGGTCATGCCATTTGGACTCACTAATGCTCCATATGCATTTATGGATTTAATGCAGCGTGTTTTTATGCCATACATGGACAAGATTGTGATAGTGTTCATAGATGATATCCTATTATACTGAAAGGATGAGAAAGAACATGAAGAACACCTAAGGATAGTGTTGGATACATTGAAGAAGAATCAGTTGTATGCTAAGTTCTCAAAGTGTGACTTCTGGTTGAATCAATTCAGATTCTTGGTCATGTCATATTTGGAGATGGCATTCAAGTCAACGGCAAATATTGAAGCGATTGAGAAATGGTCCAGACCGATTACGGTTTCGGAAGAGAAGTTTTCTCGGTTTGGCTGGCTTTTATTGGAAGTTTTGTGCAAAAATTCTCAAAGATAGCTACACCACTTACCCGGCTCACTCAAAAGAATGTAAAGTTTGAGTGGACTAGTGAGTGTGAAAAGGCTTTCCAGACATTGAAAAAGAAGTTGACTACAGCCCCAGTTTTGGCTGTTCCGAAGATCTTTGATAATTACGACATCTACATTGATGCTTCAGGACAAGGTTTAGGTTGTGTGTTGATGCAAGGAGGAAAAGTGATTGCATATGCATCTAGATAGTTAAAGGTGCATGAAAAGAATTACCCAACACATGACATGGAGTTGGCAGCGGTAGTGGTTGCCCTAAAGATTTGGAGGCACTACTTGTATGGAGTTAAGGCTAGGATCTTTACAGACCACAAGAGCTTAAAGTATCTCTTCATGCAAGAGAATCTGAACATGAGCCAGAGGAGATGGTTAGATTTCGTAAAGGATTACGACTTGGAGATTCAGTACCATCCGGGTAAAGCAAATGTGGTTGCAGATGCGTTGAGTATGAAACCAGTGTTTTCCATTTCGAGCGCGGAAGTTGTGGCAGAACGGTTGGATGGCTGAAAATCCAGAGTTTTGATCAGATTGAAGATCAGCAGTTTATGGCACCGTTGTTATAAAGATCTGAGATGATGGATGCTATTCGGGAGAAACAAGATGATGATCCAGTGTTGGTTGATTTGAAGCGAGTTGCAAGAGAAAATCCTACAATGGGTTATGTTTTAGACAAGAATGGAAACCTTTGGTACCAGGATCATTTTTGTGTGCCTATTGTTGGGAATCCAAGGCAAAAACTCATGGAAGAGGCATATAGGATTGATTTTGTAGTTCATCCAGGAGCTACCAAGATGTACAGAGATTTGAAGGAAAGCCTTCAATGAAATGGGAAATAACTAAGTTTGTAGTAGAATGTGATACTTGCTAGAAAGTTAAAGTGGAGCATCGAAGACCGGGAGGAATGCTTAAGCCATTGGACATCCCTGAATGGAAATTGGATAAGATCACGATGGATTTCATCACCGGTTTACCAAAGACAAAGGGCGGACATGATGTGATTTGGGTGATTGTGGATAGATTGACCAAATCAGCCCACTTCTTGCCAACGAAAGTTGATATGTATTTGAATGAGATGACCACACTATACTTGGACAATACAGTGAGGTTACAAGGACTACCTATCTCGAGAATTTTGGATCGTGACAGTCGGTTTGTCAGTTGTTTCTCGAAAAGTTTTCAAAGGGGTTTGGGTACAAAGTTGGATTTAAGTACGGCCTTCCACCCTCAAACAGATGGACAGTCAGAAAGGACCATCCAAACACTTGAATATATGCTAAGAGCTTGTGTTTTGGAAGTAGGCGGGTCATGGGATGACTACCTACCGGTAGCAGAGTTTTCCTACAACAATAGTTATCATGCAAGCATAGGCATGCCACCTTTTGAAGCTTTGTATGGGAGAAGATGTCGAACGCCGCTGTTTTGGGATGAAGTAGGGGAAAGACAAGTCACCGGGCCGGAAAAGTTGGACAGATGTTAGAAGACGAACTCTTGAGTTTGTTGTTGGTGAGAGAGTTTATCTATGAGCTTCACCAATGAAATGGGTGAAACATTTTGGACAAAATGGAAAGCTAAGTCCAAGATATGTTGGACCGTTTGAGATTCTGGAAAAAGTTGGAGCCTTGGCTAACAAGCTAAAGTTACCGGAATCAATGTCGAGAGTCCACAATGTTTTCCACGTTTCAATGTTAAAGAATTGCTTGACAAAGACTGATGTTGAGACCATCGTTGATCTGGAAGTTCTTCAAGATAATCTTGCGTATGAGGAGAAGCCGATTAGTATTCTAGACCGGATAGAAAAGATGATCAAGAAACGGTTGATCCCTTTGGTTTCGGTGCAAAGGAGCAATCATTCACCGAATGAAGCCTCTTGGGAAGTTGAAGACGACATGATCAGTGAGTTCCCAGAGTTTGTGGACTTACCTGGAATGTTCTAGTTTTGAGGACAAAACTCCTCTTAAGGGGAAGTAATGTAATATTCCTATTTTCGGGAAAAGGCAGACGTGTCATTTTGTGAAAATGTAATATTATTATTTCTCTACTTTTATTGGATTTAAGTATTTTTCTTTAATTTATATATATATATGGCCGAAATATGTATATATTTTGGGGAGAAAAATATGATTATTATGATAAGGGAAAAATAATAAGAAATTATTATTTTTTTGGATTATCTATTTAAGGAAAAAAATCCCATTAGTTCTCATAACCAAAAAGAAATCAGAAAATTTTGAGAGGGAACCGCGTGTGTGAAGCAATTAGGGCTGAGAGTTTTGTCTTCCAGTTTCTAAGGCGATTCATAACGGTTTTCAGATCAGAGTAGAGAAACAGAATCGTCGTGAAGAGAGCAACGTTTCAACACAAGGAAGTTGGGACGTTGTCAAGGTATGTTTTTGAGCCCTATTTATGTCCTTGATTGAGTTTGAAAGATTCAAACTCATGAATTCGTAGTTTTATATGTTTAGAAGGGTGAGATAGAATCTAATCTCATTTTTTATTTATCACACATGTTTCCTGCAGAGAGGATCAAGTTTGCTGCTATTTTTCATAGTTTTTGAGTAGGATTAGCTTGCTTAAAAGGTAAGAGGCTCTTCCTGCAGTATAGTTTTGGTTTAGAGAGGATAGATCTTGTTTTGATGCGTTTTTGTACCAAGGTTTATGCCTACGTGTTGGTTAAGGATTTAGGTTTGATTAGGATCTTAAAAGTTATGTTTTCTGGTGTTCTTCTGATTACAATCATGTAGAACATGTTTGGAATCGAGTAGAGATCACAAAGTGTAGAAAATCACGTGTTTAGGGTTTTCTGCGTTGAATGCGTACGCATTGGCTCGCAATGCGCACGCATTGTTGTTAAAGGATTGTCTGGTTTAGTTCCAGCAGGTGGAATGCACATGCATTCATAGGAATGCGCACGCATTCGTGATTCAGGATGTAAATCCTTTTTCACAGCAGGTGCAATGCGAACGATTCAAAGGAATGCGCACGCATTGCTTGTTCAGAGTGGTTCAGGATGCTCCCAACATAAGCAATTCACACGCATTGCAAGAAATGCGCACGCATTGACTGGGCAGTAACTCCCATCATATTTCTGGTCTGGGAATGCGCACGCATTGACCTCTATTTTAATAAAACATTGTTTAAGCTACGTAATGAGATGTTAAATGTTGTTTCATGACCTAATAACATTAATTAAACATGAATAAGCCTCGATTGATCTTCTGATGCATTTAGTTCTGGCACCGAATGTGCTCTTCAAGGGAGTTCAAGTTCGGGACGATCGGAAGGGCATGAAAGGGCTTGTGCTTTGATGAGCTACAGTTGATCAATGTCTCTGTACTTGATTGGATGTGAGGTCTAGCTGTCTAAGTGAGGGAGTAGAGTTGATAAGGTGAGTTTCACTTTGAAAACACCTAGTTGGCTAGTTAACAACAGATACTAATTACATACGTGTAGTAAAAGATAAAACGTCACCTATTCATGGTCAGGCACCGATTCATATCGGCCATGTGGTACGTTCATCAAGGTGAACAACGCTACTGGCTCAAAAGGCTGAAGGGTAGGAAATTCATCAAATGTATAAGCATACCGGGGAGACCCCGGAGCTATCAGGTGCTATTCACCGTTGGTTAGCAAGTATATCTTCAGACTGATAAACGCCATGCCTAGTTCCCTTGAATGCTGATGGAACCACGATAAGTTAAGCTAGAAACGTATAGTCCTGACATGTTGATGGTCATGAAGTGAACCATAGATTGAGTCGGTCTCATAAAGATAATCTTTTAATTATAAACCTTCATTAATTTGTAGCTTCTACATCTTATTAAGTACTTTGTACTTTCCTCAAATGCATTGTTTTTTCTATGTGGTTGGGGGAGAGAAGATGAACAGGTAAATCCAGAGTTTGAGGAGGACTTTGATGACGACGTTTGAGGACGCCGACGTTGAAGCGCTTTAATTTCAATTCTTTATTATTTTATTAGACTTGATGTTTCCTTGGGAACTATGTATATTTATTTTAGTTTCTATTGGAGGATTTCGTACGTTTTGGTTTTCATTTGGTTTTCCAATGTAATAAGTGTTACATTACTTTCCTTAGAAATTGAGTTTCTATTCCTATCATTTGTTGGAAAAATTATACCCGAGTCTTTTGCTTCCGCTTCGCTTAACTCGATCGACGTAGTAGAGGTCGACGTACAAGCACCGGCACCTTCTCGGCCCTCTCTATGGAAGAAATGATGAAGAATTTGACCTCTTCTTTGCAACAAACTATCCAACAAGAGGTCCAGAAAGTGCAACAAGAGGTCCAGAAAATACAGCAGGACCATATAAAATTTCAAACTAAGACAAGAATTGGACAAAGAAATATTGAGATCCAAATGTCTCAATTAGCCTCCACGGTGACTCAGTTAATGAGAATGTGAATGCCGTAGTTCTGAGAAGCAGCAAGGAATTGCAAAATCCACCTCTGAAAGATGAGGCCAGGAAGGAGAAAAAGGAGGAAGAGGAAAAGAAAAAGAATGATAAGTCAACTGTGAGGTAAATGCAAATATTATTGAGACTAATCCTAAATGTGTTGTTCCTCCAACTTTTCCTGGCAGGTTAGCAAAAGATAAAAAGGCGGAAGAGGATAAAGCTTTGATGGAAACCTTTAAAAAGGTTGAAATTAATCTTCCCCTTTTGCAAGCCATTAAGCAAGTTCCGAGGTATGCAAAGTTCTTGAAAGAGATTTGTACCAAGAAAATGAGGCTGAACTTGAATGAAAGAGTGATGAAGAATGAGAATGTATCAGCAGTTATTCAGAGGAAGTTGCCACCAAAATGTAAGGATCCAGGTATGTATGCTATACCTTGCATCATAGGGCATAAAAAGATAGAAAAAGCCATGGTTGATCTCGGTGCATCCATTAACGTTATGTCGTTGTCTGTGTATAAAGAATTGAATCTTGGTCCATTAAAAGAAACAAGGGTTGTAATTCAATTGGCTGATAGGTCGAATTCATATCCCGAAGGCACGGTAGAGGATGTACTACTAAAAGTAAATGAGTTAATTTTTCCAGTGGATTTCTACATTATTGATATGGATGATCAATTCTCATCACAACCTTTACTTATTTTGTTGGATAGACCTTTCATGAAAATAGCTAAGACCAAAATTGATGTTGATAAGAGTACTCTTACATTTGAATTTGATAATAAATTGGTCACATATAACATTTTTGATGATGTTAAGTACCCGAACAATCATGAGTCTGTTTTTCATGTTAGTGTCAATGATAATGTTGTTGATGATCATGGGGAAATGAACTTTCTGAAAGAGGAGCTTGATGTGTTGTGGCCAAGGAGTTTAATAGGTATGGATGCTCGAAAGGAGCATGAAGAGGAGTCACTAAAACATGAGTGGAATAAATGGTTTGAACCTTTTGAGCCATGTTGTGCATTCAGTTGGGATCATTTGTTGATATATATATATATATATATATATATATATATATATATATATATATATATATAGTTTTTTTAACATTCAATTTTTTTAAAGATCTTGAAATAACATTCATAATATAATCTCGAGCCATACTTCTTTAGATATTCACTTCTCGGTACTTCCTCAAAGTTTCATGCAACTATTCATACAATATCCTGACAATTGGGTCAACAAAAGAGGGATATCGTAAGAAAAGGCCATGAGTTTAATTTTCCGGAGTTTAATCAAAAGAACGGTCAGGCTAGAAGGGGCTCACTAGGGGTATAAAATTTCGGGTAGGATAACAAAAGTGGGTCTAAGTTGTTAAATCTTAGGTGCCTCAATCATTTAAGTGCACTGAATTTGAAAAATGTGGTCTCAAAATGCATGTCAATGCAAATTCTAGAATGACTTGTTAAAGATAATCTTCCGTTCAAGGTGCTTCATATTTGTTTTATTATTTGATTGCCCTTTGTTTATCTCACCAAAAATAAACACCTCCAACCTCTATAAAGAGTATAATGGAAGCAGGGATCGAATCCTCAGGGAACAGAAGATTATTTCTTGTAGCACAAAAATATGAAAATCCAATTTGTGGTGAATTAACTAAACGTGCAATAACTAAAATAAACAATTCTAATAATCGAGAGAGTGTGATTTCAAGAAGTGACAAAAATCAATAATAGGAAGGCTCCAGCTGAAGTTGATTATTTTCACCTCGATTTCCTCGACTGATCATTGACGCAAAAATACTCATTAATTTATTAACAAACCATTTATAGTTACCGACATGCGCCAAGTAACCAACCTCTCCTAAATTCGATAATTAAGACACGGTCTTTAATTATACTCTAACCGAAAGACACTCCTAGACACGGTCATAAGAGTTTAGTGTTCCGGCATCGTTTATATTTAAGAGACCCGATTCTGAATATTAACACACACGCGGGTTGATTTTAATCCAGATTATTCACCTTCGTGGTAGCGGATTAACCAGCTGCGAACAAGTACAATCATACCACTCGTCACCTTATTAAAACTAATAAGCAATTACGGACTTATCGTTTCAATTGACAATCGATTAATTAGTTTTATCCATTACCCTGCAGAAATAATTAACCCAACTAATAATCGTAAAGAAATTATAGCAGAAGATGAACAAATACTAATAAATCAATGAGAAAGAAACACAATTTAATCTCACAGTCAATTACATCGAGGTTTCAATAATTCTTCAACTGGAATAAACGAAATTAAAAACTAACCATTGTTGTGGCAAATACAAAATTATTCATATAATAAACAGTTGATGGTTTGCTCACAGACGAAAGAAAAATAAAATAGCAGCTCCGCCGTCCCTTGCTTTCTTCAGTCCGTACCCTAGTTGTAGTTCCCCCCTCTTTTTTTTAAATCAAATGCATATATCAGTATATATCCGGCTCATCCACGCCATGTGTAAATCAGTATATAAGTCTTCCATTTTAAGTTGTAAACACAGCCTCTCATACTTTCAGCTTCAAAATAGTGAAATGGTATGATCATACCATTCTCAAACTCTTCTTTCAACACATCAAAATCGTCAAAACGCTAAGCATCTTTCGTTCTCTTCTAGCGGTAACATCATCCTTCAGCTTCTCTTCTCTTTGACGCATTCCACAACACAAAACACTCCTTTAAGTCATTATCATTGTCAATCCTTGTAACGCCCCGCTCCTAGATACCGAGCCCTTATCCGGAAGAGAACGTTCGGTGCATATAGCATTAAATAAATTTAATATTATACGCCAGCCTCTACGTCGTCGTATAAAAAATTAAAGCAAACAGAAGCTAAAAAGGCTCGGGAAGAACCATAAATGCTACTCGAATAGAATACAAACCGACTAGGGGTAGAAAGGAAAACCTTACAACAACAAGAAAAAGCTTACAACGTATGATGCTACAAAATAAAGATACAACACTTGTCTTACAAAGATTCTTTTAGAAGATGGTACAACAGGTTATTTAAAACAAAAGGTACAAAATCTAGTACAACCTATTCGTCATGGCATCAATGTCACTAAGTCTTCATTGAACTCCTCAACGAGCTCAAGGCTAACCTATTCGTCTTCTCACCCCAAAAGCACACAAAACAACATATGCAATTGAGGTAAGTACAAAGTACTTAGCAAGAGGAAGAAGCTAATGCATAATCAAGTCTTACAACGAAAGGTTCATTAATTATTATTAAGTTATATTTATGAGACCGACTCAATTCTGGGGTTCACTTCATGCTCATCAACATGTCGTGACTAAACGTTTCTAACTTAACTTATCTTTGTTACAAAGATGTTTATGAGGGCACTACACTTAGTGAGATATGCACTAAGACGTAAGATGCAACCCTATATATAGATAAATCTCTAAATGGTCCCGAGATAATATTCCACTTTATCTGGCCAACCCTAGAGAGCTGACCGGTGAATGCATATCTCGTTCGTGAGTTTGTCCAGCGGCGGAATGATCACTACTTTATCTGGCGGGTCTAGAATCCGGCAGTCATCATCACCACTTTATCTGGCCAAACATCACATGATCACTACTCGCATCAGAAGCTTATTCATGGCTTTTTAATGTTCATGAATGCTTATTAATGTTTCTTTTTGTAGATCAAGAAACAACACTTGTAACTCAACACATAGCTCAAACATCATATTTCCCAAAAGCAAGATCAATGCTTGCGCATTCAAGGGAATGCGTGCGCATTCTAACTGTACAGGCCTTAAACCTGATTTTCAACACTTCTCTCGATTCTACAACCTTTCTAACATGTTTATCACCAATAATACACATCAAAATAGCAGGAAAACAACCTTTAAACATACCATGACATCTTGTACTACAACAACAACAATTAACATGATTTACAATCAAGAAATCAACACAAAAACTCAACCTTAACATCATAAAACTTTAATTAACATTAGGAAGAGCCTCTTACTTGATTGAAGCCACAAACCAAAACCAATCTCTGCAGCACTTAAATAGGCCTCAAACAGGATCTAAAAGATCACAATTAACATGAATTAATTGATGATCAAAGCTTCTAAACAAAGAACTACGAACCAAAACCCTAAAACATGAATTCATGATCCTTTTCATGAATTCACAGCAGAAATTCGACCCCCACATACCTGAGAATTAGACACAAATTCTGGTATCAAAACGATCCTCGTCTTCTCACGATTCCAACGGTACTTTCAGATTTCTAAACGGATTCACGGATCAAAAGTTATGCCCAAAATCCTAAAACACAAAACAACATGATCTTTTACGATTTTTGCAGCAGAAACGAGTTAACCATACCTGGATTACTTCCTGTAAGAGTATTTTCAGAATAATCTACACTCTGAGACGGTCTATTTGACTATTCACGGCTGCAAAACGGAACTACGGATTGGAAGATACGAAATTTTGAAGATTCTTCCTATTTTTCTCTTCTTTATTTTCTTTTCTCTAAGTTTGCACGATGATCAGGGGATTTGAAATTCAGACAACTCCTTTAGTAAGTGGGGAGGTTATTCTCAAATAAAACCTCCCACTTAAAAGCCATTAACTCCTACCAAAAATCCAAAATAACTCCTTTCAATATATATATTTGAAATATATATATATAAAATTACTTTAAATCTTTTAATTAACTAAAACGAAAATATGAATATTTGGTAAAAGACTTTTTACCCTTTTCTGAAAGGTCGGGATGTTACATTCTTCCCCCCTTAAAGAAGTTTCGCCCTCGAAACTTGCCAGGACCAACTCCACTATCATCTTATGTACCACCTGCCTACGCTTTTAGTTCACCTTCAAACAAAACGTTATCTCCAACCGATTTGAACCTTAGTATTTTCATCGTCCGCACTTCAAGGCGTCCAACACAACTAATCTTGTACTACTGATTGGCCTCTTCTTAGCTTATTCACACCTTTCATCTACCTTTTACTCAACTCTACTACCTAACTTCTTAAGCTCCTCCTATAACACTTTGTCCCAAAAGTCATACATCAATCCACTAATTAACAAGTAGTATTCTTCTAGGTTCTTCGTCCATTTGTCACCCTTACAGCTGTTTCCATACTTATACGAGGGTTGCTTTGACCTATACATCCGCCTTACCTTCAAGAAACTAGCTATTAACTTAAGGAACTTCAACTCCGTCTTGTTATCAATCCAGCACTAAACCATCTATAGCACACCCAAACATAGACATACTTCAATCTTTACTAGTCTTTTCAAAAAGGAAACCATATAAACATCTTCTACCAAACTTATAAGGCTTTCCTGTAGACAAGTAAACAACATTTGACAGTGAGTTTATCAGCAACCATAATTTTATAGTCCAACAGAAGACTGGAGTTGTAAAAGAATTTATTTTTAAGCAAAACATATACAAGAAACAAAGTTTTAAACTTATTATCGCATTGATTCCAGAAGAAAGGTAAGAATGGTTATAAAAGTCTTTTGAAAACTGAAACTACTAAATGAGATAACAAATGGGAAATTTTGAGACGCGTAACACAAAATAAAAGATGGTTTGAACTTGGTTCTCATGCATATAGTAAAACATTTGTTTGGATAACACAAAATGGATGACATATAAAATTTACCAAGTTGAGGCCAATTGTGATAAAATCGATAAAACAAAAGTTCTCTGCTGGGACATTTGTTGCAACCAAAAGATCATCCTATATAATCCATATTGAAAACATTTTCCTTTCTCTTGAAGTAATTGGTATGATTGAATGCAAAAGAATAAATTTTCTTACTTCGCTATTAAAGAATTCAACTGAAAAGGTCTGGAAGTAGAAGAAGTTTCAAATCTTATTCAAAAATGTACATATATATATATATATAATAAAAAAAATGAAGACGAGTAATATTCTCTCGAAAGTTTTCATGATGAAAATCCATGTAAATTGGAGAAATGTTATGAAGAGGTCATGAATGATAACGTGGAAAAGAAAGTAAATGAACTCAGAGAATGCATTTTCTATTTCTTTCAACAACCGTTGCAGTTAATTTTTTTTAAAGCGGGGAACATCTTCTCCAAAGGTTCAATGATAAATGTAAATCGAAGAAGTGCTTCGTGAAAAAAAATCATAAGTGACGACTGTGTAAAGAAAACACAAGAGTTTCAAATAATGCATGTTTTCGTGTCGTTCAAAGACTAACACAAGAAGGGCTATTGTGAAATTGTTAAAAGGTTTGCATCAAGGGTGCAAATGTTCAAAGGAATGAGGACAGCCCTTTGTCTAAAAAAAAAAATCAGAAAGCCATTTCTTCCAATTTGAAGAAAGAAGGTTTAAAATAAGACAAAACAACTTAACACTTGTAGCAAATTTTGTCGAGGAATACTCTTACCAAAATAAGTTGAAGGCTAAAATTCTTTATCAAAACATAACTTTAAAAGACATGCATGAGACGTAAAAGAGGTTTGACTACTCGCTTATTCAAAATTTCGTAAGAGAGCAAAAATGCAGTACATTGAAAGTAATTATCGACAGGACTTTTGAGCATATATATATATATATATATATGTATATATATATATTTCTAAAATAATCCGGAACTATTAAATGACATTTGCGTAAGAAATGATTGTTCACATATTTTTACTAGAAGGAGAAAAAGTGTGTAATTAAAATGGGTGTTTTTGTGAAAGTGTGATCTTTCAACCGGTTATAAGAAGAAGAAAAAGGTATAAAATTCTTATAAAAGAGTCGAGTCTTTAAACAAAAGTTTTCTGCACTAAAACGTCGTGTAGGGTATGTATTGAAGGTAATCTAGGATGTAAAAGTGTATTGTCCCGAATTTACTAAACATGATGCATTGGAAGGGTATGCAGTTGTCAATTCAAAAGTTTGAAGGATGAGAAACTTATTTCCTTAAGTCCAGCATTTGACATGATAAAAATATCTTCATAAAAAAATAAGACACATCAAAGTATGTGCACACTTGGAAAACAAAACATCGCAATGAAAGCACTTTTACCGAGTTCAAAAAGTATCAAATGGATGATCTAGCTAGCACATTGGTTACTGTTGGTCCCTTGAAAAGGCTTTGGTGAAGTTTAGAGGGGGGGAGGGGTGAATAAACTTAACACTTAAAAGTTTTGGAGTTAACAAACTCAACAACTTCGACAGCCTGCTGATACTTCAGTAGTCTGCTGATACTCAGTAGTCTGCTAACTATTGAATACACTGAATTTGTGCAGTGGAATTATATAAAAAAATTAAGCCTTATTACTTGCTGTTAAATATGATACCAAGTATTAGATACTCAGTAGTGTATGTGTGTTAATTCAGTTGCTAGATTCAGTAGGTTGATGGGTGTAATAAACTAGATGCAGAATGTCAGTGCAGAAAGTAAGTAGGCAAATTTTATAGTGGTTCCAGGTGGTGTAATCCTATCAGTCCACTCTTCTCCTGTGATGTTGGAGGTAATTCACTAGAGATCTTTGATGTAGCTGTTACAAAAATCCCTATGTTGCTTGTCCTTCACCAATAACTATGGCTTCACAAACTGAACACTTAGAACAGGTAGGATTGCTGCTCCAAAGTCTTTAACTGGTCCTTGAAGGGTAGGATTGCCTCTTCACTAGCTCCACCACAAACAATAGTCTTTCACACCCAAGGATGCGTCACTGTATTCAGCAGATTTCTTTTAAAATAAAGATTGAATCAAGTAAATGATTCAGTTGCAGCAGTTGATCAGGATGATATGATCAACAGCTTGCAGTCTTCAAGTGTGTAAACTTGATGTAGCTTGATTGCAGATTACACTTGAAGATTTTTTCTGGATCAGTAGCCTTAAGCTCAGTAGGGTCAGCAGGGTGATTTATTGATCAGAATTTGAAGCTCTGGATTATTTCTTATTTTTTATCAATCATCATATTTCTTCTGAATTTGGAGTCCTTTATTTATAGGTAGGAGTCCTTGTGACTTGTATTTGAAATTCAAATATAGCCGTTCCATGTTTTGTCCCATTTGACTTGCTTTTTGTCACTGGTCATAGTACTGACACAGTCAGACTGCTTTTTGACAGAATGCAGTCTGTCCATCCTTTGACTTATATCCATTGGATAAAGTCCTGAATCATCCCAACGTCCCTTTAATATCAACCATTGATTTGTTTGATAAAATCAGAGATTGTTAGTTGTCCTTATCCTTGTTTTCTTCCAATGTAATCTTGAATAAATCAAGGTATATGTATCAGTAGGTTCATGAGTCTGCTGAGATACATATCAGTCAGCTGAACCATAATTTGCTGTGTTTAAAACACAATGCAGCTGACTTCCTTTATCTAAATTTTATTTGTGAAGTTAGATTACACCATTCAATCATAACTAAGTTCCAGTCACCATCCAACTTATGGAACTTAGACCTTGTACACAAGGTATATGTAATCAGTTTTGGTCATCACGGACATCCCTAAATTCTGATTCCATATCCTTGACTTTAATTACTAAGTTTGATCACTTAGCCTTCATTAACTGAGTTTGAGCCCTCACTTTTCGGTCTTGATGGGTTCAAGACTAGTCTCATCGACCTAGTTACCCTCTTGATATAGACTCATCTCACGATATAAATCAGATGACCATTACAGTTCTTGTTTGATCAAACCTATACAAAATCAAACTCTAATAAACCTATACATTTGATCTAGACATCTTTTTGCCTTTGCACTATAACAGCTAGTCTGGCACTCATCACTAAAACTTAAAAATAAGTCCAACAATTTCCCCCTTTTTGGTTATGATGCCAAAACCCTCTCCTAACAGCACAGCAAAAAGATTAAAAACAAGAATAGAACAAGTAGTCATCTTTCATTATAATCATGTGTTCAAAGTTATTATAGTCTAGAATCAGCAAATGATAAAACATATAGAGTATGCTGATCTACTGTCTCCTTTCTCTTTCTTGTCTTGCTTTTTCAGCTTGTTCTTGATAAGCTCTTATTTCCATGATCATTTCTCTCATTCATTCATTTTCAATGAGAGAGAAGTTAATGTGAGGATTCACTTCTTTCCACCAATGCCATGATTCAGGTAGAGTAAGATTTATCTGATGTACTCTAAAGCCCAAACGCATGTATACTTCCTTGAATTCATTGAGTGACTCCTTTGCATTTGTGGTAGGCTAACTCCTTTCACCTCTACCACCTCTTCCACCTCTCTTTGAAGCCCTAATAGCTTTAACTCTTGCTTCCCAAAATTTTAAGCTCAAAAAAGAGTTCAAACCTTCATGAAATCCCTTGTCATGATAAGGTCTCCTTCTGTTGTAGTATACTTTCTTGTATTGTTTGAGAAGATCAACAGTGAGTGGAAGTCTGCCAGGTGGAGGTTCCCTAAATGCGTTAGTATCATCTTCCCATCTTTTCTTGGCAAATATTTTAGTAGCCTCTTTTGCAACTGCTGTTTGGCTCTCTTCCCCCTTATTGACATCATCAACAAAAACGGGACAGCAGGCCATGCACACTCTCCTGTGTCAACACTAGATTGTTCATATAACCTTCAATAATTTCAGTCCTAGTGTCAATTGTAGTGATCCTTGCTTGCAGTGTTTGCTCTAGCAGGGTTATCCTTTCAGTAAAGTAAGGAAAAATCCAGTACAGCAGGTTGAAGTGCAACAGCAGGTGCAGCAGGTCTATGTACCTCAGCAAGGTTATCTAACTTCTGATGAATGGAGTTAAGTTGATCTTTCAAGAATTTTTCCTTCAGTGTATTGCCCTGTTTAATTCACCTCACATCTTGTGTTAGATCAGCAATGGCATACTGAGTAGATGCGTAGCTTGAAGCAACTGTCTCAGTAGACTTTCTATTGTTATCCACCATGTTCCACAGTTCTTCAAATCTTTGTTCCTGTCTATCAAGTTGAGTTCTTAACTGTGTCATGTCATTCCTGACAGCCCTCAACTCATCCAGGACATGTGCTGGTACCCCACCAGTCATTCCTCCAACAGCTCCATCAGCAGGCTCTTCTACATTGTATTGTTGCCTCTGAATGCTGATCACCAAGGCATAACTCATATCCCTTCCAGCAGGGTGAGGTCCTTGGTACTCCTCCAAGATAGGATCAATTGCAGGTTCTTCAATCGCTGGTTTATCATCAGTAGATTCTTCCTCAAGCATTGGAAATTCCTCATCACTGAAGTCATAGTCCACCAGCTGCTCCTCCTCATCAATTACAGCAGTCTGCTGACTATCTTTCCCTTCAGTGACCTTTCCTCCAGGCTCCACTACAGCAGCCTGTTCTTCAACAAGAACAGCAGGGGTTTCCTCCAAACCCAAAGATTGTTACAACCTTTGTCCAGGTGTTGTTTGTACCGCAGCACACTGCACTTCATGTTCAACTGTATGCACAAAAGCTATTTGATCCTCAGCAACCTGTACCTCCACTTCTTTCCTTGGTTCTGGAGCAATTTGTGCCACAACAACCTGTTCAGGGAATATATCCATATTTTCCTTTTGAAATTCCCCAATATCAGCAATCCTTCTCAGAAAATTTGCAGTTTTGGTTGGGTTTCCTCAGTGTCAAACCAGTCTTGATATTGAATAGAATCCTCAGAATTGGCACTAGGTTCACTGTGGTCAGTAACCCTCTCATCATCCAAATCTACATTCTGCTGATCCTTAGGTTGTCAACAGGTTCAACAACAAATAAATCATCTATCTCACCAACCATCCTGTTTGCACCAAGAGATATTCCCTCATTGATTTGTGCCTCAATATCATCCATGGTGAGATTTTCCCAATCCTCATCCATTTGTCCAGTTTGCTGTCTCTCAGTGGATTGTCCAGCACCAGTGGACTACCCTACACTTGGTTCAATAATAATTGCAGTACCACTGGTTCCTCCTGGACCTGATGGATAATCACCTCCAGAATCAGATGATGATGAGTCATCACTGTCATCTCTGGGGTCCCTGAACTTGATACCCTCTTCCTTCTGTTGTTCATCAAACAGATCTGTCAGACTCGATTGCAATAGAGAGGTATCAATCGGATCTAACAAATTTTCCACTTCCAACTTTCCAAAAGCACATTCTTCAAAGTCTATCATTGGTTCTGCAGCTGGCTTTTGTCTCTTATAAAATCCAAACTTCCATTGGAAATAACCAGCCACCAACAGGAGCTTTGGATCAACATACCCTTCTTTCTTCTTTTTCTCTGGTCTTTCAAAGGGCATGAATGACCTTCTAGAGTCAAGTTTGAGCACCTTGTTGACCTCCAAAGGTCTCAACAAGTAAATTGAGAGTCTCTTCCACAGATACCTCTAGGTCAGTAGGTTGCTCAGGTTGTATGTTAGTCCCTACTACCTCCATTTGTACCATACTTGGTTCTCCCTGACTTATATGCTCATCAGCAGGGTTAGCAGCAGACTGCTCTTCCCCCTGAACTATTGCACGAATTGTGTAGGTCTTGTACCAACTTTTCTACTTCCACAAAGTGTGTAGACTCAAGTGGTTTGCTGTGGTTCTTCTACAAGTTGCTCAACAACATCTTGTGCAGTTTCAGTAGGCTCAGCAGCCTTTGCAGGTGAGGATTCAACAGTTTCTACAAAGAGCTTAGGGTCGATGAGTCTGTCAGTGACTCTCCAAAGAGTTGCTCAAAACAACCTCTACATCCTCGATGAGGCTTGATAATTGTTAAGGGCTCAGCCTCAATAGCCTCTCCTCCTTCTTCTTCTTCTTTTATTCTCGTTCTCTTTGAGCCTCCAAAACTTTCAACTGTTTACCTTTGCCATGTTTCCTCTTTTTGGCAATCTCTTTCATTCTTTTGGAAAGTTGCTCTTCTTCAACTCAACAGCTTTCCTCTTCCTTGTGATTTCATTTAAATCAATAACTTTAACTGACTGCTTCTTTGTCTTCTTAGGCTTTAATAGTTCGGTAATTTTCCTTGTATCAAGAAATTTCTTTTCTCATAAGAACCTTCTTTGGTGCAAAGAGCTTGATGCTTTTCTTAACCTTCTCACCACCAAAGATCACCATCATCTCCATCATCATCACTATCAGCAGTCTCATCAACACTTTCTTCATCATCATCCAGATCAGGGATATGAGTGGTAACCTCTGGCTTGAATCTGGATTGATTGATCTTTTCAGATGAAATATCAGGTATCTGAAATTGATTCAACAGAGTCTGAATCAGTAGACCTAGGGGCTTGACCTTGGACTTCCTTATACCATTTCTATTTTCAGTGAACAGTTTCTTCATGAGTGTACAAGAAATCCAGCCCAATCAAACTTCATACTCCTGCAGATGATGATCATTAGGTCTATTTTGGGTCCTGATAAAGTATCCAGGCTTCCAACATATCCCAAAATAGTTTTGGCAATGAATTTGCGCAGCAGATTGTACTCAAAAACAATATGTCTCACATTAATGCCTAAACTTGAAGGTATAGCATCGTTGGTCTTTATTTGATCTACAAACTTCATCCTGGGTAGATTCATTGCCTCTAGATTAGTGGGAGCATCATTTCCAGGTGCAAAATGAAATAAATATCTCAAAGAGTCCGAGGAAATTTCTATCTCTTCCATTCACAAAGGGTAGTGAAGGCCTCTCTACCTTCATGTATAACAATGTTTTTCCAGAATTCCAGTACATTAATATAAGAAATTCTCTGCAATCTTCTGTTGATAATACCTTCCAACCCAGCAAATCGTCTGATTCTCCTTCCTATGTTAATGGCTAAGTCAGTAGAGTTACAGTCATTGACATAACCTCTCACACTTTGACTGGTGCCAATATGAACATCATCCTTTGGTGCCATGATAAGTGAAAAAGATGAAGAAGAAAATGCTCAAATCTGTGTTCACACAAAGTAATTTCAGAGAAATTTGCTGATTGAGAGTTGTGAATATCTTCTGTGTGATAGTCTGTATATATAGACATAAGTAGATGTAACTGTCAGAGCACGTATAGTGGTTTTAACCACAATTAAATTTGAGTGAATGTTGTCGTGACACATGGCCCATTACTTCTCATAACGTTTTGTAACCATTAGATCGTGTTAACTGCGGTTATAAATAGGAAATAAATATCCCGCCATTTTGCTTTTTGACTTTTGTAGATTTGACTGAGTAAAGTAATCTTCAGCAGCCTTGTCATCAGTAGAGTTGTCTCAGCAGCCTGCTAACAAATATGTCTTAGCAGCCACTCATGTGATGTAACTCTAACGATCTTTGATTCCACCTTGTTTTGTTTAATTGATAATACAAGATGAAGTTTAACACCAATGACTGATCAGTCAAGTGAGCTCACCCAACAGGACAAAGACCAATCCCCTTGGCAACTTCATTTGCTCAATTGTCCAAACATAATTACATGGAATTGTTGATACCAATGACTAGTCTGCTAAGTGAGCTCACCCAACATAGCAAAGACTAATCCCCTTGGTGAATTCCAGTACATTGCTAATTATCAGTCAACCTTAATAATTCCAAGTTCAGTCCTTAGTTTAGCAAATCTTTCACTATCCAATGGTTTAGTGAAAATATCAGCAAGTTGATCTTCAGTAGGGATGTAAAGAACCACCACATCTTTCTTTCAACATGATCTCTTATAAAATGATGTCTCACATCAATATGCTTGGTTCTTGAGTGCAAAACAGGATTTTCTGTGATTGCAATTGCACTTGTGTTGTCACACATAATTGGAATTTCTCTCTCTTCAATTTCATAATCCCTTAATTGTTGTCTTAGCCAAAGTACTTGTGCACAAAGCAGCCTTCCAAAGAAGAATGTATTCACTTTCAAAGAAGTGGAAGTTGATATTGAATTGCTTTTTCTTTCGAACCAGAAACCACTATTTCCCATTAATTGACAGCTTTCATGTGGTGCTTTTTCTATCAATCTTGCGTGCAGCATAATCAAAATTTGAGTAGGATATAACTTTGAAAGTTCCATCTTTTGAATACCATATACCTACATCCAGAGTCTCTTTTAGATACTTGAGAACTCTTTTGACTGCACCTAAATGACTTTCTTTAGGTTTTGATTGAAATCTTGCACAAACACCTACAGCAAATGATATATCAGGTCTGCTGGCAATAAGGTACAGCAGACTGCATATCATTCTTCTGTATAAAGTCTGATCAACATCTTTGCCTTCCTTATCTTCATCCAATCTGATGTTTGTACTCATAGGAGTTGATACATTGGTGCTGTTTTCCATTCCAAATTTCTTTAGTAGCTCCTTGGTATACTTGGTTTGATGAATGAAGATTCCATCTTTCATCTGTTTGACTTGCAATCCCAAAAAGTAGTTCATTTCTCCCATCATACTCATTTGGAATTTACTTTTCATCAGATTTGCAAACTTCTCACAAAGCAATTCATTTTTAGAACCAAAAATTATGTCATCAACATAAATTTGTACCAAATAGGTCTTTATTTTCCTTCATTGATTCTAAAAAGAGTCTTATCAATGGTGCCTTTTGTAAAACCATTGTCCACCAAGAATTGAGATAGAGTCTCATACCATGCTCTTGGTGCTTGTTTCAAGCCATAAAGTGCTTTGTTGAGTCTATACACTTTATCTTCTTGATCTTTTACTTCAAATCCAGGAGGTTGCTGAACATACACTTCCTCCTCTAGAATGCCATTCAAAAATGCACTCTTAACATCCATTTGATATACTTTGAAGTTTTTATAAGCAGCATATGTCAAAAATAGTCTGATAGCTTCCAATCTTGCAACAGGGGCATATGTCTCATCAAAATCTATTCCTTCTTCTTAAGAATAGCCTTTTGCTACTAGTCTGGCCTTGTTCCTTACAATGGTACCAGATTCATCCAATTTGTTTATGTATACCCATTTTGTACCAATTATATTTGCATGATTAGGCCTTTCCACTAGTGTCCAAACTTGATTTCTTTCAAATTCATTCAATTCTTCTTGCATAGCAATTATCCAATCTGGATCTGAAATTGCTTCTTCAACAACTTTAGGTTCCATTTGAGATAGAAAACAAGTAAACATTGCTTCTAATTGTCTTTTAGTCCTCACACCTTGCTGTATGTTGCCAATAACTTGTTCAGCAGGGTGATCCCTTAACCATTGTGGATTCTGGTTAGATTGATTCTCTGGAACATCATCTTCAGTAGGGCCTGCTGTTTCTTCAACAGAGGGTTCAACGGATCCTTGAATTGCCTCAGTTGTTGCATCAGTAGTATTACCAGTAGGGTGTTCAACAGGAGCATAATCAAAAACTTTTAAGTCATTGAATCTTTCCAAAACTTCAACACATTCTAGATCAGTGACTTGTTGAATCTCAGCTGGTTCTGAATCTTCTTCTTCCATTCCAAAGAACTTAGGTTCATCAAATACAACATGTATTGTTTCTTCATGTTTCAGTTGACCTTTGTTCTCAGCACTCAATGCCTTATATGATCAAGAATATCCCAAGAAAATTCCTTCATCTCGACTTTGGTTGGAATGTCTTCAATTGTTCCTTATGATTCAAAATAAAACACTTGCTTCCAAATGGATGGAAATAGGATATATTAGGTTTCCTTCCATTCCAAATCTCATAAGGTGTCTTCTGCAGCCTTCTTGTTCACCGAGAGGTTTCCGCTTTTGTGTATAGCATGTCAGTATTAATTGCTTCAAATTTAATATCATTCAGCAAAGAATGCTTCACAAATCATTGTTCTTCCCGCTTCTTTTAATGTTCTGCTTTCTTCTTTCAAAGAACTCATTTTTGCTGAGGTGTACCAAAGAAAGAAACAAGTTGATGTAGTACACCATTCTCATTCACATATTCTCTTATGACTTTATTGAGAAACTCAGTACTTTGTCCGATCTTATCTTTACTATCACAAACTTTTCTCATTTTGTAATCTCTTCAAAAGTTCAGGCATCTTTTGAAGTGTTTCACTCTTCTTGTTCATAAATATCACCTAAGTGTATCTTGAGTAATCATCCACAACTACCGGTGTATTTCTTCCCGCCATACACTTGTTGGTGTTATGGTCCAAATAGATCCATATGCATCAACTCTAAAACTCTTTTGTTGATTGTTTAGTCTTTGACTTGAAGCTTGACTTTGTCTGCTTACCTTGGTCGACATGCATCACATATAGCATCCTTCTTGAATGTGATCTCGTGTAAACCAATCACCGCTTCTTCTTCACCAACTTATTGATATCATCAAAGTTTAATTGATTTAACTTCATATGCCATAACCAATTGAGTTCTGACTTGGTATGCACAATCAGGCAGGTTTCTGGAATTACAGTAGACCAATCCACAATGTACATGTTTTGTTGTCTTCTTCCTGCTAATACAACTTGATCACCTATTTAACTAATGACATTACAAGTGCCTTTGTCAAAAGTGACTTTGTATCCCATGTCACAGAACTGTCCAGTGCTCAGCAAGTTGTAGTCCAGTCCTTCCACATATGCAACATTCCTGATTGTTAGTCTATTCCGCACAAGTGTGCCATATCCTCTTGTGTATCCAAGTGTATTCTTGTTTCCAAAATTCACTCTAGGACCATCCTTTGTCACAAACTTTGACAAACAATGCTTATTCTTTGTCATATGTCTGGAACATCCATTGTCAAAGTACCAGACACCCTACAAAACAAAGTTAATGCATTTAGGTACCCAAACCTGTTTGGGTCCATAATGGTCAGTGGTAAGCATGAACCTTGGCAAATTTCCATAAGGTCAACAGTTGGTTGTGTAGGATTCACATATGTTTTTCTTGCCTTTTAGTTTATAATGCTGTTTGGAGTGATTTCTATTGTTAGAATCACTAGCATGACCATTAGTTTGCTGTCTGTTAGGAACAGACTTGTAGTATTGAGTCTGCTGAGGTCCCTGCTGAGGTCTAGTATAAGTCCTCTGCTGATTCCATTGCTTAGGTTTTACCCTAGCAGTATGGTTATACTTACTGTTTCTAGCAGTAGGTGCAGGAATATTCCAATCTTCATCAGTAGGGAATAATCTACCTTTCCCCCTGAGATAAGTATCCTTAGAATGATTAACATTTTTGGGTTTAGGATTCATATCCTTGGAATAAATCTGGTCTTTAACCTTCTGTGGTCCAGCAGACTTGGTAGCAGGTCTGCTATCAGCAGGTCTAGAAGGCACATCAGTCCTATTTTTAGTTTTATTATTTTTATTAGGAGCTGTTGACTTCTTTGACTTCTGATTTTGCTTCCTTGAAGCTTTCACAGTAGGCTTTACTGCCTCAGAAATCCTTTTGGGAGTTGGATCTTGTGCAAGAACAAACTTAGGACCAATTATGGTACAAGGTTCAGTGACCTTACTGGATCCACTCTTATTGGATTGTTGAGTTCCAAATCCAAGCCATGTTCTATCACCATAAGGCTTCCTAGATTTGAATGAAGTGGAGGAACAAGATGGTTCAAATAGACTCAAGACTCATCAAGGTTCAAAGAGCGATGCCGATTCTCGTCTGTCACGACTTCTTTTCCTTTCCTTTGAGAATTCTTAATTCAGCATTTAATCTTTCAACTTCTGATTGAAGGATGGCATCCAAAGTTTCTTCATTGTCAGAATTTTTAGGATTTGAGCCACAGGTTGATTCACAATCACTTCTAGCAGGAGTGTTTATATATACAGTATTGTATACCTCCTCTGTTTCATCCATGTTAGTCATTAAAGCATAATCTTCCATCTCAGCAACCAGTGCAGTATCATCATATTCATTTCCTTCTTCTGATTCTACTTCATATCCTGATTCATCTTCAGCAACCATAACCTTCTTTCCATGTCTTCTTTGTTGGCTCTTGGTCTTCAGTAGGTCTGGACAGTCAGGTCTGAAAGGTCCAGGCTTCTTGCAATTAAAGCAAAGATAATCAGGTTCATTTTTCTGTTTTAATTCAGGACAGTCTAGTTTGAAGTGTCCTGGTTTCTTGCAATGATAACATAAATAATCATTATTTTTCTAACTCTACTTCATTACATTTTTCTGAATTTCTTTGTGAAATTCCTTGGAGAACCTTTTCCATTTTCCATCATCCTGATTTTCTTGCTCAGTAGGGCAATCTGCTCTTTTATTTCATCCAGCAGATCATCTTGAGCTCCTGATGTCTCTTCTTGATGTGAAGCAGCCAATGCAGTGGTCTTTGGCTCTTCTTTTTCAGTTTCAGGCACAAGATTTTTGCTAAATTCATAGGCCTTAAGATCTGAAAACAGTTTGAAGGTTTCTTCTTCATGCAAACTCCTCATTTCTTCTATGGCAGTCACCTTCATCTCCCAAACTTCTTTTGTAGGTAACGCTTCCAAGATTTTTGAGTTGATTTCTTCTTGTTAGTACTTCACACTCTGTAGGGTGAGTTCATCCATGATTGCATTGAATCTTGATTCCATTTGTTCAATGGTTTCATCTGGTTTCATCTTAAACTCTTGGAACTTCTTTTTTGCCACACTGATCTTATTCTTCTTGATTGCATCAGTGCCTTCACAGATTAATTGCAACTTGTCCCAAAGTTCTTTTGCAGTTTTGCAATCTTTCACCTTCATGTACATATTGCTATCCAAAGTTCTATAAATGATATCAATAGCAATATTGTTGAGATTTGCTCTCTTTCTATCTTCAAGATCCATTCCTTTTTGGTTTTGGAATGTACTCATGTCTCATCACCCACTCATATCGACTTGGTAATTTCCAAAGTGGTCCATCTCACAACACATCCATCATTTCATCATGTGTTGCAATAGATAAGCCTGCATACGATGTTTTTACTCATCAAATATATCTAAAGAACACATCAGCATAGTACTAGCATACTGGTTGTTACCCATGATGCAAAGCTTTGAAAATCAGTGGCTTGAAAAGGTTTTCAAAGTATTTTCACAAGACCAACAAGTAGGATTACTTCAGAACAGAATAAGATCAGTGGCTTGAAAAGGCTTTGGTTAAGTTTATAGAGGGGGGGTGAATAAACTTAACACTTAAAACTTTTGGAGTTAACAAACTCAAAGAACTTCAAGCACTGTTGATACTTGATGGTCTGCTGACTATTGAATATACCGAATTTGTGCAGCGGAATTATATCAAAAATTAAGCCATATTACTTGTTGTTAAATATGATACCAAGTATTTGATACTCAGTAGTGTATGTGTGTGAATTCAGTTGCTAGATTAAGTAGGTTGATGTGTGTAATAAACTAGATGCAGAATGTAAGTGCAGAAAGTAAGTAGGCAGATTTTATAGTGGTTCCAGGTGGTGTAATCCTGTCAGTCCACTCTTCTCCTATGATGTTGGAGGTAATTCACTAGAGATCTTTGATGTAGCTGTTACAAAAATCCCTATGTTGCTTGTCCTTCACCAATAACTATGGCTTCACAAACTGAACACTTGGACACATGTAGGATTGCTGCTCCAAAGTCTTCCACTGGTCCTTGAAGGGTAGCATTGCCTCTTCACCAGCTCCACCACAAACAACAGTCTTTCACACTCAAGGATGCTTCACTGTCTTCAGCAGATTTCTTTTAAAATAAAGATTGAATCAAGTAAATGATTCAGTTGCAGCAGTTGATCAAGATGATATGATCAGTAGCTTGCAGTCTTCAAGTGTGTAAACTTGATGTAGCTTGATTGCAGATTACTGATGACGGTCAAATTATACCCGTGAAAGTCATCAACGTTGACCTTAAATCGAGATTAATAATATATATTTCATATTAAATCACATGTTTATATTTATTATTTAATGTTAAGTGATTATTAATATGATATTTGGTATTTAGCCGTTTTCATTATTAAAAGCCGATTTATTGTGCGATAAATGCTGATTTTGTAGATCACGACAAATCGAGAGGATTAATGTCATTCAATCAATGGTCTCAAGATAATAGAGGAAGAAAATCGGAGCATTAATCAAGAGATAAATCATGAGAATCGATCAAAGACGAAAGCGTGCAAAGGGGAACAAAGTCGACAAAGAGACGCGCTTAACACGTAGTAAAAGGGCTCGGCCGACCGAGCCTATCCATTCGGTCGACCGAGTATGTCGGCTCGGTCACTTTTCGGATTTTTTCGTATTTACCTTCTAGATCCTTCATAAGTCGGCAGAAACTCCTATATAAGCAGCAGCTACGAGGAATTGTAAAACACACCAACACATACCTTGAATCCCTTCATTCTTTCTTCAATCTTATAGCTTTGATACAATGTAGAATAATTTGAGGGTTTCAAAGAATTTAGTAATTTGCAAATATGTAAGCCTTTATTTTCTGTTTCTTTCTTTTAAGTAATTAATCCCTCCCAATTATGCTTTATCATTTGAATTAGTTAATCATAGCTAGATGATGTAGATCTAGGCTATGACGTTAGGGATGTGGCGACTCCTTGTCTATGGGGATCCCATAACCTACGTCATCCACTTAGTTTCTATCCATGAATCTGCATTGTTTAATTAATGTGTATCTAAGTTAGTTTATATGAATGCTTTACTAATTTCATCGCTTAATCTGCTCAGTATGATGAAACGCCGAGAGATACGCTCAGGGATGTAACTGGGGAAAAAGACCATTCGGTCGACCGAGCCCCATGTTCATCCGTTAGATAGCCATGTCTTTATGGTTAGGTTAACTTAATAGAATTTATTATCTTAGTAGGTATGGCTATGGCTACGTTACTCGCTTAGTTTAATTAAAACGTGTAAAAAGGAAATACCAATATAAAACTCTTAGGTAGGCTTATGAATTGCTCTTCACGGACGTTCATCGTTATCTAGGTAGGTTTATATTCGGGAATTGCATGCACCGCTTATACGTCGTCGAGATTAGCATGAGACTATAACTTGGTAATTGCTAGTTGGACGAGAGCTTGAGTGATCGCTTAGAAGTACGCCTAACCATAGGAATGTTGCTCTAGACGAGGTGTACGGTCAATATCGGCATCCTTAGAGTCGTAAGCGTGTGAGTTATATGAGATGGAGGCACTAAAAGGCGAAGTCACGTAACAATATCACAGTGATTTAGTGACTTACCGGTGCTAAGTCAAGTTAAAGAGGATGACCCCGTAGCCAATCCAAGATAGATACAAACGGATTGACAGTTAATAAGTTCAGTTTATTATATAAATTATCTAGGTCCAAACGATAAAGACTATAATTGAGGAGGTTAATTACGTTATTTGTGTTGTGTCGAGTCAAGTCCTTTACCTTTTCTTGTCCTATGTTGGTCGTAGACCGCCTTTATGTCTTTGACATGTATAATTAATTGTTTATATATGAAATGATCCACAATTGGTTCCCTGTGGGATCGACCTTGATTCACTATAGCTATACTACGATGGGCCTAGTCCTCTTGCTAGTATTGGTTTATGGTGGTCAAGTTTATTATCACTTGATCTACGTCATCAAGGTTTTGGCGCCGTTGCCGGGAACCAACGGTCAATTTTATATATAAATAATTTTCTTATTCATGTCAAGTTTTCTATTTTAGAGTCGCTTTTACGCTTTTGAGTCCTCTCGTTGTCTCGCTTCATTCTAAAATTCCAGATTCTTAAAATAAAATTAAAAAAATATATATATAGAAAAAAATTTATTCGGTCGACCGAGAGACCTCATTCGGTCGACCGAGAATTTATTTTTGTTTTGTTCTTGTTCTGCTCGCTTTTACACGGTTTCGATTTGTGTTTTTCGAGTCCGGTATTTCGCGTGTCTCTGCTTATCCTCAGATGTTTAATCCAGAGAACTGATAGCAACATGGGAAACCATGTTAAAATCATTTCACGGTCTATTTTGTTTTTCTTCCGCTTGCGTAAAACCAGGGAAGCAATAATCTGAGTCGTAATTTTTCGCGGGCGCTGAGAAAATAACCCAGCAAACATGTGGAGCTACGAATCTAAGATGGGAAAAGCGATGGAAGCAATACCTTTAAAGCACCAAGATGGTTACGAAAAAATTTTAAAGGCTTAAATTCTTCGTGGTACAATGTTGAAGGCAAGGTACTACCTTTTTTGCTTATGTTTTACTACCTTTTGGTTTTTTGAGCATAAGTTAGCCTATACATGAACCTTAGTATGAATCTTAGCCTGGAGTTGGTTTGTAAGAATAAGTTTCTTAGTGTCGAAGGTTTTGCCCCATATCTGTCTCATCTAGAGGGTGTAAGGAAACATGTAGTCGTTGAAAGGAAGCAGTGAATAAAGAGTTCCTCATAGTTCTGTTAAAATCTCATTGTCCTATGCATGAGATTGCTTCTACCGCCATGGGAGCAACAAATTGTGTAGTTTAAGCATTCAAAATCTAAAGAAGACGTTGAGTTTTGAGAGAACACAATCTTCTCGCTGAGAGTTTTATGGTGATGGCTTCTCGGTGAACCCACCTTAAATGTAAACGAGATTACGCTTTGGGTGACAATTTAGAAATCGGAGACTCTTAGTACATGGGTTCGAAATGGTCTAACCATGGTCAAGCGAGTTCAACCGAGCTTCGCTCAATCGACTCCTCCACGTGTGATGTACGTTATGTGCCAGCTCAACAAGACTTAGCATAGCCGATAAGCCTTCAAAGCTAAACGGGCTTAATCTTGACGGATTGGCCTGAATCGTCACATATGTTCCAACGAATAAGACGGCGTAGGCTTGCCTACATAACCGACCTTATTCGGAGTACTTAGATTCATTGTTTCTTATTGTCAAGGCCAAAACCATAATTTTTGCCGAGTTTCTTAGAATTCACTAATTCCTAAAACGAGAGCCGAGGTAAGAGCTTTGGATAAATGGTATGGATAAATGTCGTTTCCTAGGTCTCACAACCAAGGGAAGGGTATTAATCCGCAAAAGCAACAAGATCACCTCATATAGTGCTCAGAGGGTCAAAGTCTGGCAATCCAAGAATGATAACTGACAAGGATAATTTTTTTTGGAACGTCGAGCTGAGGACTTTAAACTCAGAACTACTTATTTAAAACCTTAGGATTTCTTTTTAGGATTTTAGGTTTTTCTTTCTTTGAGTCCAATAAGAGTAACGTGACATATGTTGAGGTTTTTTATTTTGCCGTGTTTAGATGGCCATTGGGCTAAGGATGTGCAAAACTTTTTTACTCAATATAGGCCACGTGAAATAGAGTTCCGTAGGAGAGTCAAGAAATTGCTAAAGAAAAGGAAATTTAGCAATCAATCTTAAGATGGAAGCATTAAGAGAGCTTGAGAATTACTGAAAATGTAACAGAGAATGATTGGTGCGAACAAGAACAATTTTGGACAACTTCCAAAACCTTTTAGAATGGTGATCCAAGTGAAAATCCAAAGTAGTGTGCAATTCATTCTGCAATTATCCTAATCATTCCCTTTACACTTTTTCACCTTCAAACTTTTCGATCCTCTCACCAATCTGCCTCAACAAATACATTTCTAACCATTCTTTCATCGCCTCTTTTCTTTCCATCCGTTTCACTCTCCCACCCTACCCAATTCCTTTAAACAATTCTCAATCCCAAAAACACAATTTATTACCCACCCTTTATCTTTTCTTCCCAACCTTATCTTTTTCTAAACCCATCATATTCTCAACCTCAATTTTGTTTACAAAATACCTTTGTGTTGCGGAATTTGAAATATTGCTAAGCTTTAATGATTAATTTTTATCATTTTGATTTTCATGATCCTAGTTTGGGTAAGTGTAGCTCTGACCCTAGCTAGATTTTAAAGGTTTTTGGTTCGATCAAAGTACAACTTATCTTTCTACCGGAAGTTTTAAATTTCACACTTTTCCGTCTATTCTAGATGATAAGTTTTGTTCTACATTATCATACTGATCCGACCTTGTTGATGACGGTTATGACTTTTACGTGATACATTGGGTTATTAGTAATTTCGAGGAATAGCTACATCTCCCTAAGTTCTTGATATCCAATGCAAGCGAGAATTTTCTGCGCTAACTGTTTGATTTTATCGTTATCCTCTAGGTCGCATTGCATCTGTTATACCTTACCAAGTTTCTCTTTATACCGGAATGAATACATAGTGAGCCACCCACCTCGTGTTTTCCCACACGGTTATGCTTTTTGATCTTTGTCTTATCCACCCGGTTTTTAGATGAAGGCCACCATCTTTAGTTGCTTGTTTATTTTTCTTTCTAATTAGTATTTTTCTTTTTGGTTTCCCTTGTCATTGGTTGTATAACATAAAGTGGCTTAAACTGTTTTTCGGTATTCATACCCAATTACTGCCACATTATTTTATCACTTCCATAGACATGGTGTTATTAACGGTTTCGTGGAGTTTGTCTGCTTATACAGGTTTTCACTTGCTTCTCCACGACGTGCTGAAATTTACTCCGATATTGTTCCTTTACTTGAGAGCCGTTTCCAGAGCTAAGTCTTTTTCTTAAATTCTCATTTATTTTTGTCATTGAGGACAATGACATGTTTAAGTGGGGTAGGAGACTTAGCTATGTTATGTTATGATTGAAATTTGAATGAAACGGTAGAAAAATTGAAAATTGAAAATTTGAATACATACCATATTATTTATCTCGTACCACTTTAGAATTGTGAGTTCCTAGCTAAGAATTGATAGGAAAGGAACCAAGTTTCATGAGTACATGATCATTTTATACTTATGTTAAGTAAATTTAAGGATATTCATGCCCGCTTTTGCAAGTAGTTATTTATTATTCAATTACTCAACTGTGAATCGAGTATACCGCAAAATCATAGTAATCAAGAAATTATGTGTACATTGCATAGATGATTGGATATGTAAACTTAGTGTCAATATCTATCTCATTGATGCATTCTTATATTTTAGCCATTAAAGCAGAGTAATAAGCTTGAGACGTACACTGTTTGACAATGCGTTAAAACACTGGCTTGTAGTAACATTACCAAAGTAGCCCCGCTTGTGGTAATATTCGATGCTATACATGATCTAAGATAGGGGATACTCTAAAAAGTTTTCTTCCTTGAGATTGATAGTATTTGAAAATATGAAGATATGAAAAGAATATTCAACTCTTTAAGAGGCTTTGAGTAGTACTCGGTCTCCAAGTCCAAAACCCTATAGATACGCTCTTGCTTATTGTTCTAGTGTTTTAACCATTATGAGGCTTAAGAAGTATGAATGCCGATGTTGGTGAATTTTGATATGAGGTCCGCATAAACTCTAATCTTGCCACATTTATATAAAACCAATGCACATGCACACATCACTTCGATTCATAGTAAGTAGTGAATAATGGATATCTTATGAGCATGACTAGTATGAGTTGACTTGAGTTTCTCATAAGTATGATTCGACCATGGAAAATGTTGTCTTGGGAATGACTTATTGATGCTTTGTTCGAGACGATCAAAGTCTAAGTGGGGGTAGTTGATGACGGTCAAATTATACCCGTGAAAGTCATCAACGTTGACCTTAAATCGAGATTAATAATATATATTTCATATTAAATCACATGTTTATATTTATTATTTAATGTTAAGTGATTATTAATATGATATTTGGTATTTAGCCGCTTTTCATTATTAAAAGCCGATTTATTGTGCGATAGATGTCGATTTTGTAGATCACGACAAATCGAGAGGATTAATGTCATTCAATCAATGGTCTCAAGATAATAGAGGAAGAAAATCGGAGCATTAATCAAGAGATAAATCATGAGGAATCGATCAAGACGAAAGCGCAAGCGATGGGAACAAGTCGACAAAGAGACGCGCGCTTAACACGTGTAAAAGGGGCTCGGGTCGACCGAGCCTATCCATTCGGCCGACCGAGTATGTCGGCTCGGTCACTTTTCGGATTTTTTCGTATTTACCTTCTAGATCCTTCATAAGTCGGGCAGAAACTCCTATATAAGCAAAGCAGCTACGAGGAATTGTAAAACACACCAACACATACCTTGAATCCCTTCATTCTTTCTTCAATCTTATAGCTTTGATACAATGTAGAATAATTTGAGGGTTTCCAGCAATTTAGGGGCTACAAATATGTAAGCCTTTATTTTCTGTTTCTTTCTTTTAAGTAATTCATCCCTCCCAATTATGCTTTATCATTTGAATTAGTTAATCATAGCTAGATGATGTAGATCTAGGCTATGACGTTAGGGATGTGGCGACTCCTTGTCTATGGGGATCCCATAACCTACGTCATCCACTTAGTTTCTATCCATGAATCTGCATTGTTTAATTAATGTGTATCTAAGTTAGTTTATATGAATGCTTTACGAATTACTGTTTAATCTGTTCTGTATGATGAAACGCTGAGAGATACGTTCAGGGATGTAATCTGGGGGAAAAAGACCATTCGGTCGACCGAGCCCCATGTTCATCCGTTAGATAGCCATGTCTTTATGGCTAGGTTAACTTAATAGAATTTATTATCTTAGTAGGTATGGCTATGGCTACGTTACTCGCTTAGTTTAATTAAAACGTGTAAAAAGGAAATACCAATATAAAACTCTTAGGTAGGCTTATGAATTGCTCTTCACGGACGCTCAAATGCTATCTAGGTAGGTTTATATTCGGGAATTGCATGCACTCGCTTATACGCACGTCGTAGATTAGCATGAGACTATAACTTGGTAATTGCTAGTTGGACGAGAGCTTGAGTGATCGTTTAGAAGTACGCCTAACCATAGGAATGTTGCCTGACGAGGTGTACGGTCAATATCGGCATCCTTAGAGTCGTAAGCGCGTGAGTTATATGAGATGGAGGCACTAAAAGGCGAAGTCACGTAACAATATCACAGTTGATTTAGTGACTTACCGGTGCTAAGTCAAGTTAAAGAGGATGACCTCGTAGCCAATCCAAGATAGATACAAACGGATTGACAAGCTTAATAAGTTCGCTTTATTATATAAATTATCTAGGTCCAAACGATAAAGACTATAATTGAGGAGGTTAATTACGTTATTTGTGTTGTGTCGAGTCAAGTCCTTTACCTTTTCTTGTCCTATGTTGGTCGTAGACCGCCTTTATGTCCTTGACATGTATAATTAATTGTTTATATATGAAATGATCCACAATTGGTTCCCTGTGGGATCGACCTTGATTCACTATAGCTATACTACGATGGGCCTAGTCCTCTTGCTAGTATTGGTTTATGGTGGTCAAGTTTATTATCACTTGATCTACGTCATCAATTACACTTGAAGATTTTCTCTGGATCAGTAGCCTTAAGCTCAGTAGGGTCAGTAGGGTGATTTCTTGATCTGAATTTGAAGCTCAGGATTATTTCTAATTTTTTTTATCAATCATCATCTTTCTTCTGAATTTGGTGTCCTCTATTTATAGGTAGGAGTCCTTGTGACTTGTATTTGAAATTCAAATATAGCCGTTCCATGTTTTGTCCCATTTGACTTTCTTTCTGTCACTGTTCATAGTACTGACACAATCAGACTGCTCTTTGATTTATATCCATTGGATAAAGTCCTGAATCATCCCAACGTCCCTTTAATATCAACCATTGATTTGTTTGATAAAATCAGAGGTTGTTAGCTATCATTATCCTTGTTTTCTTCCAATGTAATCTTGAATAAATCGAGGTCTATGTATCAGGAGGTTCATGAGTCTGCTGAGATACATATCAGTCAGCTGAACCATAATTTGTTGTGTTTAAAACACAATGCAACTGACTTCCTTTATCTAACATTTATTTGTGAAGTTAGATTACACCATTCAATCATAACTAAGTTCTAGTCACCATCCAACTTATGGAACTTAGACCTTGTACACAAGGTATATGTAATCAGTTTAGGTCATCACAGAATTCCCTAAATTCTGATTCTATATCCTTGACTTTAATTTCTAAGTTTAATCCCTTAGCCTTCATTAATCGAAGTTTGAGCCTCACCTTTTCTGCCTTCAAGAGGTTCAAGACTAGTCTACTGACCTAGTTACCCTACTGATATAGACCAGTCTGCTGATATAAATCAGCTGACCATTACAATGCTTGTTTGATCAAACCTATACAAAATCAAACTCTTATAAACCTAGACATTTGATCTAGACATCTTTTTCCCTTTGCACTATAACAGCTAGTCTGGCACTCATTACTAAAACATAAAAATAAGTCCAACAGTTACAAATAGTATGCATGGGGAAACATTTGAAATTAGAGGTAACTATGTATGAAACCAATGATTATAAAAGAGCACCTGGTCAAAGAAAACGTGGGATTGGAAAGTCACCATGTAATTATTTCTTGTCACAGAAGGGTATTAAATCTACAACACTTAATACCTACTTGCTAAACTTCTTATTTTGGCTAACAACTAAGTTTAAAGTCTTATACTACAAAGTCTTCCCAACACCTATAACCCCACACCTAAACTTCCAAGGTGAAAGAATGTTGTCTAGCCTTTCATGCACAGGTACTTAAATGGTTTTAAAAGTTTAAGTACATACATCAACAATGAAATGATTGACTTGCACAGAACACACCAAACTGATTTTGAACCTGATGTAAAAAGAAAAGTTGTAGGTATACAGGTTTTACATATTCTACTCAAAATTCAGAATTTTGGAAAATCATAAGTTGGTTAAAATTATTTTCGTCGATCACGTAAGTCACAAAAATTTCGAAATTTATAATCTGCATTGCTTTGCAGATTATACTCAAACCAGAAAAGCATTTGCACTTGACTCCAAAACAAAAATTGCAGAGCGTAGAGTTTTCTACAACATATCAAAAATTCAAGTCATTTGGAGGTATTTAGCTTATTCAAAATAGATTCATAAGAAAGAGTACTGCTGCAGAATTTTCTGAACAGAGTACTCCTCCTTGTTAAGCAATTTATGAGCAATCCATATTGAAAACTAAGTTGATGTCAAAATAGAAATTGTAAACAAGGCAATTTTCTAAGTGGCTGAAAATTTACAGAATTTTTGGAACACCAGAAAGGATATTAAAAGACATATAGAAACGTGAACAAAATCGTTTACTCGTTTTGCATAACACCAAATTATAAAATAAAAGAAATGATTAAATCAAATTGTCGTAATAAGAAAACATTAAATCCTCCAAGAAAAGAGTAAAGAGAGAAAAGTCTAAATGGTCGAAAGAAGATAGGGATTCTATTAAGGATCCGAGAAGGAACAAACTTGAGGGCATCACATAAAAGATGTGAGCTTAGAACTCAACCTAACCTTCGCCGAAGAAGACTCTTCACTTGGCTCTAGTGAAAACTAACCATGGTATAAGGATTATTAGCTTTACGAAAATTACCACCAAGAACAAGAGATATCAGAAAGCTTCTAAAAGATCCAAGATACCTTATCTTGAGAACAGAACTTAGGTTAGTAAAGAAACTTCTACGGGTTCCTACCATTCTAAAAGATCATGGAAGTCAGAATGATTACTAAGTGGTCTAAAGAAGTCTTATCTTAAGGAATGAAGAGATGGAAGCCTAGAAAAGCAAGGAACGCTTCGGCTCTGATACCAACTGTAACGCCACGCTCCCAGATACCGAGCCCTTATCCGGAAGAGAACGTTCGGCGCGTATAGCAATAAATAAATTTAATATCATACGCCAGCCTCTACGTCGTCGTATCAAAAATTAAAGCAAACGGAAGCTAAAAAGGCTCGGGTAGAACCATAAATGCTACTCGAATAGAATACAAACCGACTAGGGGTAGAAAGGAAAATGTTACAACAACGAGATAAAGCTTACAACGTACGATGCTACAAAAGAAAGATACAACACTTTTCTTACAAAGATTCTTTTAGAAGAAGGTACAACAGGTTCTTTAAAACAAAAGGTACAAAATCTAGTACAACCTATAATAGAAAGTAAGTAGAAAGCGTCATCATGGCATCAATGTCACTGAGTCTTCATTGAACTCCTCAACGAGCTCAAGGCTAACCTGTTCGTCTTCTCACACCAAAAGCACACAAAACAACATATGCAATTAAGGTATGTACAAAGTACTTAACAAGAGGAAGAAGCTAATGTATAATCAAGTCTTACAACGAAAGGTTCATTAATTATTATTAAGTTATCTTTATGAGACCGACTCAATTCTGGGGTTCACTTCATGCGCATCAACATGTCGTGACTAAACGTTTCTAACTTAACTTATCTTTGTTACAACATATTTGCGAGGGCACTACACTTAGTGAGATATGCACTAAGACAGAAGACGCAACCCTATAGAGATAAATCTCTAGCGGTCCCGAGATAATCATTCCACTTTATCCGCCAACGCTAGAGAGCCGATCGTGAATGCATATCTCGCTCATGAGTTTGTCCGCGTAATGATCACTACTTTATCTCAAGCGGGTCTAGAATCCGGCAAAGATCATCACCACTTTATCCGCCAAACATCACATTGCCGATATTGTACTGCGGCTTATCCAAGCTCTCATGATGTTTAACCTTTATCTTGTCAAATATGTTTATTAAGTGATTAGCTAGCCACCTAGGTTCATTCAGACACAAAAAGCTCCTACTCCCTCTTCTTAGACTCTTAGACTCAAGCTAGCAATTACACGCACATCGATGAATACTAATTCATCAAAGCACAAGGCCACTCTTACTCTTCCGACGGTCCCGAATTTCAATTCCTTTAAGAATACATCCGTGCAACTAAGCGCATCGTGTTTATTCATGGCTTTGTAATGTTCATGAATGTTTATTAATGTTTCTTTTGTAGATCAAGAAACAACACTTGAAACTCAACACATAGCTCAAACATCATATTTCCCAAAAGCAAGATCAATGCTTATGCATTCAAGGGAATGCGTGCGCATTCTAATCAGATGTGCCCTAAACCCCGATTTTCAATACTTCTCTCGATTCTACAACCTTTCTAACATGTTTATCACCAAAAATACAAATCAAAACAGCAGGAAAACAGCCTTTAAACATACCATAACATGTTGTACTACAACAACAACAATTAACATGATTTACAATCAAGAAATCAGTACAAAAGCTCAACCTTAACATAAAAAAAACTTTAATTAACATTAGGAAGAGCCTCTTACTTGATTGAAGCCACAAACCAAAACCAATCTCTGCAGCACTTAAATAGGCCTCAAACATGATCTAAAAGATCACAATTAACATGAATTAATTGATGATCAAAGCTTCTAAACAAAGAACTACGAACCAAAACCCTAGAACATGAATTCATGATCCTTTTCATGAATTCACAGCAGAAATTCAACTCCCACATACCTGAGAATTAGACCCAAATTCTGGTATCAAAACGATCCTCGTCTTCTCACGATTCCAACGGTACTTTCGGATTTCTAAACGGATTCACGGATCAAAAGTTATGCCCAAAATCCTAAAACACAAAACAACATGATCTTTTACGATTTTTGCAGCAGAAACGAGTTAACCATACCTGGATTACTTCATGTAAGAGTATTTTTAGAATAATCTACGCTCTGAGACGGTCGATTTGACTATTCAAGGCTGCAAAACGGAACTACGGATTGGAAGATATGAATTTTTGAAGATTCTTCCTATTTTTCTCTTCTTTCTTTTCTTTTCTCTAAGTTTGCACGGTGATTGGGGGATTTGAAATTCAGAGAACTCCTTTAGTAAGTGGGGAGGTTTTTCTCAAATAAAACCTCCCACTTAAAAGCCATTATTTCCTACCAAAAATCCAAAATAACTCCCTTCAATATATATATATTTCAAATATATATATAAAATTATTTTAAATCCTTTAATTAACTAAAACGAAAGTCTGAATTTTTGGTAAAAGACTTTTTTACCCTTTTCTGAAAGGTCGGGATGTTACAATCCTGCAAAACAACACCAAGCACTCCGGAAAAGCGCATATCTCCCAAGAAATAACCTCGAGAAAGCGATAAAATCCCAACCAAATATGCTCCTATCATTGAATTATTTGGGATGGACATAATTTATAGATGATAAATGTTCATTATGTGAACCACTGGAATTGTTGAAGAAAGGACATTTCCCTTCATTTTTCTCAATAGCCACCGGGTTCTTCATTTTTTTTTTTTTCATTTCAAAAGTCATGTCTCTAATGGCTTTATGATATATCCAATGCACACAGAAAACTAATGAACACGTCTTATCAACCAAATGTATAACTCCTATACATAGGATAACACCATACCCAATTTTGAAATAATACTTTTAGGTAATTAATTATATATATATATATATATATATATATATATATATATATATATATATATATATATATATGTCACAAGTTTGTTAATAATGTCATCTATAAATAATAAATTTTCATTCATCAAGAAATACTTTTATAACATCAAATATTCCATAATCATTTGTACGAATATAGGCGTCCCTTAATCCATACAAATGATCAACGAAATATTATTTCCATAAATCCCCCACATGAATGAGAAATTATGACTTTCCCTGACAAAATTGCAATGTTGATGCATGACATTGAAGAGATTACAAGCGTAAATCTACTGCATCGGGCAAGGTGGTTTTTTGCCTTGAACCTTCCCTAGTAGAATACCATCGCACATACTCGCCTAAGCAATGAACTTGGTCTTGAATTGCTCAGGCTTTGGTGTATGCCTATAGAATGATACCCACACAATAGATATAACCGTGAGCACTAAGAGCATGTTAACTAAGAGCTTCGAGATGAAGTATATGGGAGCTGCTGATGTTATACTTAGGATTCAAATCTCAAAAAAATCTGATGGACTGATGTTGTCACAGGCTCACTATGTAGAGTCTGTTCTTGAAAGGTTTATTGTCTTTGACAAGAGTCCTGTGAAAATTCCAATTGACTTAAGTAACACTTAGTAAAGTATAGAGGTGAACCTGTGAGACAATTGGAATACTCACAATTGATTGGAATTCTGATGTATATTAGGATATGTACTAGACCAGACTTGGCTTGTGCAGTGAATAAAATAAGTAGGTTCACAAGTAATCCAAATGAGGATCATTGGAGAGAAAACAACCGGTGAATAAATGCTTTAGTATATTTCTGTTATACATTGCAGAGAAAACAATAAATATATATAAATTTTTTTTTTTTTCTTTTGGGATGGACAAAATTTAGAGATGATAAAGGTTCATTATGTGAACCACCGCAATTGTTGAAGAAAGGACACATTTCCCGCCATTTTTCCCAATTGCCAGCCGGTGTCATCAATTATTTTTTCTTTCCAAAAGTCACGTCTCTAATGGCTTTATGATATATCCAATAAAACAAAGAAAACTAATGAACACGTCTTATTCAGCCATATGTATAACTATTATACATAGGATAACACCATACAGTGGCGGAACTACATACAATCAAGGGGGGCAACTGCTCTTCTTGATCCAAAAAAATACACTACAATTTGTATTATGTATATAGTGCCTCCTCTTTAGTTTTTTATTTGTCTTTAAAAAATTATAGCCCCCCATTACACTCATTACACGAGATCCTGCGTCTGCCCTAAACACCATACCCAAATTTGAACAATGTAGTTTACCAAATCTTCCTTGGCTTTGTGGTTCCTTGAATGTAATTTTTTCTACGTTTTTAAGATTCAGTCTTTTAGAATTTTTACGGTGAAAGAACATCAAAGATTTGTATGTTTTTTCACTTTATTTAACGATATTTTTCCTTATCTCAATGATTAACTCAACCTCTTCCATTCGCAAATCTCCTTCATTTGAAGGCGAACAAGCCAATTACATAGATATGATTCACAAACTCCTCCATTCAAAGTTGTACTCCAAATAAATGATTGTTATTATCAATGTGTGTAACGCCCGCTCCGAATACCGCCTCCTTTATCCGGAAGAGAAACGTTCGGCGCATATAGAATTAAATAAATCTAACATTATATGCAAGCCTCTACGTCGTCGTATCCAATAAAAGCAAACAGAAGCTAAAAAGACTCGGCAAAACCATCATAATTGCTAATAAGAATAGAAACTCAACTAGAGATGGAAACGTAACATCTATTACATCGAAGAAACCAAACGAAACAAAACAACGTCTTTAATACACTAAAAGAAAGTACTAAAGAAATTACAAGAAATTCCCCAAAACAACAAGTCTAAAGTATAATAATAAAAACAGAAAATAAGTGCTTCAATATCGGCATCCTCAAACATCGTCATCATAGTCTGCCTCGAACTCCGGATCTACCAGTTCATCTTCTCTCCCTCAAATACATAGAAAACAATGCATTTGAGGTAAGTACAAGGTACTCAATAAGAGGTAGAAGCTACAAATTAACTAAGGTTTATAAACAAGTTTTATTATAATAATTGTCTTTATGAGACCGACTCAATCTAGGTTTCACTTCATATCCATCAACATGTCATGACTATACATTTCTAGCTTAGCTTATCTGTGTTACATCAGAATTCAAGGGCACTACTCATGGTGCTACTCATCATGAAGTATCTGGGTGCAACCTATTAGTGTATCACACCAATAGCCACGGGCTAGTCCCGATAGTATACGTGTTCGGGAAGTCTCTCTACTCCTGGTGCCCTCTAATGGCCAGCAAAATTATCCATCCACGAGTACCCTCTACTCCTGGTGCCTCTAGAAAGGCCAGCAAGTTTACTCGTTCTATCTGAACGGCTACACATTGCGATATAAACTTGTGCCTATCCAAGAATGACATGATGTTTAGTCTTTTAGCTACACAAGTATGTATTATTATTAATTGTTAACTAGCCACCTAGGTATTTTCAAGTAAGCTCCCTCACATATACTACTCTCTTACTTAGACCCCTAGACACGGACAAGCCCTAGCACATATACAGACATTGATGAATTCTAATCCATCAAAGCACAAGCCCTTTCATGCTCTTCCGATGGATCCGAACTTCAACTCTCTTTAAGAGTACATTCGGTGCCGGAACAAAACGAATCGGAAGCTCAATAGAGGTTTATTCGTTTTCATTTAATCTCATTTAAATTCATTAACAATATTACAATTCAAGCTAAACATCAGAATAATAAATTCTGCAACTCATACGAAAGCAATAAAAACAACACCCAATTACTTCAGCTCAAAATCATAAACACGATCTAACCTCTCTAAACCATAATTAATTTGTAGGAAGAGCCTCTACCTTTTAGCAAGTTAATCCAAGGCCAATTCTCAGAAAAACTGCATCAAACGATCCTTCCTCTCACTGAAAACCTATGTGATCAATCCCAAAAAGGGTTAGATTCAATCACACGCTTCGATTAACACAAAAATACGAAAGATATGAGTTTTGAACTTCAAAACACATCCAAGAACACATCTAGGTCGAATTACATACCTTAACAAAGCTATGATCTTTGACTATTGAAACGACGCTTTTTTCACGACGATTCCAACGCTCTACTCGGGTCTAAAAACGGTTGAGATTCGACTTAGAAAACAGAAGAAATCTCTCAGCCCTTTTTCCAAACTCTTACATGCAGAAGATGAGAAGATTAGGAGGTGAAATTCTGATTCAAAAGGTTAGGGAAATTGATTGGGTTTATTTTCCTTAATAGGAAAAATCCCAATAATTAACCTAATCCCTTATTTTCCTTAAAACCCCTTTTTATTAAATAATCAGTTTTTTCCCCAAATATACATACATTTTTCGGCTTTACATATATATATATATATATATTTATCCACAATATATATACACATAAAATACTTTAATCCCTAAATCATAATATTCCATTTTTCGCAAAAAGACACGTCTGCCCTTTTTCGAAAAGTCGGGATATTACATTCATTCCCTCTTAAAAGGAGTTTCGTCCTCGAAACTCAAGCGTGCTCAAACCGTTGATTTTCCTTAGCACTCTCTCTTCAACACAAACAAAACCGAAGCTTCACTTGTTTCGCCCTGAAAACAACTAACCAGTTCTGAGATTGCTAACCAATGAACCAAAACTGCTCAACCACTCTGGAACCGCTGAAGCTGCCCTAGCCACTCTTGTACTTGGTGCATCCATCACCGGAAGATACATCCTTATGTTTACGGTCAAAGTAGACAAAATTCTTGAATAGCCGACCTATACCAAGAATCACTTTATGGCCGGCAGAATTCAAAACTGTAACTTTACTCTTTCCACGGTAGATTCCAACACAACCAGCAACTTGTAGTAACACCCTAGCAACCTTGATTACTCTATCCAAAGGTGTTGTAACACCAAGAGATCCTTGAGGTTGTTCTTACTAAAACTGAGGTGGGGTACCTGATTCTGAATCCACTCAACATGTTCCGACTGACCCACTACTGTCCTAAACCAATTTACTCGGTTCTACTTAAGCCCTAGAACAACAACACCTAGTCTCTACATACCAAACTTCTTATTCTAGGTAACAACTAGCTTAAGAATCGCATAATACAAAACATTCCCATATGAAATAACCTACCACACCATAACTTCCAAGGTGAAAGGAAGGCATATATTCTTTCTTGACCAAAACACTTAAATAGTTTTGATAAAACCAGAGGTATACATGAGCAATGATATAATTGATTTGCACAATACAAACCGAACTAATTTTGAACATGAGGCAAAGAGAAAATCTGTAAGTATATAAGTTTTACCTATGATGCTCAAAAATCAAAAAACAATTTGGAAAGCCATAGGTCGGTCAAAATAATTCTTTTCATCTATTATTATAAATTGTCAAAAAATTTCAGGATTTCACAAACTGACATGTGTTGCAGATTGTGCTCAAACAAAAAGAAATTTGCACTTGGTTCCAACACAAGAATTTTAGTTCAGGATGATTTCTACAACATATCAAAAATTCAAGTCATTTGGAGGTGTTTAGCTTATTCAAAACAGATTGATAAGTAAGAGTACCGCTGCAGAATTTTCTAAACAGAGTGCTCATCCTTGTCCTGAAATTTATGAACAATACAAATTGAAAACTGAGTTGATGTAAAGAGAGAAGTTGTAGATAAAACAACTTTCTAAGTGGCTGAAAATTTACAAAATTTTTGGTATTTCAGAAAAGATATTACAAGGCATATAGAAATGTGAACAAAATCGTTTACTCGTTTTGGCATAACACCAAGTTACAAAAAGAAATGATTAGGACCAAAGGTAGCAAGTAAAAAAAAGTTAAATCCACCAAGAGAAAGAACATGTGAGGTAAGTCTGAAAGTTCCAAAAGAAGAGAGGGATTCTATTAAGGATCCTAGAGAAACGAACTCGAGGGAATCACGTAAGAGATGTGTGCTTAGAACTCAACCTAACCTTCACTTAAGGAGACTCTTCACTTGGTCCTAGTGCCACTTAACCATGGTTTATGGATTCTTAGTTTTACGAGGATTTACCACCATGATCAGGAGAGATCAGAAAGGTTCAAAAAGGTCTAAGGAAATCTTATCTTCGAGGAAAGGAAGCCTAGAAGACGCTTCGCTCTGATACCAACTGTAACGCCCCGCTCCCGGATACCGAACCCTTATCCGGAAGAGAAACGTAGAGCGCGTATAGCATTAAATATAACATTATAAGCAAACTTCTGCGTCGTCGTATCAAATAAAAGCAAACAGAAGCTAAAAAGACTCGGCAAAACCATCATAATTGCTAATAAGAATAGAAACTCAACTAAAGATAGAAACGTAACATCTGTTACATCGAATTTAACCAAACGAAAACCAAACAACATATGAAATCCTCTAAAAGAAAGTACTAAAGAAATTACAAGAAATTCCCCAAAGACAACAAGTCTAAAGTATAATAATAAAAACAGAAAATAAGTGCTTCAATATCGGCATCCTCAAACGTCGTCATCAAAGTCAGCCTCGAACTCCGGATCTACCTGTTCATCTTCTCTCCTCCAAACACATAGAAAACAATGCGTTTGAGGTAAGTGTAAAGTACTCAATAAGAGGTAGAAGCGACAAATTAACTAAGGTTTATAAACAAGTATTAATATAATAATTATCTTTATGAGACCGACTCAATCTAGGGTTCACTTCATGTCCATCAACATGTCATGACTATATGTTTCTAGCTTAGCTTATCCATGTTACATCAGCATTCAAGGGCACTATGCATGGTTCTACTCACCATGAAGTATGTGGGTGCAACCTATTAGTGGATCACACCAATAGCCACGAGCTAGTCCCGATAGTATACGTGTTCGGTGAAGTCCCTCTACTCCTAGTGCCCTCTAATGGCCAACAAAGTTATCCATCAATGAGTACCCTCTACTCTTGGTGCCTCTAGAAAGGCCAGCAAGTTTACTCGTTTTATCTGAACGCCAACACGTTGCGAAATAAACTTATGCCTATACAAGAATGACATGATGTTTAGTCTTTTAGCTACACAAGTATGTATTATTATTAATTGTTAACTAGCCACCTAGGTATTTTCAAGTAAGCTTCCTCACTTACACTACTCTATTACTTAGACCCCTAGACATGGACAAGCCCTAGCACATACACAGATATTGATGAATTCTAATCCATCAAAGCACAAGCCCTTTCATGCTCTTCCGACGTATCCGAACTTCAACTCCCTTTAATAGTACATTCAATGCCGGAACTAAACGAATCGGAAGCTCTATCGAGGCTTGTTCGTTTTCATTTAATCTTATTTAAAGTCATTAACAAAACTACAATTCAAGCTAAAAATCACAATAACATTAGCTATAAAATTCATTGTCAACTAAATCATAATTTATATTTTTTCTCGGTAAAACTCAACACAACTATTCATTAATATTTTTTTAGAACTAGAAATAATATATACCAATACCACTAACAATAAAAAAAAGGCTATTGCATAATCTCTATTCTATTTCATATTCGAACCGGCCTAACTAATAACCACAAACCACCTGGGCAAATACACAGAGTCAGCGTACTTATATTTTCGACACAGGAAATATATATATCTACCTCATGCTTTAACTACTAAAAGGACTCAGATTATCTATTCTTTATTTTACCTTCACTTGGATTTATTTTATTTTATTTATGTTTATTCATTGTGGCTACAGTCAAACACCACTACAAATGTCCAACTTGGAAAAGGCTATCAAAAGTCAATCTGCCAAACAATATAGTACTAGTGATACCATCTAACTGAGAAATTACCATACGAAAACAATTTTGCTTTCACGTGCAACTACAATTATAACCCTTTTTAAATATAATACTATAAAAAGAGTAAACCAATTCTGCAACAACAATTTCATATGAAAGCAATAAAAACAACACACAATATACTATAAACATAATAAAGTATGACTAATCAAATCTAACACCCAATTACTTCAGCTCAAAATCATAAACACGATCTAACCTCTGTAAACCAAAATTAAAAGTTGTAGGAAGAGCCTCTTACCATTTAGCAAGCTAAGCCAAGCCTAATTCTCAGAAAAACTACAGCAAACGATCATTCCTCTCATAGAAAACCTATGTGATCAATCCCAAAAAGGGTTAGATTTGATCACACGCTTCAATTAACACAAAACTATGAAATATATGAGTTTTGATCTACAAAACTCATCCAAGAACACATCTAGGTCGAATTATATACCTTAACAAAGCTCTGATCTTTGAGTGTTGAAACGACGCTCCTTTCACGACGATTCCAACGCACTACTCGGTTTTAAAAACGGTTGAGATTCGACTTAGAAAACGGAAGAAACCTCTCAGCCCTTTTTCCAAACTCTTACACATAGAAGAAGGGAAGATTAGGAGGTGAAATTCTGATTCAAAAGGTAGGAAAGTTGATTGAGTTTATTTTCCTTAATAGGAAAAATCCTAATAATTAACATAATCCCTTATTTTCCTTAAATGCCTTTATTATTAAATAATCAGTTTTTTTCCCCAAATATACATACATTTTTCGACTTTACACATATATATATTTATCCACAATATATATGCACATAAAATACTTTAATCCGTAAATCATAATATTCCATTTTTCGCAAAAAGACACGTCTGTCCTTTTTCGAAAAGTCGGGATATTACAATGTGGGTTTTCAACAAGGTGGTGTTAATGTTGTATATTTACAATTTAATCCATTGCTTTATTCTTAAAGGAAAGACCTGAAATGTAATCGTTCGAGCAACAACAATTCCTTTAGTTTTGATAGGTAACAAACAACAATTCCTTTTGTACATATATTACTGATTTGAACCGTCCCGTGCATGATGCATGGGTTTTTAGGCTAGTATAATATATACGCTAATAGAAACCGATGGAAAGGAAGTGTAACGCCCCGTTCCCGGACACCGAGTCGTTATTTGGAAAAGGAATGTTCGACACGTATAATATATAATAAATTACACAAAATACGTAAGTCTCTACTACGTCGTATCGAGTTAAGCAAAACGGAAGCAAAAGACTCGGGTATATATATTTTTCCAAACAACCAAGAATAGAAACACAAAATTCTAAAGATAAAAGAGTAACTTTATTACAACGGAATTCCAAAGGAAACTTATAACATACGAATCCTGAAAAAAAACACCAAAATAAATCATAAATTTCTCCAAAATGGACAATAACTCTAATGTATCAAATTAACAAAGAACAAAATAAATGCTTCAACGTCGGAGTCCTCAACGTCGTCATCAAAGACCTCATCGTACTCTGGTTCAGCCTGTCCATCTTCTCTCCCCCCAAAACATAGAAAACATGCAATTCAGGTAAGTACAATGTACTCAGCAAAAGGTAGAAGCTACAAATTAATTAAGGTTTATAACACATGATTTATAATTAACAGATTATCTCTATAAGACCGACTCATTCTAGGGTTCACTTCATGTCCTTCAACATGTCATGACTATTCGTACCTAGTTTAACTTATCTTGGTTACATCAGCATTCAAGGGCACTACGCATGGCGTGTATCAGCCTGGAGATATACTTGCTAAATTATGGTGAATTGAACCGATAGCTCCGGGGTCTCCCCGGTATGCGTATTTGTTGGAAATAAAATTTATGTTTTGATGATAATTCATCTTATTTGTTAAAATATTATCTTAACCCCATTGATGAAGTGCTGAAGCCAGCTGTTATAGTGGAAAGCTAAAAGATGTCTAGAACTGAATGTATAAGTTTTACTAGAGTCTGATATTTGTAGAGGTTACATCATAAAAGCACTGTAATTAGTAGTGTGTCGTAAAACTGAAAGCTGGAAATCATTTAGAAAACTAGAAATCATCGAGACAAGCATAATACACCTACATGAAACTGAAGAAGGTAAGTTCGCTGAGAGTTACAGACTCAGTTGACTTATCTAAAAGATCGAAGAACTGAGGGTTCAAACTCAGTTATTGAAGAATGAAGAACTGAGGGTTCAAACTCAGTTATTGAAGAATGAAGAATTGAGGGTTCAAACTCAGTTATTGAAGAATGAAGAACTGAGGGTTCAAACTCAGTTATGAAGATTACAAGTCGAGATCAGTAAAGTTGGACTTGAGCAAGATTGTGGTGACTGAATCGACTTTATGGATCTTGTATGAAGACCTAAGAATCATAAGGACAATGAATTCTTAGATGATAATGAATCATGGTGTACTCGATTAAGTCAATTATAATCGATGAAAACAGAGTCTTGATATTTGAAGAAGAGTAAAATCTCGCTTAATGCTTCAAGTCAGTTAGGAAACTGACAAAAGAAAACTCAGTACAAAAGTGATAAGGAAAATCAGTTTTATAAGTCAGCCATCCAACAAACTGAAAGTACAATAAGCGTTGTAAAGAAAACAATTTCAATGGATTAGTTATCGACACATCGTAACGGTCGAAAAATATAGCCGTTGCAAGATAGACGTTGATACAATTCAAATTGAAGCCAGATGAACGTTGGACTTCACACTATAAATAGAAGACTTTGCACCAACAACAAAATATATAGAACATAGCATATACAAGAATCAACAAGCAATTTTGTGCATCAGTCTATTCTATTCGAATTGCTATCATCTCTGAACTATAACAAGATCATATCTAGTATTTCTTCAAGTGTTCAAGCTACAAAGAATTTATCAAGAATCCAACACTTTGAAGAACCACAAACAAGAATCAACTTATTGATTCTCAGCCCAACCTTGATTCTACATCAAAGGTTTTAGACTGTGAAGCAAACAGGGAAGGTTTCGCCAAGGACAGTTGTGACAAGCAATCAGCAGATCAGTGTTTGTGGTGGTAGCCGTGAAGAGGCAATCCTACCTCTAAGGACCAAAGTGGTTCAAGCATTTGAAGAGCAACAATTCTACCTGCTCAAGAATGTTTAGATAGTGAAGCTAGGGATTAGCCAAGGACTATTGTTTAGCACTTTTTGTAACAGTTCACCTCAAGAAGTTCTAGTGGAATTTTCCTCCGCACTACATGGGAAGAGAGGACGTACAGGATTACACCACCTGGAACCTCTATAATATCCGCCTTATTTACTTTACGCATTTATTTATTTACTCAGCAATTACTTACAGCATTATGATACTTGATTGTTATACTCATCACGATCCACAACCGACATTCACGAATTCATTCACAACACTCGATTTTCATAATAGAATAACAAGATCAAGAAAAAGGCTAAAATCATATCCGCTGCCGGTTGACTCAGTTTCAGCTTAAGTCAGTTTGACTTAATCTCAGCTTTGTCAGCTTAAATCCACACAAGTTTTTAACTGAACCTTAATTTGCTTTAAATCCAGTTTTAGGGACAAGTTTATTCACCCCCCTCTAAACTTGTGTTAGCCTTTCCAAGGGACCAACAATTGGTATCGGAGTAGTGTTTCTTTCATAAGATATCATTTGCTCTTTATCTCCTCTAGTTGTTCTTATTTGAAAGCTCAGTTTTCCAGTTAATCTACTGTCAGTCTTCACTTACTCACAATGGATAACAATCAATATGCAAGACAAATGCTTATGTGCAACATGGACAGATTTGACGAATACAAACGTCGTATGCAGGCATTTCTAGCAGCTACTCATGATGAAATGATGGATGTACTCACTGATGGACTAATTCAAATAACTCATATGCAAATTGTTGGTGGAGAGCAAGTTCGGGTTGCAAAACCCAAATCCGAATGGACTAGTGATGATCGCAAGCGAAACAATCTCAACAATGTTGCCATGGACTTTATCCTCAGAACTCTTGACAGCAACATGTACTTGAAGGTGAAAGAATTTACAACTGCCAAAGAAATGTGGGACAAACTTCAATTAGTTTGTGAAGGAACAGATTCAATCAAGGAAAATAAAATTTCCGTTGCAAAACAAAAGTTTGAGAATTTCAAGATGAAATCTGGAGAAACCATTGACCAAATGGAGACAAGATTCAGTGCTATCATGGATGAACTAGATCTACTCAAGATTGAATACTCAAAGAAAGTCATCAACACAAGAATCTTGAAGGCATTACCAATGTGCTGGAAGATGAAGGTCACTGCTATGGAAGAATCCAGGAGACTTGATGTAGAAGATTCATTCAAGATCTTTTTAGATCTGAAAGCTTATGAATTCAGTGAAGATTTCACAACCACAACTGCAATAATCAAAGCTCTGCAAGAACCAAAGACCACAGCACTTGCAGTAGCATCAAATGAGATTCAAGAAAACTCATCTAACAATCTTCATGAATTGGATGAAATGGAAGAACAAATGGCTCTAATGATGAACAGAATTCAAAGAATGAAAAGTGGACACCCAGTCACTCAAAAGTTCATCAAAAGGGTTTCTGAGAAAAGAAAATATGATGAATACCTCTGTTTCAACTGCAAGAAACCAGGACATTATAAAGCTGAATGTCCAGAACTGATCAAGAAAACTCCACCAAGAAGAGTTGGTAGAAGAGCACTCATTGCTGGAGATAAATCAGATTATGAAGCTGTTACTGAAAGATTATCAGATGACACAGCTTTAATGGCACACATGGAAGATCCAAATGAGGTATGTGAATCAAACTCTAAATACTCTTCAGCTTAGATTTCCATGATAAATGCATGTTCTTCGACTGCCGCCTCCAATCCAAAAAATCTAGAATTAGAAGAAACTCTTGACGAGTTGATGAATCAGCTAGTAACCATACAAGCTGGTTATGAATCAATCAAAGCTGAGAAAGAAATTTTAATTCTTGAAGTTCAAAGATTGAAGTCTGAACTAAAAATGTTGACTAAAACTGATAAAGAAAAGATTCAAATCGACCCATCGCATCGATGAGCGAAAGAATCGAATTGTTTACTCAATCAAGTTCAATTACTGGATTCAAATCAGGAAAACCATATGGAGACAAAACTGGTTTAGGATTTGATACACAGCAATCTTCTAAGAATTGAACTAGCAAAGCTGTTGGGCCTAGTACCAAAACTGGTATTAAGTTTGTAGCTGAGCAACTTCCACAAACTGTGAAAATTGCTGAACCAAAAAAGCCGAGATCACACAGGATAAATCGCTTTTCTAAGAAGACAACCGCATCTACCAACAAAGGTAAGTCAGATCCAATGGAAACCGAAACGGCAAATCAACCGCCAGATCCACAAAAACCAATGAAGTCGGGGAACCGTAAAAATTACAATCAAAATAAATCCAAGAATGTCAATCATTCAAAGATTCACACATTTAAGGAAAGGAAGACTATATCCCACTCGATGATGATTGGAATTTTATCAAATTTGTTAATAAAATCGATAATGACAATCATTCTAGACCGAAAACTTATCACAAGTTTCACCAAAACTCAAAGAGGACTAATCTCGCCTCTCAGATAAGTCACAAAGACAAAGGTCAATCCGGACCTCGATGCATGAATGAATGATGGTTATCACTCTAGCTTTATTAACAAATCAACATGGAAACAAATTTCAGTCAGAAGATCTGAGAAATCATATAAATAAGACACAGTCCGAACATAGATACTATGGGAGTGTGGCTTACATCTATGAAAACAAGTGCAACAATATCCGAAGAATCCCAAAAGGATATATTCCCAGAGTTGTACGACAATCGACTCCACATGGACCCAAACTGAGTTGGGTACCTAAAAACTTCTAATTTTCATTGCAGATATATGGTACTTTGACAAATGGTTGCTCTAGACACATGACAAAGAGCAAAGACTCTCTCGAGTAATTTTATTGCAAAGGATGGACCAAAAGTCAATTTTGGAAGTAAAGATAAACCTGGTTACACCAGAGGTTTTGGCACCTTAATCGAAATGGACTTACAATCAAGAATGTATCTTATGTAGAAGGACTACACTACAATCTACTCAAAGACAAGTCAATTTTGTGATATGGGATACAAAGTTACTTTTGATAAAGAATTCTGCGTTGTCATCAATGAATCAAACATCAAGTTGTCCCGGCCGGAAGAAGAAAGGAAAACATGTATGTGGTAGATTGGACAATCGCCGTTCTTTGAAACTTGTTTGCTCGTGCATACCAAATCGTAAATCATTGGCTATGGCACAAGAAAGCGAGTCATCTCAATTTTGATGACATCAACACACTTGTTAAGAGGCAGCTAGTCATTGGACTACCATAGATATCATATAAGAAGGACAGCTTATGTGATGCATGTCAACAAAGAAAACAAACAAAAGCAAGTTTCAAGACCAAGTCTCAGCATTCAACAACCAGACATCTACAATTGCTACACATGGATTTATTTGGACCTATTACACCAATTAGTATCAGTGGAAAGAAATATACATTGGTGGTAGTAGATGATTTTTCAAGATATACTTGGGTAATCTTTCTAACCAAGAAAAGTGAAACCAAGAAAAAGCTCACAGAACTTCTCAAGAGACTTCAGAATCAGAAATGAGTTTCAGTTGTGAAGATAAGATCTGAAAAAGGAACTGAATTCCACAACAGTGTGATTATTGAATATTGTGAAGAAAATGGTGTTTTACACCAACTTGCTGCCACATGAACACCACAACAAAATGGTGTAGCTGAAAGAAGAAACAGAACACTCAAAGAAGCTGGGAGGACTGTGATCTGTGAAGCTAAACTACTCCGAAAGATATTGGGCGTAGCGATTAACACAACTTGTTACACTCGAGCAGAGCTCTCATGAACAAGAGACATGAGAAGACTCCTTATGAAATTTGGAATGGAAGAAAACCAAATGTTTCATACTTTCATGCTTTTGGAAGCAAATGTTTCATACACAATAATGGAAAAGAACAACTTCACGTCTTTCAACCCAAAGCTGATGAAGGAATTTTCCTAGGATATTCAAGTGTCAGCAAAGCTTTTAGAGTACTAAATAAAAGGACACTCAAGCATGAAGAATCAATACATGTCGTATTTGATGAACCAAACTTCCTGGTGAAACAACCGAAGACCGACTGAACCCGCCGCTCGATCCTCGCCATCGTCACGCCGAACCGGCTTTCAGCTTGACGTTGGAAGACTACAAATTTGAAATGTTCAGATCAAGATCACCTCGGTTTCAATTTCTCAACAACTTGAACAACTTCATTCAGATTCGATTGAACAAGTTCAAGAACCGATTTTGAAGAATCGATTGAAAAAATGCAAATCGCTTGATACAAACTCACACATATCAATGGATGAGAGATCATCCTGAAGAACAAGTTATTGGTGATACTCAAGATGGAGTTCGAACAAGACATCAACTAGATGCAATGATTGCATGCTTTTATCTCAATCGAACCTAAAGAAATTGAAGAAGCCTTGAAAGATCCAGATTGATATTAGCCATGCAAGAAGAACTCAATGAATTCGAGAGAAATCCAAAGATGGGAATTTGTAGATAAACCAGTTCATGTCAATATCATTGGAACCAAATGGGTTTTCAGAAATAAACTTGATGAAGATGGGAACATCATCGAAACGAAGCTTTACTTGTAGCCAAAGGATACTCTCAAGGTAAGGCATAGACTTTGATGAAACTTATGCACCGGGCTTGCAAGATTAGAAGAAATCGACTATTTCTTGCTTATGCAGCTCATAAGAAATTCAAAGTTTATCAGATGGATGTTAAAAGTGCGTTTCTAAATGGAATTCTTGAAGAAGAAGTATATGTTCAACAACCACCCGGATTTGAAATCAAAGATCAAGCAGATAAAGTTTTCAGACTAAGGAAAGCTCTTTATGGACTGAAACAAGCACCAAGAGCTTGGTACAAAACTCTATCTCAGTTTCTAGTGGATAATGGATTTATCAAAAGAACAATTGACAAAACCTTATTCGGGATGAAGAATGGAGAAGATACTCTACTTGTTCAAATTTATGTTGATGATATCATTTTTGGATCAGAAAATGAACAGTTATGTGTGAAATTTGCAAGTTTGATGAAAAGCAAATTTTAGATGAGTATGATGGGAGAATTAAATTATTTCCTAGGATTGCAAGTTAAACAATTAGTGATGGAATTTTCATTCACCAAACCAAATATACAAGAGAACTTATCAAAAGTTTGGTATGGAGAAATCTCACTGAATTTCTACACCAATGGGGGACCAACATCGATTAGATGAAGACAAAGAAGGTAAAGATGTTGATCAAACACTCTGCTGTATGGATGATTGGAAGCTTACTCTATCTTACAGCAAGTAGGCCAAACATATCTTTTACTGTCGGTGTATGTGCAAGATTTTAGTCAAGACCAAAGGAAAGTCATCTCATAGTTGTGAAAAGAACTTTGAATTATCTGAAAGACACAGATGGAGTTTTGGTATTCAAAAGGCGGAGAATTCAAGCTGATTTCTTATTCAGATTCAGACTATGCTGGATGCAAAGTGGATAGAAAAAGCACATCAGGCACATGTCAGTTATTGGGAAATAGACTTGTGTCATGGTTTAGCAAGAAGCAAAACTCAATCTCAAGTTCAACAGCTGAAGCTGAATATATAGCAGCTGGAAGTTGTTGTGATCAAGTTTTATGGATCAGACAGCAATTAAGAGACAATGGGATAGAAGAAGGAACAATTCCCATAATGTGTGATAACCCAAGTGCAATTGCAATTACTGATAATCCAGTTTTACACTCAAGGACAAAGCACATTGATGTCCGTCACCACTTCATAAGAGATCATGCAGAGAAGAAGGATATAACAGTTCTTTATGTACCTGCTGAAGATCATTTGGCAGATATATTTACAAAGCCATTAGGCAAAGAAAGATTTGCCAAATTAAGAACTGAGTTGGGAATAATTAAAGTCGCTTAAGCCGCTTAAGCTTTGGCGAGATTCGTCAAGGGGATTAATCTTTGTTATGTTGGGTGCGCTCACTTAACAGATTAGTCATTGACATCAACAATCTCAAACTGACAAACTGAAGAATTTGACAAAACTGAAAAATTTGATGGAACTGAATTATCTCTAAAATCGACCTCAAAGATCGGTTTTCATTCCAGATCAAATTTAGTCAAAGGTTGATAAGATAGAATCAACAAATGTTATATCGCATTAAATTACCACGCTTCTTTTGTCGAAATTTCGTGTGTACACCCCATGATTGTCGAATAAAGACACGATCGGTTATCAAAACCATCATGGAATTTGAAAAGTTGTACCACTCAACCTCCAGAATATCCTACCTATTTATTCAACCTCCGTTCACACTATTCACTATCAAAATTCAAATTATTTTCAGAAAGCAAAATAGACTCTTTGAACCTTCTCTTTCAAAAATCAAATTTTTGTGTTCACACTCAAATATGGCCACTTCAGATGATTCGAAAGACAAACGATTGATCACAGAGCTGGATGAACTAACACTTGAAATGTATGAAGGTATGTGTCAAAACACCTTGTTAGCCAGCTGTGTACGAGATAAAATTGAAAAACAACCAGGATTGAACAACATCCTCGAAGTTAGTTTCAAAGAAAAACGAGATGTGGAAGGCATTTTGCAATTTTGGCAAAATATGCGATTAGTCAGAGACTCCTTGATAACTAAAGTTCGTGGACACCGCATTGTTCTTAATGAAAGAGTCATGAGGTCACTCTTTTGCTTCGTAAATACAACAGCAACATCAACAGAGTTAGCCACTCTACCATTGAAGAAAGAAGATTTTCTCAAGAAAGATTACTTCGCCTACGAACCAATCGAACCTGGTATTCATGTCGACAAAATCAAGCCGAATTTGGAAATCTCAAAGAGATGGCTCAAAAACACGTCATTGGAAAATCCAAAGGAATTAATATACTTTCGAAGAAAATATTTTGTTGATGAACATAATCTGGGATAATTAGAATTTAATTGGGCGGTGTTATATAGTCAATCGCTTCAAGAAGCAACACTCAAATTTGAATTAGAAAGTGTGAAAAGAGCTCAAGTCAAGGACAAGTAATCGATGGCGATTCCGATCAAGAAGACTCTTAGTGGAATCATTCAGTTTTATTTAGAAAGAATTAAGGAAGGGGAAGCAAGCAAGGCAAACCGCAACATCGAAGGAAATCACGAAACAACTTCCCAACCTAAAGCAAGTCGGATAACCGTGTCTCAAGGAGGAAGTCAACACAAATGGACTAAGCGGCTGAAAGTCGAATCCAGTAAGGAAGATCAGTTGTAAGATGTTTGTACCTCAAAATCTCAAGTGAGAAAGCACCAACCGAGGGGGAACAACAACATCAATTGACAACTGAAGTTACTCAAGAGAATGTCACTGCTGACCATACTTCTCAAATACAACAGCAATCGGTTCAGCAATTAGCACCAGTCTTCGAAGCTGACAAAATCATTAAGCTGATGAAAATAAAACTTTAACCAGAAGATTCTCGAGATGTCAGTTTACAGACTGAAGAAAAATTACTCTTAGAGAAATTGGATGTTTTAGATCTTTACTCTCTGCTTTCCTATTTTAGAATTTCTTGACAAATCTGCTTTCAAAAGATTTACCGAACTAGCAAAAGAAGAGAATCGTGCACATCATCTAAAGACAGTTCAAAGAAAAAGGATGATGATGACCATGATAAGTCAAGAAAATAAGCTGATGAAACTACAGTTTTGCAAACAGTCACTCAATCTCAACCTCTAGCAACGCAAACTGTACCACAGCAAGAAGAATTACCAGTTGGAAATCAGACAACTGACAATCAGCAAGCAACTGATGAAACCAGACAACTGATGGTTATTGCTGATAATACTCAGGATAAGGATCAAATAGAAGCTACATATGATCCCTCTGATTTTCTATCTAAGGGTGAATTGGCCAGAGTTCATGAAAACATGAAAATTGTACTCAGTCAGAGAGATACACAGAATGGCCTTTTATCAAACATCTCTGGATATCTTGATTATAGAACTAGAATCGATGTTTCAGCCATGCAAGACTAGAGATGATTCACAAATCAAGTTCAAGTTCGCTTCAGAGATTGTGTTACTCAAACAACAACTCAAGATTCAACCGCAGATGAGAGAGAAACTCATGCTGCTCGTGCTCATTGGCATATAAATCAAAGATATCTACGGGGTAGAAACTCAGCTTAACGAAGTACTTGCTTCTCAGCGACAAATTTTAGAAGATCGAAAAGCAACTCATGCCCTGGTAGATCAGTTATATGATGCCAAAAAGGGGGAAATGAAGCGACTTGAAGAAGAATTACAAAGATACAGATCGGATCCTAAATTTTTGAAGAAAGAGTTAATCGATGATCAACTTATTGAAAAATACAATCAACTCTGAGACGTAAGAGTTACTCTTACAAAGGATCTGTGGACACAGTTTATCAAAGATTACAATCCTATTAAAGCCAAGTACAAAGACAGAACATTTGAGGAATCCTTAAACTACTTTTTGTCTGATATTTACTCAAAGCAAAAAATTGCACAACATAAGAAGAATCAGAGGATTGATGATAAATCAAGATTAAAGACAAGATCAACAAATGAAAGCCGATCTAGTAGAATTTGAAAATTACTACTTGAAAGACTCAAGCTTACCCAAGCTAATTCAATGGAGAAGATGGAAAGAAAGTAGTCAAGTTGACTACAACAAGACCTTTTCAAAGGAAGACTCCAAGCTTGAAGAAGATTTTCGCTTGTATGACAAAGAAAAAAGATATGACTCAGTCATGCAAAAAGCTAAGAAGAAGCTTAGTCTTTAATCACAGTTATTTGAACAAAATGTACTTATCCGCTTTTGCTCATTCTAATGAAAACCGCTTTTCGAGCTTTACATTGTTTTACACTGCTTTTGATCTTTAAGCTTTTCTTTTAGGGAGAGTTTTGGCATCATCAAAAAGGGGGAAATTGTTGGAAATAAAATTTATGGTTTGATGATAATTCATCTTATTTGTTAAAATATAATCTTAACCCCATTGATGAAGTGCTGAAGCCAGCTGTTATAGTGGAAAGCTAAAAGATGTCTAGAACTGAATGTATAAGTTTTACTAGAGTCTGATATTTGTATAGGTTACATCAGACAAGCACTGTAATTAGTAGTGTGTCATAAAACTGAAAACTGGAAATCATTTAAAAAACTGGAAATCATCGAGACAAGCAGAATACACCTACTTGAAACTGAAGAAGGTAAGTTCGCTGAGAGTTACAGACTCAGTTGACTTATCTAAAAGATCGAAGAACTGAGGGTTCAAACTTAGTTATTGAAGAATGAAGAACTGAGGGTTCAAACTCAGTTATTGAAGAATGAAGAATTGAGTGTTCAAACTCAGTTATTGAAGAATGAAGAACCGAGGGTTCAAACTCAGTTATGAAGATTACAAGTCGAGACTGTAAAGTTGGAATTTAGGCAAGATTGTGGTGACTTGAACTGACTTTATGGATCTTGTATGAAAACCTAAGAATCATAAGGACAATGAATTCTTAGATGATAATGAATCATGGTGTACTCTGATTAAGTCAATTATATTCAGATGAAAACAGGAGTACTGATATTTGAAGAAGAGTAAAATCTCAGTTAATGCTTCAAGTCAGTTAGGAAACTGACAAAAGAAAACTCAGTACAAAACTGATAAGGAAACTCAGTTTTATAAGTCAGCCATCGAACAAACTGAAAGTACAGTCGAACGTTGTAAAGAAAATGTACAATTTCATTGGATGAGTTACTGACACAGCAGAACGGTCAGAAAATATAGCCGTTGCAAGATAGACGTTGATATAATTAAAATTGAAGCCAGATGAACGTTGGACTTCACACTATAAATAGAAGACTTTGCACCAACAACAAAATATATAGAACAGAGCATATACAAGAATCAACAAGCAATTTTGTGCATCAGTCTTTTCTATTCGAATTGCTATCATCTCTGAACTATAACAAGATCATATCTAGTATTTCTTCAAGTGTTCAAGCTACAAAGAATTTATCAAGAATCCAACACTTTGAAGAACTACAAACAAGAATCAACTTATTGATTCTCAGCCCAACCTTGATTCTACATCAAATGTTTTAGACTATGAAGCAAACCGGGAAGGTTTCGCCAAGGACAGGATTGTGACAAGCAAATGCAGATTGTTTGTGGTGGTAGTGGTGAAGAGGCAATCCTACCCTCTAAGGACCAAAGTGGTTCAAGTATTTGAAGAGCAGCAATTCTACCTATTCTACAACTGTTTAGATAGTGAAGCTAGGGATTAGCCAAGGACTATTGTTTAGGACTTTTTGTAATATCCCGAAATTTTGACTTCCTAATTAATTACTAAAAGATCTAATTATTTTTGGAAATTATGGGATTTATTAACTTTATGGAGGGATTTATTAATAATTGAAAAGGAGTTTTAAGCATTTAATAAATTAAAAGGATTTTCACTCTTTTCTCCCTTATTTCCCCAAACACAAAATTTTCAGCCCAAACCCTCCCCTTGCCGTCGACCCTTGTAAGGAAGAAGGAGAGAAAAATCTCTCCTTGGTGTTTGGGAATTCGTCGCCGTCATCATCGGTAAGCATCGTTATTTCTTTTCCTACATCTCGAGCATGACGATCGACCGATCAAAGGCCATGGCCGATCCTTTTATGCGTTGGGAGGGGGCTGTGTTTGATCTAGGGTTCTACCTTTGGGGAAGGTTTCCTTACGACGTTGTGTCCTTAATGTATTTGGGGAGTTGCAGACAGTGGAGTGGTCAGGCCGGACAGGGTAGCACCCGAAGCCGGGAACCCGGGAACCCGGGAACCCGGGAAGGTTTCCTTGCACCCCAGTACGTCATGGTCCATCTAGTTGTGGTACCATTGGGTGACCTTTAGGATCCTCCTCTCAAGGGCTTTACCCTTTGGAGGGATGTGCACATTCGGGACCTTTAGGTAGTTAGTCGTGAAGTATGGTATCCATTATAGATTGGTCGTAACTTGTATAGATTGGTTGGGTCCTTCATAAATTGGTGGTACTTTTCATGGGTTGGCTTTACTTTACGTACACTAGATTTATTCTTACTCAACTTTTAGTTGACGGTTTTACTTTCGCTTGACCTGCTATGATCCATTTATAGGGAGCATTTCTTAGCAGTACTTTTATGGATGTTTTCTTGTTGTTTGGGATGTCGTGGGGTTTGAGAGCCACGTGAGTCGCAGATCACGCTCTACATTATTTGAAATTTTTAAATTTTAAAGACTTTGACGTTCCGCATAAATTTCATTCTTCTTGAGATATTTGTATTCACTTGAATATTTTCTTTTAAAATAATGAATGGTGAATGTTTATTTTCTTCTTACATTGTGGAATGTTGAATGTTACCGCCACGATCGTGGTGTCGTGATGAGTGGCACTACAGATGACCAATACCGGCGGCCGACGGATTGGAAACCGGGTGTTACAAAGTGGTATCAGAGCCGTTCGACTCCAGGACCACCACCTAAAATGAACCTTAAAAATAAATTCACTAAAATGAGCACAGTGAGGATGTGTGGGGTAGGTATTGAGTTCTATGTAGGGAAGGTGCGGTAAGTTCTGATGTATGTGGAAATGTGGCTGTGTGTTGTAATTAATTCTGGACAGTAAGTGTTAGTATATGTGAAATATTCTGTGGCATGATATAGGTGATAATTGAATACATGATTGTTTACTTTTGTAGTTTTAGCTATGCCTCCTAGGAATGGAAATGAGAGGACCAAATGATTGATCAGCTTGGTTAAGATGAATCAAGACTGATCCAGCGGGTCAACAAGGCGATGAGGATCGTTCTCGGGACAAACCACCGGCATGACTAGGGCCGTGAGTCACAGAGGCCTAGTCAAGACGATGGTAAGGAGATCCTAAGGGACTCGAGCGGTGGATTATGGAGTTTGAGAAGATCTTCGCCACTCTAGGTCATCCCGGAGGAATCAAGGTCGACCAAGCCGCTTTCTACTTAGTTGACAGGGCTGACTTGTGGTGGGGTGCTAACAAAGATCGATTGGCCCGCATCAAATGAGCAAGGGGAAACGGTATTGGTACCACTGAACTGGACCGAGTTTAAGCAGGAGCTGAGGCGTGAATTCTTTCCAGAATCTAAGAGGAAAGTGCTGCGGGTTGAATTCGATAATCTCCGATAGGGGGACATGACTGTTCAAGAATATTACGAGAAGTTTGTCGACTTGGCAGTTTATGCATCTGAGCTAGTACCGATGAAGAGGCCAAGATGGTGAAGTTTGAGCAACACTCTAGATCTAGCGATCCGGGATCGTATGGGTGCAGCGAGGGCTTCACGAGCCTGAAAGAGATGTGTGAAGCAAAGATGCAACATTGAGAGGATTCGGAGAGAGGTTAAAGCGGCGTATGCTACTAACAAGAGGAAGAGTGTCTTTGAAGACAATCAGGGACAGCAAAAACGCAGTAATTCTGGAAACCCACCAGTACGACCATCCTTTTCGGAAAATTCCCACCTTACCAGGGGCAGTGGTGGTCAGCCAGCGAGAGGTAACCCTCAGGGGTTTAATCGCCACGGTTATCATTACATGCGGTGCCGAGAAATCATCCGGTACCGATTGTTCAAAGCGCAAGTTCGCGCACCACAATTGCGGGAAGTTTGGACATAGACGGTTTGAGTGCTTTACGGCTCCAACACCTGCCGGGTCGGCATCGGTTACGGGAAGCAACATGGGTGGGACTCCAGGGAGCAACACGGGGAACATGGGTAGGGGTAACCAAAGCAGAGAGTGGTACTCCCGCACGAGAGCCGACATGGGGTGCACTGCGCGCCACCGGTGGAAACAGAAACCGACCATCGATGTCGGCCAAAGACAGATTGGGTGAGAAAAATCGGGACCGGAGGTTATTCGCACTAGGCGGAGAGGAGGCCGATCGAGCAACCACGTAGTGACGGGTATTTTCTGGTTAACTCATTTTTATCTTACGTACTTTTCGATTCGGGTGCATCATGTTCTTTTATAGCGGGTTCGCATGTTTTGAGGTTGGGTCTAGCTACCTTCGAGGCGATTAACAGTGAGTTTATGCAACCGTCGGGAGAGTTAGTGCCATGCTCTAAGTTGTATAGAGACGTGCCGTGAGTGATTATGGGAGTCAACTTGTCGGTTGACTTGACCGAGTTCCCCCTCGAGAGCTTCGACATTATTTTGGGTATGGATTGGTTGAACCGGCATAAAGCCAAAATTGACTGTGAGCAGAAGAAGGTGACTTTGAGAGGCCCTAAAAGGGTGCGAGTATCTTACAAGGGATTTGTGGATAAACCTAACGTGAAGATCATTTCGGGGGTGACGTTGAGATCTCTCGCCAAGAAAGGGTACCCGTTGTTTATGTGTCACGTACATGATGTAAGCACAGGGGATCCTAAACTAACCGACATTGATGTAGTCCGTGATTTTGAGGATGTATTCCCGGATGAGATACCAGGTATGCCACCCCAGAGGGAGGTAGAGTTTGCAGTGGAGTTGGTGCCCGGGACCAGACCGATATCGAAAGCACCTTATCGTATGGCACCTAAAGAATTAGCGGAACTGAAGGTACAATTGGAAGAACTGCTCGATAAGGGGTACATCCGACCGAGTGTGTCACCGTGGGGAGCACCGGTGTTGTTTGTGAAGAAGAAGGATGGTAATATGCGACTGTGTATTGATTACCGGGAGCTGAACAACGTCACAGTGAAGAACAAGTATCCGTTACCGAGGATCGACAACTTGTTCGATCAACTCCGAAGCGTATATCTTTTCAAGATTGATTTGCGATCAGGGTATCACCAGCTCAGGGTAGCAGATGCGGATATCCCAAAGACCGCATTTCGTACTAGGTACGGACATTATGAGTTCACGGTCATGCCTTTCGGATTGACCAATGCACCAAAGAATTTTCATGGATCCGATGAACCGTGTATTCGCACCTACTTAGACAAGTTTGTAGTAGTTTTCATTGATGACATCTTAGTCTACTCTAAGACTAAGGAAGAACATGCCGAACACCTGAGGCTCGTACTGCAAATTCTACGGGAAAAACAACTGTATGCGAAACTGTCTAAATGTGAATTCTGGTTGGAACGAGTGGCATTCTTGGGGCATGTTGTCTCGAAAGACGGTGTATCCGTTGACCCGAGCAAGATAGAGGCAGTGGCGAGATGGCCGACACCTAAGAATGTTGCAGAAATTCGAAGCTTCTTGGGTTTGGCTGGATATTACCGAAGGTTTGTAAAAGACTTTTCCGAAATTGCGAGGCCGATGATCGCATTGATGCGAAAAGAGAACCGGTTTAAGTGGGATGACAATTGTGAGAGGCGCCCAACTACTCAAAGAACGGTTGACCACAGCTCCGGTGTTAGCATTGCCGATGGGAATGAGGACATCGAGGTTTATACCGATGCATCGAAGAATGGGTCAAGCTATGTCTTTGATGCAACGGAGGCGAGTGATCGCGTATGCATCAAGCGACTTAAGCCGTATGAGAGTAACTACCCGACGCACGACTTAGAGTTGGCACCGTGGTCTTCGATTGAAAATATGGCGACACTACTTGTATGGAATAACTTTCAAGGTGTTTTCGATCACAAGAGTCCGAGTACATATTTACACGAAGGAGCTCAATATGCGCCGAGGCGTTGGTTGGAGTTAATTAAAGATTATGACATGGAGATCAAATACCACGAAGGAAGGCCAATGTAGTGGCGGGCGCTTTGAGTCGGAAATCGATTCATTCCGTGTGCGAGGAAGTAGCTCGGATCAGATTGCGAGAAGAGTTGGACCGTATGGACATTTGTGTCATCCAGAAAGGCGGAGATAAAAGCGACTTCATCTTGAAACCCGAATTATACGCTGAAATCCGGGTGAGACAAGTGGGTGACAATGTAATCGAGGCCAAGAAGGCCAAGATTGGTACAGATGGTGCAGCTGATTTTACGTTACATGAGGATGGTAGTATCCGGTTTAAGTGGTCGGTGGTGTGTACCAAAGAGACGAAGAACTCAAGAGGCGGATCTTGAGTGAAGCTCATAGTACACCTTATTCTCGCTCATCCGGGAGGAGACAAATCAGATAAGGATCTCAGAAAACCTTTGGTGGCCCAATATGAAACGCTGGCAGTAGCGAAATTTGTGTCGGGTGCTTGACTTGTCGAAAGATCAAGATTGAACATCGACGGCCACAGGGTATCTTCGCACCGTTGGATGTGCCGTTTGGAAGTGGGATTCCATCTCCATGGATTTTGTATGTGGACTACCGAGGAGCCCTAAAGGGAATAATATGATTTGGGTCGTTGTGGATAGAGTGACTAAAGCGGCGCATTTCATTCCGATGAAAGACACTTGGAGTAAGACGGAGTTGGCTATGGCATACCGGAGAAATATTGTGAGACTACATGGGATACCCAGCAGCATTGTGTCAGATAGAGATGCGAGATTCATATCTCGGTTTTGGCTAGAGCTACAGGTAGCCTTGGGGACAGAACTACGAATGAGTACAGCTTTTCACCCTGCTACCGATGGTCAGACGGAGAGGACCATACAAACTTTGGAAGACATGCTGAGGGCATGTGTATTAGAATTCAAAGGCTCTTGGGAGGAAAATCTCGATCTTATTGAGTTTTCATACAACAACAACTACCATGCCAAGATAAGATGGCACCTTTTGAGGCACTTTATGGTAGGAAGTGCAAGAGTCCGGTTTGTTGGGACGATTCGTCCGAGGCAAATGATTTTGGGACCGCAGATGATCGAATATACGATTAAGCAGGTGCAGATAATCCGAGAAAAGATGAAGGATGCCCAAGATAGGCAGAAGAGTTATGCAGACTTACACCGCCGGGATATAGAGTTCGCCGTGGGCGATAAAGTATTGCTACGAGTATCACCAACCGAGGAGTGATGCGTTTTGGCAAAAGGGAAGTTGAGTCCCAAGTGCGCGTGGGGCCATATGAGGTCTTGGGCCGCATAGGTGAAGTGGCATATCGACTAGCTTTGCCACCGGCGTTGGATAAAGTGCATAACGTGTTCCATGTATCTCAATTGCGCAAGTACGTGAGTGATCCTTCTCACGTGATCGAACCGGAGGTGGTTGAGCTAGATCAGCCCTTGACTTACGAGGAGGTACCGTGCGTATATTAGATACCAAAGTATGGAAAACAAGGGGACGTGAGGTTAGCATCGTCAAGGTCTTATGGTCTAACCATGCCACCGAGGAGGCGACATGGGAAGCTGAGGATGCTATGCGACAGAAGTACCCGCATTTGTTCTCTTAAGGTACGCAATTCTCAAGCCTTGTAAGTAAAATTCGCTTGCTTATCTTCGGGACGAAGGTGTTTTAAGGGGGTGGAACAACGCCCAAGATTTAACCTCGAACTTCGAGGACGAAGTTTTGTCTTAAGGGGGAGGATGTAATATCCCAAATTTTGACTTCCTAATTAATTACTAAAAGATCTAATTATTTTTGGAAATTATGGATTTATTAACTTTACGGAGGATTTTATTAATAATTGAAAAGGAGTTTTAAGCATTTAATAAATTAAAAGGATTTTCACTCTTTTCTCCCTTATTTCCCCAAACACAAAATTTTCAGCCCAAACCCTCCCCTTGCCGTCGACCCTTGTAAGGAAGAAGGAGAGAAAAATCTCTCCTTGGTGTTTGGGAATTCATCGCCGTCATCATCGGTAAGCATCGTTATTTCTTTTCCTACATCTCGAGCATGACGATCGACCGATCAAAGGCCATGGCCGATCCTTTTATGCGTTGGGAGGGGGCTGTGTTTGATCTAGGGTTCTACCTTTGGGGGTCACTAGAATTGTTTGGTGATCACTGTTTTCTTTTATAGATTCGGGCTTCGTAGAGGAGCGATTCTAGCTTGATAGCAGAGGGCTTTCAAGAAACGCAGCTTAACCGGTAAGAATATCTCTACATTTTGCTGTTGGTAGGCTTTAGAGTATAATGCTGATATTTTCCCTAAAGTGTTGTGCTGCAAAGTTTTATTCAAGGGTGTTTACGCTTGGTTGTCCTATTCTGGGGATGTTAAATGCTCGTAATAGTGTGTTTTTGCGTTGGTTAAAATCTATAGTTGATATGATGCTTTTGTATGGAGTTTTCTCGGGCTTAAAGTGTTGCTTTTGCTGCTTGCTTAATTGAGAAACGGCTCGTAAATCGTCGTGCAGAATTGTTAGGGTTCGAGATGAAACCCAGGTGGGCGGGCGTCCAGGCCTCTCGGACGGGCGTCTGCTTTGATTTCATCTCTAGACGGCGTCTGGAGGTTACCTCGGACGGGCGCCTGGCGGGTTGTTTTACATTCGTGATCTAGTCGCTTTGTAACGTGGACGGGCGTCTGGGTTGCCTGGACGGGCGTCTGAGGGGTTGTTTTACATTCAGGATCTAACTCTGTTAAGTGGACGGGCGTCTATACAGTCGGGACGGGCGTCTGGTATGTTGGACGGGCGTCTGATTGTTTGGACGGGCGTCCGGCTTTCCAAACGGGCGTCCAGTCTATGTTGTTTTCCTTTTGTGTGGGTTGTTGGCCAGGCTTACGAACATGTTCCGTAGGTTGTACTTGGTGAGATTCGGTTATTGGGCATCGAAGTTCGTAGACCCGTAGTGGTTGGGCCGGATAGGGTAGCACCCGAAGCCGGGCACCCGGGAAGGTTTCCTTACGACGTTGTGTCCTTAATGTATTTGGGGAGTTGCAGACAGTGGAGTGGTCGGGCCGGACAGGGTAGCACCCGAAGCCGGGAACCCGGGAAGGTTTCCTTGCACCCCAGTACGTCATGGTCCATCTAGTTGTGGTACCATTGGGTGACCTTTAGGATCCTCCTCTCAAGGGCTTTACCCTTTGGAGGGATGTGCACATTCGGGACCTTTAGGTGGTTAGTCGTGAAGTATGGTATCCATTATAGATTGGTCGTAACTTGTATAGATTGGTTGGGACCTTCATAAATTGGTGGTACTTTTCATGGGTTGGCTTTACTTTACATACACTAGATTTATTCTTACTCAACTTTTAGTTGACGGTTTTACTTTCGTTTGACCCTGCTATGATCCCTTTATGGGGAGCAGATTCTTAGCAGGTACTTTTATGGATGTTTGCTTGTTGCTGGGATGTCGCGGGGTTTGAGAGCCACGTAGTCGCAGTCACACGTTTCTACATTATTTGAAAAATTTTAAATTTTAAAGACTTTGACGTTCCGCATAATTTCATTCTCTTCAGGATATTTGTATTCACTTGAATATTTTCTTTTCAAAATAATGAATGGTGAATGTTTATTTTCTTCTGTTGTGGAATGTTGAATGTTACCGCCACGACTGTGTGTCGTGATGAGTGGCACTACAGTGACCAATACCGGCGGCCGACGGGATTGGAAACCGGGGTGTTACACTTTTTGTAATAGTTCACCTCAAGAAGTTCTAGTGGAATTTTCCTCCGAACCACAGGGGAAGAGAGGACGTACAGGATTACACCACCTGGAACCTCTATAATATCCGCCTTATTTACTTTACGCATTTATTTATTTATTCAGCATTTACTTACAGCATTGTGATATTTGATTGTTATACTCCTCACAGTCACAAGTGTCATTCACCAGAATTCAGTTCACAACAATCAGTTTTCAAAATAGAATAACAAGATCAAGAAAAAAGCTAAAATCATATCCGCTGCCGGTGGACTCAGTTTCAGCTTAAGTCAGTTTGACTTAATCTCAGCTTTGTCAGCTTAACTCCACACAAGTTTTTAACTGAACCTTATTTTGCTTTAAATCCAGTTTTAGGGACAAGTTTATTCACCCCCCTCTAAACTTGTGTTAGCCTTTCCAAGGGACCAACAATATTCGTTTGATGAATTTCATCCACTACCCTTCAGCCTTTTGAGCCAATAGCATTGTTCACCTTTTGAACGTTTCACATCGTCGATATAAATCGGTGCCTTACCAAGAATAGCATGAAATTTAATCTCTTTACTAGCACGTATGTAATTTATAATATGTTAAGTAACCACCTAAGTGTTTTCAAGGTAAAGCTCACCTTAACAACTTTACTCCCTCACTTAGTTAGCTAGACACCACATCCTATCAAGTACACAGATATTGGTGAATTCTAATCCATGAAAGTACAAGCCTATCATGCCCTTCCAACGGTCCCGAACTTCAACTCTTTGGAAGAGTACATTCGGTGTTGGAACTAAATGCATCAGAAACTCAATAAAGGCTTGTTCATGTTTAATTAATGTTATTAGATCAAGAAACGACATTCAAGACTGGATTCGGGGCTTAGAACAAGCTAAACACCAAAAACAAGGGTAGTGCGCCCGCACTGAGCATCAGTACGCCCACACTGAGTGACCAGAGGCTCACCAAACCTCTTTACTGAGCTAGTGCATCCGCATTTGCATCTGGTTCGTCCGCACTAAGCGTCAAAACCCAAAAACAGACTTTCTGCCTTCCCTATGCGCCCGTATAGCCCCTCCGATGTGTCCTCACTTAGAACAGTAACCCCCAAAACTAAGTTTTACTACACTTAAACGATCCCTACTCGATCCAAACAAGTTCAACATCATATTACTCAGAAAGTAGCAGAAAACATAGCTTTTATAACCGATAACCACTCTTGATTCTTAAACAACATAAAAGTATGATTTCTAGCATGCAAATCGTATCAACCTCAATATAAACCGTATTTAAATCATAGGAAGATCCTCTTAATTGATAGCAATCAAATCCAAATCCAACTTCTAAAAAAAACAGCAGCAAACGACCCTTTTCTCACAGAAACCTAAGTGATCAATTCCAAAATAGGTTAGAATAGATAACACGTTTCTATTGTCACAAAACTACGAAAGCTATGTGTTGGAAATAAAATTTATGTTTTGATGATAATTCATCATATTTGTTTAAAGTATTATCTTAACCCCATTGATGAAGTCTTTGAAACCAATTTTATTATAGTGAAATGCTGAAAGATGTCTAGAACTGAATGTATAGGTTTTATTAGAGTCTGATATTTGTATAAGTTACATCAGACAAGCACTGTAATAATTTGTGTGTCGTAAAACTAAAAAAAAGGAAATCATCTAGAAAACTGGAAATCACTAAGACAGAAACTAACTCAGAATACACCAAAGATCAAATCAAGAAAATAAGTTCATTGAGGACCACACTCAGTTGGCTTATATAGATGATCAAGAACCGAGGACACAGACTCGATTATTGAAGATTGAAGAACCGAGGGTTCAAACTCGATTATGAAGATTACAAGTCGAGATCAGAAAGTTAGACTTCGTGAAAGATTGTGGTGACTCGAATCGACTTTATGGATCTTGTATAAAGACCTAAGAATCATAAGGACAATGAATTCTTAGATGATAATGAGTCATGGTGTACTCTGATTAAGTCAATTATAATCAGATGAAAACTTGAGTACTGATATTTGAAGAAGAGTAAAATCTCAGTTAACGCTCCAAGTCAGTTAGGAAATTGACAAACAATAAACTCAGTATAAAACTGATAAGGAAACTCAGTTTTATAAGTCAGCCATCCAACAAACTGATCGTTCAGTCGAACGTTATAAAGGAAGCAATATTATTGGATGAGTTACTGACACAGCAGAACGGTCAGAAAATATAGCCGTTACAAGAGAGACATTGATACAATTCGAATTGAAGCCAGATGAACGTTGGACTTCACACTATGAATAGTTTGCACCAAGGATAAAAACAACGAATTAACAAGTATTATCAAGCAATTTTGTGCATTAGTCGTTTTATTCGAATTACTATCATCTCAGCGCTATAACAAGATCATATCTAGAAATTCTTCAAGTGTTCAAGCTACACAGATTTTATCAAGAAATAAACACTTTGAACAACCACAAACAAAAATCAATTTATTGATTCTGTTGGTCCCAGAGAAGGGTGAAACTATAGTCAGAGGGGGGGGGGGGGGGTGAATGACTATAGTGGAGTTTCAAAAACTTTTCTTTGTTTAAAAGCTTTTGGGCAGCGGATAAGTCCCTTCTTACTATATTGTTTTCAAATCTGTTTAGACAGTCACAGATGTAAATTTTGATGTATGCAAATTAAATGAATGCTGTAAAGTAAATTGCAGAAATTAAATTGACACAAGGCTTATAGTGGTTCAGGGTGGTGTAATCCCTTAATCCACTCTTCTCCTGTGATGATTGGAGGAATTCACTATTCTTTTCACTGATACAATAGTATGATTGTCCTTGGCTTCCCAAGCTTCACAATCTATAAGACTATCACTCATTGACTGCAACAGCTTCAGTGATTCAGTCTTCCCTTTGCTGCTCCTTAAGATCAAGATCCTTCAACAGCTATCACAGATTCAACTCCTTCTCAGATTGCCTCTGATTCAGTTGCTTCAGTTTGATGTGAATGTGATTCACACACTTGCTTGATCAAACTCAGTTCTGAGTATGACTTTGTAGTTCTGATATTTGAGTTGATCACTAGATGTATCCTTGTAAGTTCAGAGAGAGGGCTTTTCAAATTGACAGAGTTTCTGCTTGATTTCTCTTTTTCAAATCGTTGTTTGTTTTTCTGTCAATGCCTTCTATTTATAGCCTTTAGTAACTTTGGTTTTGAAATTCCGTCCGTTGGCTATATTAATGAGGGAATAATCCTTGATTTTATTCTTGATTCCCCCTTAATTGTATTCTCCTTGATTTCAGTGATCGGATTCTTTCTTCAAACGTATAGCAGAAAATCCGTCCTTGATTGATCCTCTATTGATTGTTCATTTAATGCATGATCTTCTGTATCTTCAACATATATCAAATCTGATCTGGTAAGTGTTACTTCGCCGTTTTCAAAACGGTCGAGTGAGCCTTCTGACTTAGCCGTTAGTTCTTTCTTCGCTGTTTTGTTTTCACTTTGCCGAAGGTCAGTCTACTCAGCCGATTCGATGTTTCCTTCTTTGTTCTAGTATTAGGAGAGTCTTTGTACTTGAGTTTGGGTGAGACCAGTGTACACCATATTTGAACATTGAGTTTCATCACTTAAAAACATAACTTAGACTTATCCAAGGTCATCACAGACTTCCTTGGTTATAAGTCAGACCATAATGTCTTTATTACTTCTCTGCTGGTGCTTTGCTGGCTTCACTTTGCCGAATATCTGTTTTTGCTTTGCCGTCCTACCAACTAGTACAATACTTGTCTGACCTAACTTATACAACATGTCAGACTCTAAGTAAAGACTTATACAGAGAGTTCTAACTTATTTCAGGCTTGCTATAACAGCTAGTATGGCCATCATCAAAACATAATAAAATGTTCCTAACAATTTCCCCTTTTTGATGATGCCAAAACCTCATAAGCCTGAACATAAGTAATCAAAATTTTTCATAATCAACAACCGAATAAAAACTCAACAATTTTATTCATCCATCTCAGGCAATAAGATATTGCATCTTTTATTTAAACGACAAAGGCAAATGATAAAATTAATTGAATTAAGCAACAGTAAATCGGTTTACTTCTTCATTTCATCAAACTCGATGCTTTGCCTTTGTCAGTCCTTGCCTTTGTCGCCCTTTTCCTTTCCACTGGAGCTCTCGTGCTTTGAGTTTCCTCCCCTTTGTGGCAAAGATCAAAACGTGCTTCAAGGTCCGCAATTGTCGCCTGCACTCGGGGAGAGGGCCATACTTTTTCTCCAAGATTTTGTTGTTGGCCTCACCAACATTGATTAGAAAGTCCAGTTTGCTTGCCGTAATGCTCCATTATCTCATCCAGACGCTGAATTTGTTGAGTGTGAGCATTTAGAGTGTCCACAAATGGTTTGAGATTATTGTCAGTTGTTTCAGCAAGGAACTCAAGATTGGTTTGGACATGATGAGGGATGATTTGCTGTAAGTTGCAAAGTAAATTTCCTTGTCTCTCCATTACCTCATCTTGGATCTTGATATGGCTGATGAGAGCCTCAATCTTGTGATTGAAGGAGGTTGGTTCACTCCTTAAGGCATTCCTCAGGTTTTGCCTGCTGTAATATTGCCTTTCCATGTCCACAATGAGGGGTCGAATGTCCAGATTGAAGACTCTCTCTGGATCAATTTCTTCTGGTGCCACATGAACATCCTCTTCATCCTCAGCATCTTTACCTTGCTTCTTCTCATTTTCCACTTCAATTTCTTCTTTTTCTTCTTCTTCCTCTTCCTTCTCATTTTGTGCTTCTTCTTCTTTTTCTTCCATCTGTTCTTGTTGAGTGTGGACTGCTTCATCTACCACTGTTCCCCCTTGTGCAATTGTGGGGGAGTTGACAAGTTCGGCTGAGTGAGCTCTATCACCGGCTCACTTAGGCGGTTGTCAACTTTGCTGTGCTTTTGAAAAGCACTTCTTGGAGAGTCAGTTCATCATCAGAAATCCCTAAATCATCTTGAATTGCTTCAAGATTTCCTCCTTCTGAACGTTCATCCTCTGACTCATGTATCTCCTCCTCTTCAGATGAAGTGATTCTATATCCTTCTTCACCTTCCTCTGGTAGGTGATTTCCTCTTGTTGCTTTTCTTCTTCTTCTCGCTTTCGTGTCATCACCGATTGTCACAGAGTCAATTAAGTTCTTGGTTCCAGCGGAGATGTTTTCATCATGCTACTGCCTGGGATCTGGTTCTTCGTCCCACTCCTGATCTACTGCCTTCAGGCTGCTTTCTTTTGCTCCCAGTTATGGGTTTGGGCTTCATGGAAGCCTTGATGTAAGTGAACATCGTCTTTGACTTGTGTGGGGACTGCAGATTTGTGGGTTTCACGTTCAATGCGTTGAACAGGTGTTGAAGAGGGAACCCGTATGATTTCTTTTCCCAGAAATCACCTTTCTTCTGCAAACCCTTGTTTGGTGCCGTAATTGAAAGGTCAAATTCCTTTTGTATCTGATCCTTTAGTCTATTGAATACAAAAGTTGCCCAGTCGAATTTGATGCGTTCGTAGATGATGGCCATCAATCTGATCCGAACCTCAGTCAGGTTTTCCATGGATCCTTTTCTGCCTTCGATATTCTTGGTGATGACTGGTGCAAACTCGGCAAACGGAAGTTTGAGTGTTGATCTAGGTAGATTGTATGTTTTGCTGTTTTTCCTCGGATTTTTGGCTATCTCAGCCCAGAATTTTGTGATGTCAGTCTGTACAAACTTGAAATTGTGCGGGCCTATCATTGGTAATTGTAAGAACCTATTGAGAAGTCCAGGCGTTATGACTATCTCTTTCCCAAAAATTGAACTTTTTATGCAGTCGACCTCAGTTTTCTTTGTGCTGGGCACAAACTTGGCATTTTCCAGAATGCGATCAGGTTTTCATAGTAGATTCCCGTAATTGAGGGATTTAGAAAAGTCATCAGCCCCAAATTTGAACAACAATCAACCAAGCGTTGAGCTTTTGCATCATTATCACAAAACGATAGATAGTGTTCAGGTTTGAAAAATGAACCAGTGATGATTGATTTTTCATAGTATTTTTCAGTGGGAGAAATTGTGGAAGATGAAGCCATTGATAATAGATAGATGTTTAGGAAGGAGTTCTTCAAGTTTTTTTTTTGTTTAGGGAAAATCAGAGATTAGGTTTGTAATTTGCAAGAGAGGGTAAAGAATTCTGAAAATCTCTAAGTCTGTTTATATAGTGTGATTTGGGTAGTGTGAACGTGGTTTTGAAAATGGAAGGATTTTGTGACATAATGGCGTGATTTTGTGTATGCAAATCGCGATATTCGAGTGGAATGGGGGAGTGGTTTGAGGTAAGTAATGATAGAGCCCGGGAATCGAGGAGTTTATAATTCGAAAAATAATATAATTACCTCCATGATCATAAGTTGATCGCCACGTGTGTACAGAATAATCATCCATAATTTCCTTATTCTCCACATGTAATCAGAATTGATTTTGTTCACACTTTTAATTTATCTAAGTCTTTATTTCGGTGAAGTGCCTTGGCTGGTCACTTAGCCGATCCGATAAGTTCTTCACTGAGCTGCTCCATTTAATTGTTCCTAACAATCAGCTAAGTTACCTTCGCTGGATACCGGTGCCTTACTTGCTGCATCTCCTGTAACGGCAAAGGTCGTACCAGTTAATGAAGTCACTTAACCGATTACTCCAGTTAGCCGCTATTTGATACTTATTCAATTTCAATCATTCCTAACTCAGTTCTTAGCTTACTGAATCTTTCATAACTGAGTGGTTTAGTGAAGATGTCACCCAATTGATCTTCAAAGGGTATGTGTTTTAGGATGACATGCCCTTTTCAACATGGTCTCGATGAAATGATGTCTTACATCAATGTGCTTTGTTCTTGAATGCAATCATCGGATTTTCGATAATAGATATTGCACTTGTGTTATCACACATGATTGGAATTGTTTTCTCTTCCACTCCATAATCCCTTAGTTGTTGTCTTATCCAAAGTATTTGTGCACAACAGCTACCTGCTGCTATATATTCTGCTTCAGCTGTTGATGTAGATATGGAGTTTTGCTTTTTACTGAACCAAGAAACTAGTCTGGTTCCTAGCATTTGGCATGTTCCAGAGGTGCTTTTTCTATCTATTTTGCATCCAGCATAGTCAGAGTCTGAATATGATATTAATTTAAATCCTCCATCTTTTGGTTACCAAATACCAACATTTATAGTGTTTTTCAAGTATTTGATTATCCTTTTAGCTGCTAGAAGATGTGATTCTTTTGGTTGAGCTTGAAATCTTGCACACACTCCTACTGCAAATGCTATGTCAGGTCTGCTAGCAGTTAAGTACAATAATGATCCAATAATTCCTCTATACATTTTCTGATCAACATCTTTTCCTCCTTCATCTTTTCCAAGTATGACTGGTGGCACACACATTGGTGTGTCTCATTGTGCCACTTGTATCCATCCCATATTTGTGTATCAAGTCTCTTGTATACTTGGCTTGACTAATGAAGATGCCATCCTTCATTTGCTTTACTTGAAGGCCAAGGAAGTAGTTTAATTCTCCCATCATGCTCATCCTCAAATTTGCTCTTCATCAGTTTGCAAATTTCTCACACACAATTTTTCATCTTCGGATCCAAAGATTATATCATCAACATAGATTTTGTACTAGCAAAGTGCTTGCTCCTTCCTCTAGTTTGAATAGAGTCTTGTCAATAGTTCCTTTGTTGAATCCATTCTTGATCAGAAATTGTGATAGTGTTTCATACCAGTGCTCTAGGTGCTGTTTGAGGCCATGAGGGCCTTCTTGAGTTTGTATACTTTGTCTTCTTTTCTTTCATTTGAAATCCAGGAGGTTGTTCTACATAAACTTCTTCTTCCAAAAGTCCATTTAGGAATGCACTCTTTACATCCATTTGATAGACTTTGAAGTCTTTGTGTGCAGCAAATGCTAGAAAGAGTCTGATTGCTTCCAATCTTGCTACTGGTGCAAATGTTTCATCATAATCTATTCCTTCAGCTTGGGAATAGCCTTTTGCAACTAGCCTTGCTTTGTTTCTGACAACAGTTCCTTGCTCATCCATCTTGTTCCTGAATACCCATTTTGCACCAATGATGTTGGCCATTTCAGTCCGTCAAAGAAGTTCCTGCACTTCATTTCTTTCAAATTCATTTAGTTCTTCTTGCATGGCTTGTGATCCAATCTGCATCTTGGATTGCATCATCTATGGTCTTAGGTTCCACTTGTGATAGAAAGCAAGTTAGCATGTGCTCCAGTTGTCTTCTAGTTCGACTCTGTGTGAATATCTCCAATGACTTGTTCTTCAGGATGGTCTCTTAGCCAATTTAGATCTGGTTGAAGTTGTTCTTCACTTGGTGCTTCCATACCTTCATGCTGAGCATGAACTTCAACTTCAGGTGCTTCATCTGTTGTATTGGTAAGTGGTTCTTCTTGATTTTCAAAATGATGATTTAGGATGGTAGCTGGTATGGTTGCATTTGTATAGATTTCCCTTTGTGCTGCTTTCTCTTCTTGATCTTGAAGATCTTCACCATTTGTATTTGGTTCATCAAAAACTACATGTATTGATTCTTCAATCACCAAGGTTCTTTTATTGAGTACTCTAAATGCTTTCTTTGGTGTCTCCGAGTATCTCATGAAGATTGCTTCATCAGCCTTCTCATCAAAGGTATGCAGCTGATTCCTGTTTAAGACAAAACATTTTGATCCAAACATATGAAAATATGAGATATTAGGTTTTCTACCATTCTATATTTCATATGGAGTCTTTCCATGATGTTTGTTGATGATTGATCTGTTTTGTGTATGGCATGCTGTGTTTGTTTGCTGTGACCCTGCACTCTTTGGTAAGCATGCTTCTGCTATCATTGTCCTGACTGCTTCCTTGATGGTTCTGTTTCTTCTTTCTGCTACACCATTTTGTTGTGGAGTTCCTGCTGCAGATAGTTGATGTAACACTCCATTTTCTTCACAATAGGTTCTGATAATTTCATTTAGAAATTCAGTGCCTCTATCTGATCTGATCTTGATAATCTTTAGCTCTTTTTCATTCTGGAGTCTTCTCAGCAAATCTGGCAGCTTCTTGAGTGTTTCTTTCTTCTTGTTCATGAAAATGGTCCAGGTGAACTTTGAGAAGTCATCCACCACTACAAGAGTATATTTCTTACCACTCACACTTACTGGTGTGACTGGTCCAAACAGGTCCATGTGTAATAGATGTAGAACTCTTGTTGTAGATTGATGAGGCTTTGACTTGAATGAACTTTTTATTTGTTTTCCTTTCTGACAAGCATCACATAGACTTTCTTTCTTGAATGTGATCTCAAGCGTGCCTTCAACTAACTTTCTCCTTGATAGTTTGTTGATGGTCTTGAAATTTAGGTGATTTAATCTTCATGCAAATCCAAATTTGTTGATTGTTTATTTTTGACAAGTAGACATGTTTCGCTTTGGGCACATTTTCCATCCACCACATACATGTTGTCTTGTCTTCTACCCGCAAGAACTCATGTGTTGGTTTGACTGTGAATCACTTTGCATCCTTCTTTGTTGAAGTGCACATTGTAGCCTTTGTCACGTAATTGACTGATGCTCATCGATTGAAGTTAAGTCCCTTGACATATGCCACATTTTGAATCTTTAGATTGTTCTTGAGTATTGTGCCTTCCCTTAATCTTGCCAGGGTTTTCTTTACCTCCAAATGTGACTTTGGGTCCATCAAAAGCTTTGAAATCAGTGAGCCATTTCTTGTTTCCTGTCATGTGTCTGGAACATCCACTGTCTATGTACCAGACATCCTACAAAACAGATTAATTAAGTTTAGGTACCCAACACCGCTTGGGTCCATACCATTAGCAATCATGCCTCCCATACCAAGGGTGTATCCAAAAGGTCTTCTTTTGGATAATTGAAGTCATCAACTTCATATGTGTAAGGCATAGCGAGAATAGCTCCTAGTATTTTTATCAAGGAATTTCGATACTTTTCTCCACCTTTTGGTGCATTTACATCCTTCTTCACTTTCCAATATGCAGTAGGAAATCTTTCTTGCTTCATGTGTCTAGGAACAAATTGGTTTTTCTTAAACATATGATGCATTTTGTGAAATGGTTTCCTCTTGTATTTTGGAGGTGCAACATTCCAATCATCCTCTGAGGGGTAAAGTCTGCCTTTACCTTTCAGATGGCTGTTGTTCTTGATTGACTGGAATGAGGATTTGATTTGCTGTTTCACTACACTGGGTTTTGACTTCACCGGAACAGGATGATCTGTTGGAATCATGGTCTGTCCCTTTCTAAATTTTGGTCCACTAGTGGTTCTGAATTTAGAATGGTGTTGACCATTATTCCTACTTTCATACTGACTATTGTAGCCAAGACCAGATCATCCGATCCAAACCTTTTGAGGGTTTGTAAGTCGGTGCTTTTAGTGGTGCAAAGGTATACCTTCACCGGTGAGGAGATTTTCTTAATCGATCTGTTAGTAATGTATGTATGATCATCTGCTTTTGTTGATCATTTAAGTAGTCTCTCTTACTAGTTAATTCAAACTTTGCTTTATCCAGCTTCTTTCTTTAACCTCTTATTCTCTTTTCTTAGATCCTTGCATTCCTTTTCCAGAATTTCATGATTCTTTTCAATTTCATCAAATTTAGTCATGAGATTTTGGACTAGGTCTGCTGTATCTAATGGGAGACTAGAGGATTGTGCAGTGTTAGATGTGGATGCATTAGATGAAGAACAGGAACTAGATGTTACCTCAGTTTCATCTGATTCTTTAGCCATTAAACATAGGCTTGTTTCCTCAGTGTCTGAGCTATCACTTTTATCTTCATCCAATTATTTGGTCATAAGGCATAGGCATGCTTTTTCATTTTCTGAGCTATCTTCTTCATCACTGTCGTCTGAGTCATTATCAGATGATTCTTCGTGCTTTTCACTGCTGGATTCTGCTTTAAGTGCCTTCTTGCTCTTTTTCTTTTCAGATGCTTTATATTTCTTCTTTTCATCATCTTTGTCATTCTCTTCATGACAATCAGCCTTGAAGTGACCTTTCTTGTTGCAGTTGAAGCATCTGTATTCTTCATCTTTCTTCTTCATGTCTCTGTTTGAGCTTGACTTTTTGTTTGACGAAGAATTTCCTTTGAATGGTTTCTTTTTAAACCTGTCAAAACGTTTAACTAATAAAGCTACCTGTTCTTTTAGTTCATGTGTCTCTTTGCTGATGCATTCGGCAAAGTTACTTTGCTGGGATGCAGCTAATGCAGTGATTTTGTGTGTCTCTGCCGGAGCACCATCTTCGCCGTTCAATTCGAATTCATGAGCTTTTAATTGGGACATCAGTGTCAGAGTGTCAGTGCTTGCAAGATTTGTTGTTCCTCCGACATCGATGTTATGATCTTCCATCTTTCAGCAAATCCTCTCAAGATCTTCAAGCATACTTCTTCTCGGGGATATATGTGTCCAAGCCGTTGTAATTCATCGATGATGCTTGAGAATCATTTGTCCATTTGATCAATGGATTCACCACCTTCATTTTAAAGTTCTCAAATTTCTGCTTTGCAATGTATAATTTGTTTTCTTTAATCGCTTGAGATCCTTCATTTATCAATGATAGCTTGTCCCACATCTCCTTTGTCGCTTTTTTGCGCTTTGATTCTCATGAACATGTTGCTGTCTAGGGTCTTCAAGATCATGTCTTTTGCAACAAAGTCCAGATTTGCTCTTCTCCTGTCATCTTTGGTCCAATCCTTTTTAGGTTTGTCAATTTCCTTTCCTTGATCTGCTCTTGTGCTTACCACCGTAGTGATTTTGATTGGTCCATCATTGATTACATCCAGCATCTCTTCATGAGTTGCTGCAAGATGAGATATCATTCTTATTTTATATTCATCAAAATTGTTAACATTAAACACAGGTACTTTTGACAAGAATGTTGAGGAATCCATCAGTGCAATTGAAGATATAAATGTAAGTGTATGAAAACTCAGATTTGAAAACTACTTTGAAAATATGTGATCTCCTTGTTACCGTAAATTAGATCTCAATAGTGTTTTGATACTAGGAACACCGCTCACGATACCAATTGTTGGTCCCAGAGAAGGGTGAAACTATAGTCGAGGGGGTGAATGACTATAGTGGAGTTTCAAAAACTTTTCTTTTGTTCAAAAGCTTTTGGGCAGCGGATAAGTCCCTTCTTACTATATTGTTTTCAAATCTGTTTAGACAAATCACAGATGTAAATTTTGATGTATGCAAATTAAATGAATGTCAGAAAGTAAATTGCGTAAATTAAATTGACACAAGGCTTATAGTGGTTCAGGTGGTGTAATCCTTAATCCACTCTTCTCCGTGATGATTGGAGGAATTCACTATTGTTTTCAATGATACAGTAGTATGATTGTCCTTGGGTTGCCAAGCTTCACAATCTACAAGACTATCACTCCTTGACTGCAACAGCTTCAGTGATTCAGTCTTCCCTTTGCTGCTCCTTAAGATCAAGATCCTTCAACAGCTATCACAGATTCAACTCCTTCTCAGATTGCCTCTGATTCAGTTGCTTCAGTTTGATGTGAATGTGATTCACACACTTGCTTGATCAATCTCAGTTCTGAGTATGACTTTGTAGTTCTGATATTTGAGTTGATCACTAGATGTATCCTTGTAAGTTCAGAGAGAGGGCTTTTCAAATTGACAGAGTTTCTGCTTGATTTCTCTTTTTCAAATCGTTGTTTGTTTTTCTGTCAATGCCTTCTATTTATAGCCTTGAGTAACTTTGGTTTTGAAATTCCGTCCGTTGGCTATATTAATGAGGGAATAATCCTTGATTTTTTTCTTGATTCCCCCTTAATTGTATTCTCCTTGATTTCGTTGATCGGATTCTTTCTTCAAACGTATAGCGTAAAAAATCCGTCCTTGATTGATCCTCTATTGATTGTGCATTTAATGCATGATCTTCTGTATCTTCAACATATATCAAAACTGATCTGGTAAGTGTTACTTCTCCGTTTTTAGAACGGTCGAGTGAGCCTTCTGACTTAGCCATTAGTTCTTTCTTCGCTGTTTTGTTTTCACTTTGCCGAAGGTCAGTCTACTCAGCCGATTCACTGTTTCCTTCTTTGTTCTAGTATTAGGAGAGTCTTTGTACTTCACTGATCCTTGATTTGGGTGAGACCAGTGTACACCATATTTGAACATTGAGTTTCATCACTTAAAAACATAACTTAGACTTATCCAAGGTCATCACAGCACTTCCTTGGTTATAAGTCGTCGACCATAATGTCTTTATTACTTCTCTGCTGGTGCTTTGCTGGCTTCACTTTGCCGAATATCTGTTTTTGCTTTGCCGTCCTACCAACTAGTACAATACTTGTCTGACCTAACTTATACAACATGTCAGACTCTAAGTAAAGACTTATACAGAGAGTTCTAACTTATTTCAGGCTTGCTATAACAGCTAGTATGGCCATCATCAAAACATAATAAAATGTTCCTAACAGATTCTCAGACCAACTTTGATTTTACATCATAGGTTCTAGACTGTGAAGCAAACCGTGAAGGTTTTGCCAAGGACAGTTGTGACAAGCAGTCGGGTAGACTGTGTTTGTGGTGGTAGCTGGTGAAGAGGCAATTCAAACCTCCAAGGATCAGTGTTCAAGCAATTGAAGAACAGCAATTCTACCCGTTCTACAACTGTTTATATAGTGACACTAGGGATTAGCCAAGGACTATTGTTTAGGACTTTTTGTAACACTTCACCTCAAGAAGTTCTAGTGGAAATTTTCCTCCGCACGACAGGGGAAGAGAGGACGTGCAGGATTACACCACCTGGAACCTTTATAATACTTGTCTTATTTACTTTACGCACTTACTTACTTATTCAGCATTTATTTACAGCACTTTGATAATTGACTGTTATACACCTCAAAGTTCACAACTGACATTCATCAGAATTCTGTTTACTACACTCAGTTAACTCCACACAAGTTTAACTGAACCTGAATTTGTTTTAAATCCAGTTTTAGGGACAAGTTTATTCACCCCCCCTCTAAACTTGTGTTAGCCTTTCCAAGGGACCAACAATTGGTATCGGAGCGGTGTTTTTTTGATAAGATATCAATTGCTCTATATCTCATCTAGTTGTTCTCATTTGAAAGCTCAGTTTACAGTTGTTAAACAATCAATTTTTACTCACTCACTATGGATAACAATCAATATGCAAGACATATGCTTATGTGCAACATGGACAGATTTGACGAATATAAACGTCGTACGCATGCCTTTCTAGCAGCTACTCATGATGAAATGATGGATGTACTCACTGATGGACCAATCCAGATCACTCACATGCAAACTGATGGTGAGAGACAAATTCGAGTTCCAAAGCCCAAATCCGAATGGACCAGTGATGATTGCAAGCGAAACAATCTCAACAATGTTGCTATGGACTTTATTCTTAGAACTCTTGACAGCAACATGTACTTGAAAGTGAAAGAATGCACAACTGCCAAGGAAATATGGGACAAACTACAACTTGTTTGAGAAGGAACAGATTCAATTAAGGAAAACAAGATCTCTGTTGCAAAACAAAAGTTTAAAATTTTCAAGATGAAATTTGGAGAAACTATTGACCAGATGGAAACAAGATTCAGTGCTATCATGGATGAATTAGATCTACTCAAGATTGAATACTCTAAGAAAGTTATCAACACAAGAATCTTGAAGGCATTACCAATGTGCTGGAAGATGAAGGTCACTGCTATGGAAGAATCTAGAAGACTTGACATAGAAGATTCATTCAAAATATTCTCAGACCTGAAAGATTATGAATTTAGTGAAGATTTTACAAGTAGAGCTGCAATAATCAAATCTCTGGAAGAACCAAAAATAACAGCACTTGCAGCAGCATCAAATGACATTCAAGAAAACTCATCTAGCAATCTTCTTGAATTGGATAAAATGGAAGAACAAAGAATGAAGAGTGGACATCCAGTCACTCAGAAGTTTATCAAAAGGACTCCTGAGAAAAGAAAAGACGATTAATATCTCTGTTTCAACTACAAGAAACCTAGACATTATAAAGCTGAATGTCCAGAACTGACCAAGAAGACGCCACCAAGAAGAGTTTGTAGAAGAACACTCCTTGCTGGAGATGAATCAAATCATGAAGCTGGCACTGAAAGACTATCACATGACACAGCTTTAATGGCACACATGGACGATACAAATGAGGTATGTGAATCAAAGTCTAAATATTCCTCAGCTCAGATTTACATGCAAAATGCATGTTCTTCGACTACTGACTCCAATCCAAAAAATCAAGAATTAGAAGAAACACTTGATGAATTGATGAATCAGCTAGAAATTATTAAAGCTGGTTATGAATCAATTAAAGCTGAGAAGGAAAGTCTAATTCTTGAAGTTGAAAGATTGAAGTCTGAATTAAAAGTGTTGAAACTGACTAAAACTGATAAAGAAAAGATTCAAAGATCGCTCATCGTCAGACAAAGAAGAAGAACTAAATCACTTGCTCAATCAAGCTCAATTACTGGATTCAAATCAAGAAAACCATATGGAGACAAAACTGGTTTAGGATTTGATACACAACAATCTTCTAAGGATGGAACCAAAGAAAGTCACAAAACCTAGTACCAAAAGCGGTATCGAGTTTGTAGTGAGAAACTTCCACAAACGAGAAAAATTGTTGAACCAAGAAAGCCAAGATCACATAGGACAAATCGCTTTTCCAAGAAAACAACCAGATTTACCAACAAAGGGAAACCAAATGGTGAATCGGGTGTATCTCAAGAAAACCGAGCCGGGAAATCAACTACCAGCCCACAAAAACCAATCAAGTCAAGAACCGTAAAAATTACAATCGAGTAAATCCAAGAATGTCAATCATTCAAAGATTCACACATTCGTGGGAAAGGAAGACTATATCCCACAGATGATGATTGGAATTTTACCGCATCTATTGCTAAAACGATAATAACAATCATTCCGCATGTAAAAACCTATCAAAGGTTTTAGTCCAAGACTCAAAGAGAGGACTAATCTCGCTTCAAAGCAAAAGTTCCAGATACCAAGGTCGCCTCAGAGCTCAAGACAAAAGGAATGACGGTTATCACTCTAGCTTTAATAATAGAAAGCAACATGGAAATAAGTTTCCGTCAAAAGATCTGAGAGATCATATAAATAAGACATAGTCCAAACATAGATACTATGGGAGTGTGGCTTACATATATGAAAACAAGTGCAAAAATATCCGAAGAATCCCAAAAGGATATATTCCAAGAGTTGTACTGACAATCGACTTCCCATGGACCCAAAATCTGAATTGGGTAACTAAAAACTTCTAATTTTTATTGCAGATATATGGTACTTTGGCAAGATGGTTGCTCTAGACATATGACAAAGAGTAAAGACTGTCTCGAAGAATTTTATTGCAAAGGATGGACCAAAAGTTAATTTTGGAAGTAAAGACAAACCTGGATACACTAGAGGTTATGGCACCTTAATCAGGAATGGACATACAATCAAGAATGTATCTTATGTAGAAGAACTACACTACAATCTACTCAGCACCAGTCAATTTTGTGATATGGGATACAAAGTTACTTTCGACAAAGAATTCTGCATTGTCGTCAGTGAATCAGCTTATCAAGTTGTCCTAGCCGGAAGAAGAAAAGAAAATATGTATGTAGTAGATTGGACAACAGCCGTTGCAAAACTTGTTTGCTTGTGCATACAAAATCAGAAATCAGTTGGCTATGGCACAAGAAACTGAGTCATCTTAATTTTGATGACATCAACACACTTGTTAAGAAGCAGTTAGTCATTGGACTACCAGATATATCATATAAGAAGGACAGCTTATGTGATTCTTGTCAACAAGGAAAGCAAACAAAAGCTAGTTTCAAGACCAAATCTTAGCATTCAACAAGCAGACATCTAGAATTGCTACACATGGATTTATTTGGACCTATTACACCAATAAGTATTAGTGGAAAGAAGTATACATTGGTGGAAGTAGATGATTTTTCAAGGTACACTTGGGTAATCTTTTTAACCAAGAAAAGTGAAACCAAGCAAAGACTCACAGAACTACTCAAAAGACTTCAAAATCAGAAAGGAGTTTCAGTTGTGAAGATAAGATCGATAAAGGAACCGAATTCCTCAACAAAGGTGATAATTGAATATTGTGAAGAAAATGGTGTTTTACACCAACTTGTCGCCACAGAACACCTCAACGAGAATGGTGTAGGTGAAAGAAGAAATAGAACGCTCAAAGAAGCCGTCGGGAGGACTATGATCCGTGAAAGCTAAACTACCGTAAATATATTGGGCGTAAGCGATTAACACAAACTTGTTATACTCGAATGCAGCTCTCATGAACAAAAGACATGAGAAGACTCCATATGAAATTTGGAATGGAAGAAAACAAAATGTTTCATACTTTTATGCTTTTGGAAGCAAATGTTTCATACACAATAATGGAAAAGAACAACTTCATGTTTTTCAGCCCAAGGCTGATGAAGGAATATTTCTAGGATATTCAAGTATCAGCAAAGGTTTTAGAGTACTAAATAAAAGGACACTCAAGCATGAAGAATCAATACATGTAGTATTTGATGAACCAAACTTCCCAGGTGAAACAACTGAAGACCGACAAGAACCTCGCTTCTCGGTCTCTCGATTTACAGTCATGCGAATCCGGTCTCGATTGACATTGGAAGACAACAAATTTCAGAATGTTCAGATAAAGATCAGTCTTAGTTTCCAACTACTCATCAAACCATGCCTGAACTACATGTTCCTGATCCAACTGAAGAAATTCAAGAACTAGTTCTTGAAGAACCAGTCATACAAGATATAAATCCTTTGATGCAAACACCCACATATCAATGGATGAAAGATCACCCTGAAAAACAAGTAATTGGTGATACTCAAACCGGCGTTCGAAGAAGACATCAATTAGATGCAATGATTGCGTGTTTTCTATCTCAATCAGAACATAAAGAAATTGAAGAAGCTTTGAAAGATCCAGACTGGATATTAGCTATGCAAGAAGAACTCAATGAATTTGAGAGAAATCAAGTATGGGAATTGGTAGATAGACCAATTCATGTTAATATCATTGGAACCAAATGGGTTTTCAGAAATAAACTTGATGAAGATGGGAATATCATCAGAAACAAAGCTAGACTTGTAGCTAAAGGATACTCTCAAGCTGAAAGCATAGACTTTGATGAAACCTATGCACCAGTTGCAAGATTTGAAGCAATCAGATTATTCCTTGCCTTTGCAGCTCACAAGAAATTCAAGGTTTATCAGATGGATGTTAAAAGCGCATTTCTAAATGGAATTCTTGAAGAGGAAGTTTATGTTCAACAACCACCTGGATTTGAAATCAAAGATCAGGCTGACAAAGTCTTCAGACTAAGGAAAGCTCTATATGGACTTAAACAAGCACCAAGAACTTGGTATGAAACTCTATCTCAGTTTCTGGTGGACAATGGATTTATCAAAGGAACAATCGACAAAATTTTATTCAGGATGAAGAATGGAGAAGATACTCTACTTGTTCAAATTTATGAATTTGATAACATTTTTGGATCAGAAAATGAACAGCTTTGTGAGAAATTTGCAAGTTTGATGAAAAGCAAATTTCAAATGAGTATGATGGGAGAATTAAATTACTTCCTTGGTTTACAAGTTAAACAGTTAGATGATGGAATTTTCATTCACCAAACAAAGTATACAAGAGAACTTATCAAAAAGTTTGGTATGGAAAAATCTACTGGAATTTCTACACCAATGGGGACCAACATCAAGCTAGACAAAGACAAAGAAGGCAAAGATTTTGATCAAACACTCTACGAAGGATGATTGGAAGCTTACCTATCTTACACAAGTAGACCGTATATATCTTTTCTTCACGGTGTATGCGCAAGATTTCAGTCCAAACCAATGGAAAGTCATCTCACAGTTGTGAAAAGGACATTGAAATATTTGAAAGACACATATGGAGTTGGAATATGGTATTCAAAAGAAGGAGAATTCAAGCTAATTTCTTATTCAGACTCAGATTATCTTTGGATGCAAAGTGATGAAAAAAAGCACATCGTGGCACATGTCAGTTACTAGGAAACAGACTTGTGTCTTGGTTTAGCAAGAAGCAAAACTCAATTTCAACTTCAACAGCGGAAGCAGAGTATATAGCACTTGCAAGTTGTTGTGCTCAAGTTTTATGGATAAGACAACAATTAAGAGATTATGGGATAGAAGAAGGAACAATTCCCATAATGTGTGATAACACAAGTGCAATTGCAATCACTGATAATCCAATATTACACTCAAGAACAAAACACATTGATGTGCGTCATCACTTTATAAGAGATCATGCAGAGAAAAAGGATATAACAGTTCTTTATGTACCTACTGAAGATCAGTTGGCAGATTTCTTTACAAAGCCATTGGATAAAGAAAGATTTGCCAAATTAAGAACTGAGTTGGGAATCAAAGTCAGTTAAATTAGTTAAGCCAAATATTTGTCAAGGGGATTAATCTTTGTTATGTTTGGTGCGCTCACTTAACAGATTAGTCATTGATATCAACAATCTCAAACTGATTTAATGAAACTGAAAATTTGATTGAACTGGACATCATTTCTAAAACTGACCACATCATCAGTTTCTATTCCAGTCAAATTTAGTCAAAGGTTGATATGATAAAATCAATAGCAGTTATGTCGCATTAAATTACCGCAGTTCTTTTTGTCAGAATATCACGTGTACACCCCACGATTGTCATAACAGTACATGCATCGGTTACCCAAAACCATCATGGAATTTGAAAATTTGTACTACTCAACCGTCAGAATTTCCTACCTATTTATTCAACCTCCAATCACATTATTTCCAATCAAAATTCAAATCCTCATCCCTTTCCAGAAAACAAAACAAACCTTTCCAAATCTGTCTTCTCAAAAATCAATCTTTGCGTTCACACTCAAACATGACCACTTCAGAAAAATCAAAACAAGAAAGATTAATAACAGAGTTAGATGAACTGACATTCGAAATGTATGAAGCTCTCTGTCAAAACACTCTGTTAGCAAGCTGGGTATGTGATAAAACTAAGAAACAACCAGGCTTGAGAAACATTCTGGAAGTTAAGTTCAAAGAAGAATGTGATGTAGAAGGAATTTTGCAATTTTGGCAAAATATGCGTTTGGTACGAGACTCTCTGATGACCAAAGTTCGTGGCTTCACAAATTCAACTATGAAGCGTCATAAGGACACTCTTTGGCTTCACAAATTCAACTGTGACAACAACAGATTGGACTACTTTACCATTGAAAAGAGAAGCTTTTCTTGAGCTACTTACTTTTTATACAGAACATGGTATTCATGTAGACAAAATCAAGCCAGAATTTGGACACCTCAGCAGATGGCTCAGCAAACTCGTCATTGGGAAATCCAAAGGAGTTAGTATACTGTCAGAAGAAAATATTTATCTCATTAACATAATCTGGGATGGAATAGAATTCAATTGGGCAGGCTATATTGTCAATCAGTTTAAGAGACAACATTTGGCTGAATTAGACAGTGCAAGACGAGTTCAAGCCGAAGGACAAGAATCTGCTGACAGATTCTGACTGAAAAATACACTCAGTGGAATCATTCTGTTTTACTTAGAAAGAATCAAGGAAGGTAAGAAATCAAGGCAATCTGCACCTACAAAGGAAATCGCAGGAACAACTTCCCAACCTGAAGCAAGTTAGAAAACTGTATCTCAGCCGGAAGCTGTACACAAAGGGACTAAGCGAAAGGCTGAATCAGTAGAAGCAAGATCAGTTGTAAGATGCTTGTACCCAGAAATCTCAAGAGAGAAAGCATCAACTGAGGGGGAACATCAACAACAACAACTGACAACTGAAGTTACACAAGAAAAGGTCACTACTGACCATACTTCTCGCCATAACATCAATCAGTTCAAAGAATCAAAGACCAATTTTTGAAGCTGATAGAATCATCAAGCTGATGAAGATCAAACTTAAACCAGAGGATTCTCGAGATGTTAGTCTACAGACTGAAGAAAAACTACACTTGGAGAAATTGGAAGTTAGAGATCTATATGCTCTGTTTCCTATTTCGGAATTTCTTGACAATTGTTTCAAAAGATTCACTGAACTAGCAAAAAGAAGAGAATCATGCACATCATCTACCTCGAAAGATACTTCAAATAATAATGATGATGATAAAGATGATGAATCAAGAAAAGAAGCTGATAAGTCTACAGCTTTGCAAACAGAAACTCAACCTCAACCTCTAGCCATGCAAACTGTATCTCAGCAAGAAAGATTACCAGTTGGAAATCAGACAACTGACTATCAGGAAGAAGCTGATGGGACTGCCAATCAACAACTGATGATTATTAAAGATAATACTCAGTTTAAGTATCCAATAGAAGATACTTATGATCCTTTTTACATCCTCACAAAGGATGAATTAGCAAAAGTAAATGAAAATTTGAAGATTGTTCTTAGTAACAAGGATGCACAAAATGATCTTTTGTCAAATATTTCTGGATATCTCGATTATAGAACAAGAACAGATGTTTCAGTTCATGCAAGACTAGAGATGATCCACATGTCAAGTTCAAGTTCTGCTTCAGAAATTTTGTTACTCAAACAAAAACTTGAAGACTCAACCGTAGTAGATAGGGAAACACATGCCCAAGCTCACTGGCATATGAATCAGCATATCTATGGGTTAGAAATTCAGCTCAAGGAGGTACTTGCTCCTCAGCGACAGATCTCTACAGATCAACAAGCAACCCATGCCCTGGTAGATCAGTTATATGATGCCAAAAAGGGGGAAGCTGAAGAAGAAAAGCTGAAGTTACTTGGAGAAATGAAGCGACTTGAAGATGAATTGCAAAGATACAAATCAGATCCTAAATTCTTAAGGAAAGAACTCTCTGACGAACAGCTCATTGAAAAGTACAATCAACCTGGAGACAGAAGAGTTACTCTAACAAATGATCTATGGATGAAGTTTATCAACGATCACAATCCTATCAAAGCTAAGTACATGGATAGGACAACTGAGGAATCCCTGAACTACTTTTTATCTGATTTATTCTCAAAGCAGAAAATGGTACAATATAAGAAAAATCAGAGGATTGACGATAAACTAAAGATGAAAGACAAGACTGAACAAATGAAAGCAGATGTAGTAGAATTTGAAAATTACTACTTGAAAGAATCAGTCTTACCAAAGCTAATTCAATGGAGAAGATGGAAAGAAGGATGTGAAGTTGACTACAACAAGACTTTTCCAAAGATAGACTCCAAGCTAGAAGATGATTTTCATATGTATGACAAAGCAAGAAAATTTGATTTAGTCATGCAAACAGCACAGAAGAGAACTTAGTATCTAGTTACACTATTTTGAACAAAAATGTAACTATCCCAGTTTTTGCTCATTATAATGAAATCCAGTTTACAGTTTTACATTGTTTTACATTGTTTCGATCTTTAAGCTTTTCTTTTAGGGAGAGTTTTGGCATCATCAAAAAGGGGGAAATTGTCGGAAATAAAATTTATGTTTTGATGATAATTCATCATATTTGTTTAAAGTATTATCTTAACCCCATTGATGAAGTGCTGAAGCCAGCTGTTATAGTGAAAATCTACAAGATGTCTAGAACTGAATGTATAGGTTTTATTAGAGTCTGATATTTGTATAAGTTACATCAGACAAGCACTGTAATAATTAGTGTGTCGTAAAACTAAAAAAAACTGAAAATCATCTAGAAAACTGGAAATCACTAAGATGTAAACCGACTTTCGTAATACACCAAAGATCAAACTCAAGAAAATAAGTTCGCTGAGGGACACAGACTCAGTTGGCTTATATAGAAGACTGAAGAACTGAGGGACACAGACTCAGTTATTGAAGATTGAAGAACTGAGGGTTCAAACTCAGTTATGAAGATTACAAGTCGAGATCAGAAAGTTAGACTTCGTGCAAGATTGTGGTGACCTGAACTGACTTTACGGATCTTGTATGAAGACCTAAGAATCAAAAGGACAATGAATTCTTAGATGATAATGAGTCATGTTGTACTCTGATTAAGTCAATTATAATCCGATGAAAACTGGAGTACTGATATTTGAGGAAGAGTAAAATCTCAGTTAACGCTCCAAGTCAGTTAAGAAACTGACAAACAATAAACTCAGTATAAAACTGATAAGGAAACTCAGTTTTATAAGTTAGCCATCCAACAAACTGATCGTACAGTCGAACGTTATAAAGGAAGCAATTTTATTGGATGAGTTAGTGACACAGCAGAACGGTCAGAAAATATAGCCGTTATAAGAGAGACGTTGATACAATTCGAATTGAAGCCAGATGAACGTTGGACTTCACACTAGAAATAGAAGACTTTGCTCCAAGGATAAAAACAACGAATTAACAAGTATTATCAAGCAATTTTTTGCATTAGTCGTTTTATTCGAATTACTATCATCTCAGCGATATAACAAGATCATATCTAGAAATTCTTCAAGTGTTCAAGCTACACATATTTTATCAAGAAACAAACACTTTGAAGAACCACAAACAAGAATCAATTTATTGATTCTCAGCCTAACTTTGATTTTACATCAATGGTTCTAGACTGTGAAGCAAACCGGGAAGGTTTTGCCAAGGACAGTTGTGACAAGCAGTCGGGTAGACTGTGTTTGTGGTGGTAGCTGGTGAAGAGGCAATTCAACCCTCTAAGGATCAGTGTTCAAGCAATTGAAGTGTTGGAATAGTGTCCTAAACCCAATCGGGTTGGACCGGATCCGACCGGGTCGGATCATTTCTACTATTTCTTTATGTTTATACATACATTAAATGGCTTTTATGTTGTCATATATATGTTCTTTTTAAGAACCAATTATGATTTGTTATATGATAACATCCTTAGTATTAAACTGTGATAGAGAAACCATGATAGGCGATTATGGTTGATGAGATCTCTAATCACTTTAATAAGTTTGATACTTAAATGTCTCTAGGTGATGTACTATTAAACAGACATTGATAGTATAAAATGACTCAGCACGTATTAGATGTCTTCTGTCTTTAAGGCGAGGATAGATCTCGTCTATCGAAGTGTAGAGACACTTGGACCATGACGTGGGCGTGTATTAGAGAATGCGACGTTAGGGATCGACCCACTTACACGGATAAGTGTCACACTATGTGGCGGTTGTGTAATTATCCTTTGGACCGGAGTCTTCATGGCATCACGGTGTGGATTGTCATGCTTTGACACTATTGAGGTTTCCCTTAGCCACGGGGCGATCATGCGGTAGTGATTGGGTATGATACTGAAGCATGCGGAGTATATATGATTGGTCGTCCGGGAATCGCGTATCCTATGATTAGGATCGAATATCCGAAATGGCCTTCTTATAAGGAATGTCTTACTCTTGTGAATCTTTGCAAAGTGGGAGTAAACGAGTTACTTCGAGAGAGCATGATATACAGATTATAAGATACGGTCGTTAATGTTTGACACTCGACGTACGACCGTATGGATATTATTACAGCGATAGGATTGTAAGTTACACGGTAACTGTTTCACATGAAAGGTAGTAGTCATTGCATTTGACTCTTCCGATGATTGGGGGTCACGGTGTGTTGCTAGACGCTATCCCGTGATCGTTAGGCATGAAGGGCATTTTCGTAATTTGCACTTTGTGTCTACGGCCAACATATTCGGAAGCCTATCGGGTCACACACATAAGAACATCTAGCCGGTTTAAAATGTGGTTATAGATGATAACCAAATAAGGAAAGTTTTATCTCACGACTATAAATGTTATAGTGGTAAATTAATATGGTGGTATTTATTTATTATGAATAAATTAAATACTAGATATTAATAATAATTATATTAATTAAAGAATATTCCGGAAGCCAATATTTGGCAATATGGGGCGCCACATTGAAGTGTATAAGATACACTTGGATTGTGCAATTTAATTAATGGTACTACCAAATATTAATATTAGATATTAATATATATATACAAATAAATAAATATATATATATATATATATATATATATATATATATATATATATATATATATATATATATATAAATAACACTTATGTGTGTGTGTGTGTGATAGTGCACTATGCATGCGCATGTATGTGTAATATATATATAAATAGATTTATGTGTGTTATATATATATATATATGTGATATATACACATGTAAAATTGATTTATGGTAATAAAATAAAGATAGTCAATATTAGATATTGACAATATCTTGGGAATATTCAATATAAGATATTGACAATATCCTAGATTTATTTAATATGAGATATTGTAATAAATGAGATAAATCAATCAATTATATTTTCCTTATTTTATTGGGAAAATGTTTTCTTCTCCACTCTCTGAAGATGGCGCCACCTACACTATAAATAAGAGGTGGGTGTCAAGCTCTTTTATACAACACAATTCCAAGAACTAATAGTTCTTGTGTAAAATAGAGAGCATCATATAGAGAGTTGGAGAGAGGGAAAAGGCCGGTCTAGCAACCGGAGTTTTCCAATAGCAATCCATGATGGGATTCCGCGGGCTGTTCGTGTGGACTAGCGGTGAGGCCGAACACTTGAGCGGCTCTATGCAACTACTACTCTCTTAGACGGTCAAAGCGCCGATCTTATAGATCAACCAAGGTAACCACCGCCTACTACTTGTTTGTTTATTGCTTAAACGAAGTCGATCTTGGGTCGATAGGAAATAAATTTTGAATTCATTGCGTTCCCGCGCTGATTTCCTAACAGGTGGTATCGAGAGAGAGCTTGAGCTTAAGCAATAAGCATGTTATAATGCGTAGTTAATTTTATCGTTTAAATCACGTAATTAAAAGATGAAAGATTTTTGATTTGCAAAACTGATACACGAAAAGAAAAAAAAACGAGATCTGGTGGTGCTCGGCCGACTGGTGGCGGCACCACCCCACCGGCGGCGGCGGCAGGGCAGCCTACTGCTGGCAGTCGGCCGGTCAATGCTGGCGGATCTCCAAATTTTTGTTTTGTGTATTTTTGTGATTCAATATGGTTCATAGTTGTGATTAAAATCTCCTTTGTTTAGTTGTGTCATGTGGCTAACCAATGGTTCAAGTAGTTTGGGCTATTGGGATGCCACATGGCATTAAAATAATAATGTTCTTTCCAAACTTTGTTTGGAATAGGCCTAGGCCACTCCCAAAATTTTGATTTTTGGAAAGTGGCCAGGCCTAAACCAAAATTATTTGGCCTTTCCAAATATTTGATTTGGAATAGGCCTAGGCCCTTTTCAAATATTTGATTTGTAAAATGCTTAGCTTGTGCCACTTCCAAAATTTTGATTTTGGAAAGTGGCTGAGCTTAAGCCAAATTTGGTTTAGAAACCAAAGGCATCCCTTTGATTACGAATCAAAAGGGAAGAAACAAAAGAGAAATAATTTTAATTTTGATTTATTTTGGAATAGTTCTAATTAATTAAAATTAAAATTAAAATCGGTTTAAAATTAATCGTTAATTTTATTTCGATTAAAATAATTTAATTAATTAAATGGTAATTAGTTAATTGATTGGATAAAATTATTTAATAGATTAAATGTTAATTGATTAATTAAGACGCAAGTAGTTAAATTTTAATTTTATCTTTTTCATAAGATTTTATTGTATGGATTAGATATAGTAGATATAATATGATTATATGGACCCCGATTGATCATGGACTCGACCGATATGATAGATGTGAATGATTTAATTTTTCTCGTTGGTTTTAAAAATTGTCCTGGCCGTTATGAAGAACGTGACCTAGTTTATTTTCTCGCATTTATCCCATTCCCGTTAGCTCCTCCCCGCATGTGGTGGTGTATTTATTTTATTAGATAGAATTAAATGTAACAAGAATGGAGCAGAAGATGGAGACCAAAGAAAGAGAAGAAAATAAAGATCCCATTGGAGAATGGAGCATTAAAGATCCTATTGGCGGTTGCAGCTAACTTTAGATTGTGACCCGCGGTTTCGTCAGTTTGTATTCAAAACCGCACCAAGGAAAAGTCCATGATCATACCGGTAACTTTACGCATTTATTTATTTTGTGCTTGTATTTATTTTATATGATACGATAGATGCATGACTAGGCACGATCTAGATAAATGTGTAGGATGTATGTTTATAGAGATAGACATATTTATGATGAGACCATAATTAAATTAATTAAGTGAATTAATTTACATAAATACTTCCACCTCAAAAGAATCAAGTTGAAATTGCCTCCCCATATTATAATGACGGTGAAGAGCCCTTGTTCGGATCCAACTCATCACCAAAGCAGGGGTTGACCTACCTCGGGGTATCACGTCATTATCGAGATATGATCGTATGAGATCTCACGAATATTGGGGTTATGACTTGACTAAGAATTCTCTCGGTCACCAGCCAAAGCGGGGTCGTTTGGATTTTAGAGGCAAGGGTTTGACTACTTCATAAGATGAAAATTGTCAAAGAGTTGACTAGTCAAACGACAAGAGTCGTATAAGATACGATTGACAAAGGGTGTTGTCTACCTATTAGACTATTTTCGCCCACCAAAGCAAAGCGGGGTCGCGGTAGTTTATTGGGATCTTGTCCACTAAAGAAATTAATAATTCTTGAAAGTCAATTGGAAGTAGTTGACTAGTGGAGCAAAATCATAAATCAAAAGACCATTTTTGATTTTGCGTGTATAAACAACAACACTCATTTATTTTCATTTTTATGTTGTAGTTTTAGCAAACTTTATATTTATGTTTTATTCTCGATTAGTAAAACCAAATTATGACTGTTAATTTTGAGAAACGTTCTCAAATATGGTTAAGTAATTTTAATCCTTTTAAAATAAGCAAAGTGACATAAGCAATCCCGTAATAGTAGTTAGAGACAAGGAGATTACATAATTGATGCAAAGGCTCCGAGACTTTAATTATTAATGAAAGCGGAAGCTCATGATATGATTAAATCATTTGAAATAAGTTTCAATGAATTAGTCATAAATTGGATACGATCCAAGATGATCATTCAGTCATACGATGACAATTAATTCAATCGTTGGATAAGAATGACCACGTTTAATTTTGAAAAGGTTGTTTTCAAAATTGTAATATTTAAGTATCAACTTAATTCTATCATTGCTTAAAGGTTAATTAAATAGTCAATGTTTTGAATACGATTCGAAAGGTTAAATAAACTATTTAATAAACATTAGATTTTCTTTATGAAAGGAAATCAAAGACATAGCTCTTGTGATCTTTCTTAAGTCTTATGAAGACTACACTAAGAAACATTTTTCAAGTGTTTAAAAGGGTTGAAAAGGAAAGTTAGGGCATGTGCTTAAATAGAGAACTTATTGAAGTTTCTATTATAGGCAAGTCTGTTTGAGATAAATCTATCTAAGTTCAAGTCAACTCTTAGATATATGATATCTTACGAGTGTGATTAAATTAGAAAGATTAAATACTGAGATATGGAAGGTGAAGCAAATGTTGTAATACTTACCATATTCTGGATCTAGTAAACTGATAAGGGAACTAAATAAATGTTATTATGTTCCGGTTCTTATGAAGAACGTACTTTCATTTATCCGTCAGGATTTGAGAGACATATTCAATTGTAAAGAATAAATGTTATTGCGATAAAGTTGGAAGGTCACTGAATCTAACATACTAGATTGATGTCACTATATAGTTGATATATGTGATAAGATCTCAACTAAATATTTGTGTGGCTGTTATCCTTAATCATGTGGGTAATACGTATCTTACCTAAAGATGACTAAAATACCCTTTTATGAAAAGGTTGTAAAATCTAGAAAAATGTATCAAGCCTAAACATACACGATGTTTGTTGGCTTATGACAATTAATGCCACAAATAATTGTTCGTTAAATCTCTATGACTATTTTTAGAAATAGTCAAGTGTACTCGATGAAGTGCATAATTGGAAGCCCGAAAAGTTTGAGCTAGTACGAATATGAGATTGATGAGCTACTTAGGAATTAATCTTCAATTGGATTGAAGTAATTAATACCTGAAGGGTGTTTCAGAAGTCGTCTGAAAAGGAATAAGATTCTCCTTGAAGGATACCATCTTTGGGATACGCAATTAGATTGTGTTCCCAAAATGGAAGTAACACTTTATATGATAAAGGTGTGACGCAGAAGCCATGCGATGTATCCCTTACCCGTTTCGGGATAGTGCCCTTATACTTAACTTAGTTCCAAAGAATAAAGGTTGAATAAATTCCATATTAGATATGGAAGAGGATAATGTCGAAACTATCTTAACCGATGATTTGAAGTTTTCATAGTCAAAGTCAAAAAGGCTTGGAGCCTAGTACGACATATGCAACTTTGTGGAATATCTTAGCAAGTACGCTAGATATTATATACTTGTCCATGAGCAAAATGTTTGTCTCCAAACATGTCATGTCTTAGAGAAGTGTTTCTTCCAAGGAAACAAAGTGGGAGTGAATCGAGATCTCAAAAGAGTTTGAGAACCGCAAATATATATTCAACCATAGGAACGTGAGCAGACGCCACCTAGCGATGAGGTGTAGATCACTGCTCAGTGCACACAAAAGTTCTGTAAGTCTGTGGATAACCTCAAGCCCAAAAGGGCTGCTGGTATGTTCATCTTGAAGAATGAATATCTCACGACTTATGAAGGAATGTTTGAAAGGCAAGATTGAGATATATGGCCAGGAGCCATAATATCTGAATTAGATTCCATCAGTGACAACCAGGTTATGAACCTAGTCACATGTCTTACCTAGAGGAATGTCCCCTGTAAGGCCGAGCCTCTATTCGAGACTATGCTTGTTGTAACCATTATCATGGCTATATGATAGTGTTGAAGACGTTGGGAAAATAGCTCAATGTTCATAGACGATAACATGATATGTAAGCCCATGAGATCCATTTATGGACTCAAACAAGTTTCTCTAGACGATTTCTTTGTTTGATAATCAAAGGAGTTTGATTTAGTCAAAAGAAGGATATGCCCAATGTGCAATATGGATAGTGGGAGTGTGTTACGATTTTTGAGTAAGGTATTGGATATATCTCTCAAGAATTGTCACCCCATGTCACAGTCAATTAATGTTTGGTAGTTCAAGTTCTTTACGAAAGCACTTGGATTAGCAGTTCTTATTTTTAGAAATAAGAATCTATAGTGATAGATTTAACTGCTGTTAGATTATATTTTACCTATATAGATGTGATGCTAAAAGAAGTTTAGCATAGATCGTGAGATCTGTCTATGTTAGGACATTGGTCCTAAAGATAAGGTGAAAGATGATGCTTATGGAAGGTTTCCTTCGCTACTGCGATAGGAACCATCTTATAGGTGATGCCAAATGTTCATAGTCCATGAATAGTCATGAGAAAGTATGAAAGTAGATCTGGTGAAAGTTGAGAATACCCTTAAACAAGTTAAGGAAAGTTTCCTAGTTTATTGAAACTTGGAAATAAATAAACGTAGATATAGAGACGTATATCCTGAGTCTTATGAAGGCGAGTGGGCTATCTGTCTGGGTTTGCAAATCACTTTGATTAAGTGATACAAAGAGTCGGAAATGTTCTTAGCATATGGGTCATTTGTAAATTCTACAACTAGGCCAAAACACAGTAGTGCCTTAGAGGCACAACGGGAGCAGTACATGGATCTAGAAGGTTCATTATTGAACCTTGTGCGGTTCTTCTACCTTTTCTATATAGCTGATATAGTAAGTGGATTCATTGCTTGGAGCAAGGACCAGGGTCTCGTCAGAGATTCATGTGTGTGTTGAGGTGGTTCCTTTGACTTGGTCATTTGGAACGTGATATGAAGATAGTCTTAGTCCCCACGGATAGCGATCCGTTTATGGCTAGGGCTGGTTGCGAGTATTGCATGAGATTCTTGTGTTTCAAATTGGTCTTGTGTGTACGAGTGATTGGTTTTAGGCCAAGTGGGAGATTGTTGGAATAGTGTCCTAAACCCAATCGGGTTGGACCGGATCCGACCGGGTCGGATCATTTCTACTATTTCTTTATGTTTATACATACATTAAATGGCTTTTATGTTGTCATATATATGTTCTTTTTAAGAACCAATTATGAATTGTTATATGATAACGTCCTTAGTATTAAACTGTGATAGAGAAACCAAGATAGGCGATTATGGTTGATGAGATCTCTAATCACTTTAATAAGTTTGATACTTAAATGTCTCTAGGTGATGTACTATTAAACAGGACATTGATAGTATAAGCAGACTAGCACGTATTAGATGTCTTCTGCTTTAAGGCGGGATAGATCTCGCTCTATCGAAGTGTAGAGACACTTGGACCATGACGTGGGCGTGTATTAGAGAATGCGACGTTAGATCGACCCACTTACACGGATAATTGTCACACTATGTGGCGGTTGTGTAATTATCCTTTGGACCGGAGTCTTCATGGCATCACGGTGTGGATTGTCATGCTTTGACACTATTGAGGTTTCCCCTAGCCACGGGGCGATCATGCGGTAGTGATTGGGTATGATACTGAAGCATGCGGAGTATACTTGATTGGTCGTCCGGGAATCGCGTATCCTATGATTAGGATCGAATATCCGAAATGGCCTTCTTATAAGGAATGTCTTACTCTCGTGAATCTTTGCAAAGTGGGAGTAAACGAGTTACTTCGAGAGAGCATGATATCCAGATTATAAGATACGGTCGTTAATGTTTGACACTCGACGTACGACCGTATGGATATTATTACAGCGATAGGATTGTAAGTCACGGTAACTGTTTCACATGAAAGGTAGTAGTCATTGCATTTGACTCTTCCGATGATTGGGGGTCACGGTGTGTTGCTAGATGCTATCCCGTGATCGTTAGGCATGAAGTGCATTTTCGTAATTTTCACTTTGTGCCTACGGCCAACATATTCGGAAGCCTATCGGGTCACACACATAAGAACATCTAGCCGGATTAAAATGTGGTTATAGATGATAACCAAATAAGGAAAGTTTTATCTCACGACTATAAAGGTTATAGTGGTAAATTAATATGGTGGTATTTATTTATTATGAATAAATTAAATACAAGATATTAATAATAATTATATTAATTAAAGAATATTCCGGAAGCCAATATTTGGCAATATGGGGCGCCACATTGAAGTGTATAAGATACACTTGGATTGTGCAATTTAATTAATGGTACTACCAAATATTAATATTAGATATTAATATATATATATATATATATATATATATCTATATATATATAAATAACACTTATGTGTGCGTGTGTGTGATAGTGCACTATGCATGCGCATGTATGTGTAATATATATATAAATAGATTTATGTGTGTTATATATATATATGTGATATATACACATGTGTAAATTGATTTATGGTAATAAAATAAAGATAGTCAATATTAGATATTGACAACATCTTGGGAATATTCAATATAAGATATTGACAATATCCTAGATTTATTTAATATGAGATATTGTAATAAATGAGATAAATCAATCAATTATATTTTCCTTATTTTATTGGGAAAATGTTTTCTTCTCCTCCACTCTAGAAGATGGCGCCACCTACACTATAAATAAGAGGTGGGTGTCAAGCTCTTTTGTACAACACAATTCCAAGAACTAATAGTTCTTGTGTAAAATAGAGAGCATCATATAGAGAGTTGGAGAGAGGGAAAAAGGCCGGTCTAGCAACCGGAGTTTTCCAATAGCAATCCATGATGGGATTCCGGCGGGCTGTTCGTGTGGACTAGTGGTAGAGGCCGAACACTTGGGCGGCTCTATGCAGAACTACTCTCCTTAGACGGTCAAAGCGTCGATCTTATAGATCAACCAAGGTAATCACCGTCTACTACTTGTTTGTTTATTGCTTAAACGAAGTCGATCTTGGGTCGATAGGAAATAAATTTTTGAATTCCGCTGCGTTCCCGCGTAGATTTCCTAACATGAAGAACATCAATTCTACCTGTTCTACAACTGTTTAGATAGTGACGTTAGGGATTAGCCAAGGACTATTGTTTTGGACTTTTTGTAACAGTTCACCTCAAGATGTTCTAGTGGAAATTTTCCTCCTCACCACAGGGGAAGAGAGGACGTACATGATTACACCGCCTGGAACCTCTATAATACTTGTCTTATTTACTTTACGCACTTACTTACTTATTCAAAGATTTATTTACAAAGACTTTGATAATTGGTCATTATACACCTCACAGATTCAAATCGACATTCATCAAAATTCAGTTTACTACACTCAGTTTTCACAGAGAATAACAAGATCAAGAAAAAGGCTAAAACCTAATCCGCTGCCGGTTGATTCAGTTTCAAGCTTAAGTCAGTTTGACTTAAACTCAGCTTAGTCAGCTTAATTCCACACAAGTTTAACTGAACCTTAATTTGTTTTAAATCCAGTTTTAGGGACAAGTTTATTCACCCCCCTCTAAACTTTTGTTAGCCTTTCCAAGGGACAAATACTATGAGTTTTAATCTCTAAAAATCATCCACGAACACATCTAGGTCTAATTTACATACCTTGACCAAGCTCCAAACTTTCAGTATTGAAATGACGCCCTATTCACAACGATTACAACACTCAACTCGAATATGAAAACCGTTAAGAATTGCCTTAGAATTCTGAAGAAACTCTCTGCCTTTTTTCTTTTGTTTCTCACGCCGCTTTAGAGAACATAAAATGAATTTTGATTAACCAGATAGGTCGTAAGAGTTATGGTATTTATTTTCCTTAATTAACAACTCCCAAAAAATAATTAGTTTATTTCATTATTCCTTAATTAAATTAACTCCAGATTTCCAAATACACACACACACACACACACACACACACACACACACACATATATATATATATATAGACACACATATACTTAACTCCACAAAAAGGTAAAGGATATAATATTTCATTTTTGCAAAATGACACGTCTGCCTTTTCCCGAAAATCGGAATACTACATTCCTCCCCCCTTAAGAAAATTTTCGTCCTTGAAACTAGAACATACCTGGTAAATCCACAAAATATGGAAATTCACTAATCATTTCGTCTTCCACTTCTCAAGTTGCTTCGCTCGGTGAATGATTGCTCTATTGCACCAAACCAAAGGGATCATCCGTCTCTTGATCATCTTTTCTTTCCGGTCTAGAGTCTTGAACGGCTTCTCATCATAAGTGTTGGTCCCTTGAAAAGGTTTGGGTTAAGTTTAGAGGGGTGGGGGTGAATAAACTTAACATCTAAAACTTTTTGTATATGACAAACTCAAAGAAGGTCGAGAGTCTGTGACCACTTAATAGTCTCACGATTTGTTAATATTCTTATCAATTTGTGCAGCGGAATATATTTAAATTAAGCCTTATTAGTTGTTGTTAAAAAGATGATGCTATGTATTGGATACCCAATAGTGAAAGTGTGTGATTCAGTTGCTAGTTTCAGTAAGTTGATGTGATCAGGATACTATTTGCAGAAAGTAAATGCAGAAAGTAAAGTAGGCAAGATTATAGTGGTTCCTGGTGATGTAATCCTGTCAGTCCATTCTTCTCCTGTGATGTTGGAGAAAATTCACTAGAGATCCTTGAGGTTGCAGTTACAAAAATCCCTAAGATGTTTGTCCTTCACGAATGACTATGGCATCAGCAACTGAACACTTGAAACAGGTAGGATTTCTACTCCAAAGTATTCCACTGGTCATTGAAGGGTAGGATTTCCTCATCACCACCTCCACCACAAACAACAGTTCTTGACACCCAAAAGATGCTTCATTGTCTTCAGCACACTTCTTGTAAAAGAAGGATTGAATCAAGTAAGTGATTCAGCTTTCAACAGCTTGATCAGGATGAAATGATCAGCAGCTTGAGGTCTTCAAGTGTGTATACTTGATGTAACTTGATAGCAGGTTACACTTGAAGAAATATCTTCATCAGTAAGTTTAAGCTCAATGTATGTCAGCAGTGTGATTTTCATGATCAAAACTTGATAGCTTCGAATAGATTATTTATTGTTCATCAATTTTCATCACTTGAATCTGAATCAGGACTCTTCTATTTATAGGTGTGAATCCTGTGACTTATGTTTGAATTTCAAACATAGCCTTTTCAGACACTATCTTGACTTGCTTTTTGTCTCTGTTCATAGGATCGACAACATCGATCGACTTTTGTCGATTTTAATCGTCCCTTATTGACTTATATCCTTTGGATAAAGCTCTGAATCTTTCCAACGTTCCTTTTATCTTGACCATTGATTTGTTGACAAAATCAAGGCTTGTAATACATCCTTATCCTTTTAATCTTCCAATGTAATTTTGATTAAATCAAGATTTACATTCAGCAGATGTAAGATGTATATCAGTCTGCTGATGTTCATATCTGTCAGCTGGTTTGAATCTGTTGTGTTATAATAACACTTCAGCTAACTGTCTTTCATCTAACTTTTTATTGTGAAGTTAGAGTACACCATTCTGAATATAACTAAGTTCTAATCACCACTTAACATATGGAACATAGACCTTGTACACAAGGTATATATAATCAATTTAGGTCATCACAGACTTCCATAAATCTAATTCCATATCCTTGACTTTAAATACTAAGTTTGATCCCTTAGCCTTCAATAACTGAGTTTGAACCCTCAGCCTTAAGTCTTCAGCTTGTAAGTCTACTGACCTAGACACTCTCATGTTCCAACCTTTGTTCAGTTGTTGTCTGTTCCTCAGCAGACTGAACCATTGATAATGCTCTAAATGGTACCAATAATTCTACCTTTATTCACCCCGAATTCGGCTCAAGAGAGGATAAATATGCTCGTTATTTCCAGGATCGTAATTCTGCATCTATGCTATTTTCCCGAAGATTTGGTACTGTTTTGTCTCGTTTTGCATGTTTTCTAGGATGTACCGAATCTGGAGCATTGGAGAATGGATCTGGACCAAAAGAAGTGCATTGGGCTGAGTAATTGAAGTCCAAGAAGAAGCCTGCTGAAGAAAAATGAGAAAAGTAGGCCCGGTAAACCGGCGACTTGTTCAACACGAACCTGATTCTGCCGTATTATCTAGGTCGGTTAGGGTTTTAGAGAGTCTTAAGTCGGTCATTGTATCAATATAAGGCCACATTAGCAGATTGTTGTACATGCACTCAAATATACTCAATTTTATTATACAAATTTGATGAAATAAAGTTTTCTTAAGCTTTGAAGAGTTGTTTTCGGTTTCCTCCCTTCTTCCATCATCTCTAGGTTGAGTAGATCAAGCTAGATCTCCATTGTTGAAGGTATGAAACATTGAACGTTCTTTTATTTTCTTCAATTTGTCAGATCTGTTCGTATTTATGTGTTTTAGTTAATCTACATGTTTAAAGACGCCATAATTTACTTATTTTAATCGTATTGAGCAATGTAGATCCAGAAATTAAGAAAAGATGACCTCGGTAACCCGGCGGTCTATACCGGTTTACCGAGGAAATATTTAGAAAACCTAAACTGGGATTCACTACATCTACATTGATCAACAGGTTTAATTAACAGTAGGTTAGATCTGGCCAATCTGCTTATTGTAATCGTAAATTAACAAGAAGGACTGTTAGTGAAGTGTTAATTAGGACATAGTCTAGAATGGACCCTAGGAACGTGCTGGTCAATGTCGACAGTTGTCTAGGCAGGTTAGCGGTATGAGTTAGCACTCAATATCGGTAGTTCTAGTTCTTTATGCGTATGGGCTATTACAGACCAATTAAGGAGGGTAGATTACATTTTCTACTGGCATTGTCGGAGTAGATAGGAGTAGGAATTGCACCCGTATCTGATAATGATAATTAAAATGAAGGCTCATGATTAATCTAAGGAAATTATGTGGGGAAGTAAACATAACGATTAACTAATCAAAGTTAGTAGATCGGTGAGGAGAGGAGAGGAATACCATGTTTGTTTTCTTTTATGTTATTGTTGGTCAATGACCGCCTCTATGTTGCTTCTTAATTAGGTTAGAATCGTTTACACTTATAGTTGGATTGTCTCTGTGGGATTGACCTTGACTCGCATTTACTATACTACGATGTACCTAGTATTCTTTCTAGTAATATCGACATTAGTGACTTACACGCGATCAAGAATTTTGGCACCGGTGCCGGGGACAATGGCCAATTGTAAATATAAACGTTTTAATTCTAATTAAGAAGTCGCTTTTATTTTATTTTATTTTATTTTGAGTCTTGAGTCGTTTTGTATCAACTCTGCACTTGTTAAGATGCCAAAAAAAAGAAATTTCAGGGCCGGTTTACCGTGGCTAACCAACGGGTTTCCAAGGCCTGAAAAATCGATTTCTGTATAGTTCATGTTATTCTGTGTTATTCCCAGTTCATTTTAGTTAGTAAGTCCACAGCAGTTGGGATCACACCCAACTGAAGCGGAAGTTTCTGACCTTTTCCTTGTTTTATTTTGTCTTTTTCACAAAAAGATCAGGACATCTCAGAAATTCGATCACAACAGAGTTGAAAAAGAGCAAACAAGTCAAACAATATGGCTAGAACAATATTGAACATCACACCGATTTCCATGTACCCTGGATCTGAAGCAAGAGAGCATTATGAAGCTATAAAGAAACGGTTGGAAATGGAGAAAGAAGCAATCAAGCAAGAGCCTAAAGAGAACTTAAAGAAGTATAGTACGTATCGTCCAGGTGAGTTACCATATGAGTTAATTGATATATCGACTTCCGATTGTGATTCTGATGATCCTGAAGAGGACTTGACACGATGATTTCTGAGCCTGAGGATTACCCAGAATCAGACACCGTGATAAAGTTAGGAGACCCTTGCACGTTCAAACTCCCAATTTCTGTTAATGGTATATCAGTAGGATTAGGTCTCTGTGACTCTGGCTCAAGTTGCAACATTCTACCCTATTCCTTCTGTATAAATATCAAGCTTCCGGTCGTAATGAATCAAACCAGGACCATGACTTTTGTTGATAGAACTAGAGACATGCCTGTTGGTCTACGTAGAAAGTGTACAATTAAGGCAGGCCGGTTCACATATCCTATTGACTTCACGGTCATAGATGTACATGAGGACCCGAGTTCCTCAGCTCTGTTAGGGAGACCTTTCTTAGCGACAAGTAGGGCGGTTATGGATTTTGATAATGGGGAGATTACTCTATGGTTGAATAATGACGCTGTATCTTTTAAGATCTTAGAACCCCAAGAAAACCGACCAGAAAGTTGCAAGATGACGTATGCTTCCGGAAAGGTGGAAATTATGGAGATCGAGGGGCATAAGAATAGAGAGGTTGTAGTAGAAACCGTTGAGCATGCATTTAAAAGACTAATGTTGAGAGAAAGAGGATAAAAGGACCACGACAAGATGCTCACGGAAGCTAGTCCTTCCGTGTTGCGCAGTGAACGAGTTGAGCTAAAAGTGGAAAACATAGAGTCCTTGGGTCAAAGCCTAAATCTCGACGCAGAGGCAGACCTAGCACACAAGATAAACGAGAGAGGCGTGTGAGGAAGTTAGCTCAAAAAGGTTCTAAAAAGGTACAAGCCTTTGGAGTGAAAGTTTGGCGAGTTAGAGCTCCAACCCTTGAATGATCGGAGATCTGAAGAAAGTCGAGCTTGCGAATATAAACTTAGAACTAATTCTTTAAACCCTTAGGTAGATTAAGAATGAATAAAAGTAGCTAGATGAAGGGACAAGATTTTTTTCATCCTACCGCACCCTTAGTCGGAAACCGAATGGTTGTGGAAAGGTTTTTTTACTCGTTGCGGATTCTAGTGAAGTAGGTTAGGTTTTGAGTCGAAAATAACAATTGAAGAGCGAAGGTCTAGTCAAATTGAGATCAGAATTGAGCAGAGAGGTTGAGGAAAGTGTGTAGTGAAGGCGGACAAAAAATCTGGGGAAAAAGAACCCCCGGTATCTCGAGGGTAACCTCCGGTTTACCGAGGTTGGTTTTTCAGATTTCTGAACGTCAGGTTGTAAAGCTGAATTTTTAGAGAAATGTGGAGGAAACATGTTGCACCAGATACGGTCAGTCAGCAGATACGCCACCCTTTTTCCCTCTTTTCAAATTTTTCATCCTTTCCCACACTCCACCATAACTCCACCTCAATCCTATCAATCACCTCCTCAATCCCTCACCCTAATAACTTCTCTACCCACTATCCCACTAAAACCATCCACATTCACTCCATTCTTCCTATTAAACCACCCTTTCACCACCATTCTTATCATTCCATCTACTATCATCCCCTCAATTCATGTAATTCTTCCATTTCTTCCTTCATCATATATTTCGGCCACCATCACTCTCATTATCATCACTAAATCACCACCATAACCAAACCGTTTCCTTTCATTTTCTTCCAAGCCTTACACCACATCCAACACCCCTGTTGTTGATTTGTATTGCTGCTGCAACAGTGAAGTGCTGCAGTTCTTTTTCTTCCACTACCCGAAGCACAGTCCCAGAAAAAAATTAGAAAATTTCTGGCCTGTAAACCGTACCCTACCTCTAATTTAGCGAGGGTTATTTTTCACAATCAGCTTCAGTATCAGGTTGTATTATCATCCATGATGGGTCCTAAGCGTAGCAGTCACCGTGTCGTCCCGAGTGGTTATCGAGGCGAGTCACGGAGATGCCAACCCTTTGATAGATGGTGTTGAGCAGTTTCATTATTTAGCTATCTATGAGTCGTTCTGAGGCCATTGGAGCGCAAGGCCAGTGGCTCAAGAACGAGGGGTAGACTTGGACGATTGCGGCTCGATCTTGCCTAGAGCCCTCCAAGCACATGATGTACTGAACATGGCTGAGGCACTGGCCCGGTTTAATGCCCCGGTGGTAAGAGAATTCTATGCATATGTTTCGTATAACACAGGAGCCAATTATGCTATGGTTCGCGGTATCAAGGTTGACTTATCTATCGAGAGGATCAACGCTCATTTTGGGGTTAGACATCCACCGGTGGGCCCAGATGAGTACACATCCTCTAGCAACATTGAAGATCTCGAGAGGATAGATATGATTGCTGATTACTTTGGGGTGCAATTGAAGCGCAATATTGCTGGAGCCCCCACCATCTTCCTAGAAAATGAGTTATCCTGGGACCGGAATATCGTTAACAGATTTGTTTGTGCCCGTCTGCTACCGACTAAGCACACGGTCTCTGTCACCACCAAGAGGGCGGAATTAATGTTTTATCTAGAGCAGGGATCTCCAATCAACATCGGTCTTCTGATGCATAGCCGTATCCATGAGCTTGCTGCCGCTTCTGAGCGTGAACTGTTACCATACGGGCCGATTATTGATATGTTTGCTTTGGAGGATGATGTGAAGATGCTCGTCAGTGATGATTGGGAAGACCCTGAGCCGAAGCTCAGTTCGTAGTGAGTTTCGATAGTACAAAGACGGGTTGGACGAGCTGAAATGAAGCGTACTCCGGTGCATGGAGCACCGAGGACTCAGAGAGCCTTGATTGAGGAGCACTTGTGAGAGATTGCAAGTCTACATCGCAAGATGGATTGGATTATTGACTTTCTAGGAGTTCCTCCTGTTACCCCGCCACCTAGGACTGCCCCTCGTCATAGAGCATCCTCTTCCACTGCTGCTGCCTCCGGTTCTAGTCCACCTCCCGGTTTTGAGCATAGAGACGAGTCGGAGGACTATTCTGATGAGGATTAGATTTTCTTTCTTTTTATTGTTATTTTCTATTTTCTTGTTTTTGTTTTTATTTTCTATCTAGTTGATGTAGCAGAATTTTATAATATAATGATTATGTCGGCTTAAATTGTTTTGGAGTTATTTTTTTTCTCTTTTACTGCCGCTATTTGATTATACAGTTTCTTCTTACGACTATTCTTCTTGGTTTGCTTGAGTTATTTACCGCAGATTCTTCATGGACTACTTACATGAGCCATATGATTTATAAGACGATCCGATTCTTCTTTGTTTCCATGCTTAACCAAAGCTAAGTTCCTTTTCATTTTTATTTTCCATCTTACACATTAGGGACAATGTTTCGATTTTGTTGGGGGTAAGGGACGTCACTTAGCATTCTATTCCATGAATTGCGTGATTATCTTGATTCTTTTTTATGAACGATTCACCACTGAAATTTTGACTCGTTTTGACAGAATTTCGAAAAAATTATGATATCTTTGATCTTTTCGAGTTAATTGACTCCATGTTTGTTTTACTTTGTACGAGTGAGAGTAAATGCTCACTTCTGAAGTAGTGGTGTATTATGCGCATATTCTATTATGAGCCACCATTTTAAGCACGTATAACTCACTTCTCTTGGTGTGTAGTCGATAGCATATTGCTTTAACTAGAGTTGACCCTGGCTTCATCACGAATCATGTTCCACCAACGCTTGGAAGGGCAAAGGAGTTTCGGATTCGGTAGTTTATCATGAGTGGGGCCGTGAGGATACATAAATCAATGAGAGTTTACCCTCCAAGAAAGAGAAGTGCATTGAAATATATACATTTATTATCTTTTTGGTAATATTTTAGTCGATGGAGCGTAAGACGCACGACTTTTGCATAGACCGATAAACGCGAGCCTAAGAGTAATATATGCTCGATTCTCGATCCGCCTTGCCAGCTCAATTATTTATTGAATAACATGTTCGTGACTGGTTAGTTTGACTACGGGTTGATGTAATGTTAGATTGTTTGCTTTACTAGGCGGTTGTGGAAGTTATTGCACACACACGTTGCCTCATGACATGAATATTGTTTAAAGTGTTACTGATGGATATGAGAGGCATGATCTTAATCTTGACTTTGTAAGGCATAGTTATTTTTAATTGACTTATACTGATCAGGGATGTTGTTTTATTTTCGCCTTTTTGCTCGGGACGATCAAAAGCTAGGTGAGGGGTAGTTGATAACGCTCTAAATGGTACCAATAATTATATATTCACTCCAAATTCTGCTCAAGAGAGGATAAATAGGATCGTTATTATATGGAATATATGTTAAATGCTATGTGAGTGTTTCCAGGATCGTAATTCTATATCTATGCTATTTTCCTGAAGATTTGGTACTGTTTTGTCTCGTTTTGCGTGTTTTATAGGATGTACCGAATCTAAGGCATTGGGGAATGGATCTAGACAAAAAGAAGTGCATTGGGCTGACTAATTGAAGTCCAAGAAAAAGCCTGCTGAAGAAAAAGGAGAAAACTAGGCCCGGTAACCTAAAGGCTAGGCCCGGTAAACCGGTGACTTGTTCGACATGAAACTGATTCTGCCGCATTATCTTGGTCGGTTAGGGTTTTAGAGAGTCTTAAGTAGGTCATTGTATCAATATAAGGCCGCATTAGCTGATTATTGTATAAGCACTCAAATATATTCAATTTTATTATACAAATTTGATGAAATAAAGTTTTCTTATGCTTTGGAGAGTTGTTTTCTGTTTCCTCCCTTCTTCAATCATCTCTAGCTTGAGTAAATCGAGTTAGATCTTCATTGTTGAAGGTATGAAGCTTTGAACGTTTGTTTATTGTCTTCAATATGGTAGATCTGTTCGTATTTATGTGTTTTGGTTAATCTGCACGTTTAAAGACCCCATAATTTACTTATTTTAATCATATTGAGCAATGTAGATCCAGAAATTAGGAAAAGATGACCTCGGTAACCCAGCGGTCTATACCGGTTTACCGAGGCAATATTTAGAAAACCTAAACTGGGATTCACTACAGCTACGTTGATCAACAGGTTTAATTAATAGTAGGTTAGATCTGGCCAATCTGCTTATTGTAATCGTAAATTAACATGAAGGACTGTTAGTGAAATGTTAATTAGGACATAGTCTAGAATGGACCCTAGGAACGTGCTGGTCAATGTCGACAGCTGTCTAGACGGGTTAGCGGTATGAGTTAGCGCTTAAGGCAGTTCTATTTCTTTATGCATATGGGCTATTACGGACCAATTAAGGAGGGTAGCTTGTGTATAGATTGTCTACTGCCATTGTCGGAGTAGATGTGAGTTGGAATTGCACCCATAGCTGATAATGATAATTAAAACGAAAGCTCGCGATTAATCTAAGGAAATTATGTGGGGAAGTAAGCATAAAGATTAACTAATCCAAGTTAGTAGATCGGTGAGGAGAGGAGATGAATACTATGTTTGTTTTCTTATTTTTTATTGTTTGTCAATGACCACCTCTATGTTGCTTCTTAATTATGTTAGAATCGTTTATACTTAGAGTTGCATTGTCTCTGTGGGATCGACCTTGACTCGCATTTACTATACTACGATGTACCTAGTATTCTTTCTAGTAATATCGACGTTAGTGACTTACACGTGATCAACCACCATATCTCCAGTTGTACCATGAGGAAATACAACCATATTTTCCTCTAGCACACCTCCAGCCTCTGTAATCTCTCTAAGAGCTTCAGAGGCTTGTGCCAAAACTTCATCAGTGTCAATACTCTCTTGATATGAAGCTGATTCTTCTGATAGAATTCCTTGAAGTTCAACCATCATAGCATCAGTATTGGCCTTCAACATAGCATCTTCAAGAAGTGTTGCCACAGTTAATTGTTCTTCCAAATCTTCTGTAACAGCAACAAACAGTTCTTGATGCAACTCATCTGTCTGTTGACCCTCAGCAGACTTGCCACCATCAGCAGATTGATCTGCTGTCTTGTTAGTAGATCCATGTCTAGCATCTTCAGCAGGTCTTTGCATTGCAGGACCACTGGACTGTCTTGGAAACATAGGATGATCATCATCAGAATCAGATGAAGATGAATCATCACTATTAGGTGTAAATTTGGGATCTTTAAACATATTATTCTTCTTTTGCTTGCCATTCAATGATTGCCATAATCATTGCCTCCAATTCAGATGTATCTATCAATCCCAGTAAGGTTTCCACTTCTAAACTTTCAAAAATCCATTCCTCAAAACCACCATAGGTTACGCTCGGGTTTCGTTTCATTGTGTAAAACCAAACTTCCATTCAAAGTATCTTTGGACTCTCTTGAAATCAGGATCCACTCTCTCTTTCTTTGATTTCTTTTCCCTCCTCTCATAGGGCATAGTAGGCTTTCTTGGAATAGGTTCTTCAACTTGTTGTCCTCCAAATTTCTCAACAAGTAAACTTAATGTATCCTAAGCAGATGCAAACTCGTTAGTATGTTCTTCAGGTTGTAAATTAGCACCTACTACCTCCAACTGTTCAATACTAGGTTCCTCCTGACTTATATGCTCAACAGCAGGGTCTGCAACAGATTGTTCTTCCCCTTGAGCTGTAGCATCCACAGAAGGGTCTTGAACAGGTACAATAACTTCCACAGGAGGCTCATGCTCACCAGTGTGCTGTGGTTCTTCAGTTTGTTGCTCTATAACAACATGAGCAGCCTCAGTAGGCTCAACAACTTGTGTTGTTTCAGCAACATCTTCTTCTATTTCAGCTTCCTTTTGGGCCTCCAGAACCCTCAGTTCTTTGCCCTTTCCATGGCCTTTCTTTTTCACAACCATTTTCTTCTTTTTGCAGGTTGTTCTTCTTCAAAAAGTTCTTCTTTCATCTGCTCTTTTAAGATCTCACTAGCAGTTTTCTTGACAACTCCGGAAGGCTTATCAGCCTCAATTTGAACTCGAGCCTCTTCCTTGTATTAGCAGCTTTCCTTTTATATACAGGCTTCTTAGGTGCAGCAGGTTGCACATCATTTTTGGCCTTGGTCCTCTATTCTTGCCCACCATCATTATCATCACCATCGTCATCATCATCATTATCATTATCACTCTCAGTCCTTTCATCATCTCTTTCTTCATCATCATCCAAGCCAGGGATAGGATAATTGATTTCTGGCTTGTATCTTGACTTGTTGATTTTTGCAGGTGCAACATCCGCAATCTACAAGTGATTCAGCAGGGCCTGAATCATCAAACCAAGAATTTTTGTCTTGGACTTCATTGTTCCATATCTATCTTCTGTCACCACTTTCTTCATGTACTGAACAAAGAATCCGGCCCAATAAAACTTCAAGCTCCTGTAGATGATAATCAGTAGGTCTATATTTGATCCAGAAAGTGTATCAAGACTTCCACTGAATCCCAGAATGTTCTTGGCAATAATCTTGCTCAGCAGGTTATATTCCAAGCTAATATTCTTGACATTGATACTCAAGACTGTTGGTGCAGACTTGTTTGTCTTTATTGCTTCAACAAACTCTAGTCTTGATAACTCTATTAATTCAGGATTTGTAAGAGCATCATTTCCAGGTCCAAATCTGAACACTTCCCTCAGCAGGTCTGAAGTGATTTCAATCTCCTGGGCATTAACAGCTATAGTGATTGCCTCTCTATCATCTCTTAATACCACATTCTTCCAGAAATTAACAACATTTGTATATGAGATGCTTTCCAGTCTCAGATTTAGAATAGCTTCTAGACCTGAATGCCTTCTGATTCTTTTCCAATGTTGATAGCTAACTCAGACTTTTTAGCATCAACAACAAAGCCTCTAACACTTTGGCTTGTACCAATATGAAAATCTCCTTTGTCCGCCATTGTAGAAATTTGAAAAAGATGAAGAAGAAAACTTTGCAAATCTGTGTTCACACTTGTATGTTTGCAGGGAAAATCGATTTGAGGTTTGTAAATGTCTTCTGTGTATATGTCTGTATAAATAAGAAAAGAAAGTGGGTGATAACTGTCAGGCAAGTACTGTGCATGTACTCTAACATTTAACCACGATTAATCGTGGAATAAATGTGATGTTGCCATGTGGCCCACTAACTTGTCCTATTAAGAGTAGTAACCATTGGATATTGTAACCACATTTATAATGTATAAGAATAATATCCGTTTACTGTTGACTTTCATTAAAGTTTGATTGTCTTTATAACGTATAACTCAACAGACTTGGTTTTCAGTAGAGTTGAGCTTCAGCAGGGTTACTTTGAATTTACTCTGTTGATCATAAGATGGCTCAGCTGCCTGCTGACATGAATACTCTGCTAAACTTCATACAGTCTAGTTTTGTCCAACTGATAATACAAGATGAAGTTTAATACAAAGGACTGATCTGTCAAGTGAGTTCACCCAATAGGACAAAGACCAATCCCTTTGGAAACTTCATTTGCTCAATTTTCCAAACTATTTTAGTACATGGAATTATTGATACCAATGTCTAATCTGCCAAGTGAGCGCATCCAGCATGGCAAAGACTAATCCCCTTGGTGAATTACAGTACTCTACGGACCAATTAGTATATCAGTCAACTTTTATGATGCCGAGTTTAGTTCTTAACTTAGCAAATATTTCACTGTCCAATGGTTTTGTGAAGATGTCAGGAAGTTGATCTTCAGTAGGGATGTAAAGAACCACCACATCTTTCTTTTCCACATGATCCCTTATAAAGTGATGTCTTACATCAATGTGCTTGGTTCTTGAGTGCAAAACATGATTTTCTGTGATTGCAATTGCACTTGTGTTGTCACATATTATGGGAATTTCTTTTTCCTCAATCCCATAATCCCTTAATTGCTATCTCAACCATAGTATTTGTGCATAGAAGCTTCTAGCAGCAAAGTATTCAGCTTCAGCAGTGGAAGTGGATATTTAATTACGTTTCTTGCTAAACTAGGAAACAAGTCTATTTCCCATAAACTGACAAGTCCTGTAGTGCTTTTTCAATCAATCTTGCATCCAGCATAATCAGAATCTGAGTAGGATATAACTTTGATGCTTCCATCTTTTGAATACCATATTCCTACTCCCAAAGTCTCTTTTAGATACTTGATAATCCATTTTACTGCAGCAAAGTGACTTTCTTAAGGTTTGGATTGAAATCTTGCACAAACACCTACAACAAAGGATATATCAGTCTGCACGGCGATGGAGTGCAATGAGATCGCCTATCATCCTTCTGTATAAAGTCTGATCAACATATTTTCCTTCTTTAACTTCATCTAGTCTGATGCTTGTACTCATAGAAATTGATACATTGGTGCTATTTTCCATAACAAACTTCTTTAGCAGCTCCTTAGTATATTTAGTTTCATGAATGAAGATTCCATCTTTCATTTGTTTGACTTGTAATCCCAAAAAGTAATTCATTTCTCCCATCAAACTCATTTGGAACTTTCTTTTCATGATATTAGCAAATCATTTTCAGATCCAAAAATTATGTTATCTACATAAATTTTTACCAGTAGGGTGATGTCCCCTTCATTGATTCTAAAAAGAGTCTTATCAATGGTACCTTTGGTAAAACCATTTTCCACCAATTATTGAGATAGGGTTTCATACCATGCTCTTGGTGCTTGTTTCAAACCATAAAGTGCCTTGTTGAGTCTATACAGTTTATCTTCTTGATCTTTAACTTCAAAACCAGAAGGATGCTGAACATAAACCTCTTCTTCCAGAATGCCATTAAAGAATGCAATTTTGACATCCATCTGGTATACTTTGATGTTTTAGTATGCAGCATATGCCGAAAATAATCTTATAGCTTCCAATCTTGCAACTAGGGTATATGTCTCATCAAAATCTATTCCTTCTACTTGAGAATAGCCTTTTGCCAATACTTTGGACTTGTTCCTAACAATGGCACCATATTAATCCAATTTATTTCTGTATACCTATTTTGTTCCAATTATGTTTGCATGACTAGGCCTTTCCACTGGTGTCCAAACTTGGTTTCTTTCAAACTCATTTAATTCTTCTTGCATTGAAAATATCCAATCTAGATCAGATATTGCTTCTTCAACAACTTTAGGCTCCATTTGAGATAGAAAACAAGTAAACATTGCTTCCAATTGTCTTCTAGTCCTTACACCTTGCCGTATGTTCCCAATTACTTGCTCAGTAGGGTGATCCTTTAACCATTGTAAATCTTGATTTGTCTGATTTACATGAGCCTCATCTTTAGTAGGGTTTGATGTTGATTCAGTAGGGGGATCAGTAAATCCTTGAACTGCATCTGTTGTTGCATCAGTAGTGTTACCGGCAGGTTCTTCAGCAGGGGTAGATTCAGAAACTTTTAAGTCATTTATCTTCTCAAAAACATCAACATATTCTAGATCAGGGACTTGGAGATTCTTAGCAGGTTCTGAAACTTCATCTTCCATTCCAATGAACTTAGGCTCATAAAAATATGTATTGATTCATCATGTTTTAGTGTCATCTTGTTCAGTACCCTGAATGCCTTGCTGACTGAAGAATATTCCAAGAAGATTCCTTTATTTGATTTTGGTTGGAAAGTATTCAGTTGTTCCATATGATTTTAAATAAAACATTTTCTTCCGAATGGATGGAAATAGGATATATTTGGTTTTCTTCCATTCCATATATGGTGTCTTCAGCAGCTTTTTGTTTACTGAGGTCCTATTTGTGTATAACATGCTGTATTGATTGCTTCTGCCCAATATCTTTCCGGTAGTAATGCTTCACAAATCCTAGTCCTCCCTGCTTCTTATAAAGTCCTGTTTCTTCTTTCAGCAACCCAATTTTGCTGAGGTGTTCTAGCAGCTGCTAATTGATGCAGCACACCATTCTGTTCACAATATTCTCTTATGACTTTATTGAGAAACTCAGTACCCTTGTCTGATCTGATCTTCACTACTGTCAAACTTTTCTTATTTTGCAATCTCTTCAAATGTTCAGGCATCTTTTGAAGTGTTTCACTTTTCTTGTTCATAAATATTACCCAAGTGTATCTTGAATAATCATCCACAACTACTAGAAAGGACATTTTTCCTATTACACTTGTTGGTATTACTGGTCCATATAGATCCATATGCATCAATTCCAAAACTCTTTTTGTTGATTGTTTAGTCTTTGACTTGAAGCTTGACTTTGTTTATTTACCTTGCTGACATGCATCACATATAGCATCCTTTTTGAATGTGATCTTAGGTAAACCAATCACCAACTTCTTCTTCACCAACTGATTGATATCATCAAAATTGAGATGATTGAACTTTTTATGCCACAACCAATTCAGTTATGACTTGGTATGCACTATCAGGCATGTCTCTGGAACAGCTATAGAACAATCCACAACATACATGTTTTGTTCTCTTCTTCCAGTCAACACAACTTGTTCACCTCTCCCACTAATGACAATACAATAGCCTTTGTCAAAAGTGACCTTGTAACCCATGTCACAGAATTGTCCAGTGCTCAGTAGGTTGTTGTCCAATCCTTCCACATATGCAACATTTCTAATAGTTAAACCATTCCTTACCAGTGTTCCATATCCTCTTGTATATCCTGGTGTGTTCTTGTTGCCAAAGTTGACTCTTGGACCATCCTTTGCCACTTAATTTGTTAAACAGTGCTAATTCTTTGTCATATTGATTGAGGTCAAGTTAAATTATTAACTCGATGCCTAAATAACCACTAGCAAGTGAACTAGGTTCAATCGCAGTATAGCTAGATAGAGTCGAGGTCGATCCCACAGAGAATCAATTTGTGGATCCTAACTTAAATAGTCAACCTATTTATTTCGTTTGACAAAGACGGTCTATGATCAACAAAGGATACGAGAAAAGAAAGACACACTCAAACATATAAATAAATAACATGTAAACAAATAACGTAATCAACTGCCCAATTATAACCGTAATAATTTGGACCTAGACAATTTATATAACAACGAGACTTATCAACTATTAATCCGTTCATATCTGTTTATATTGGCTACGGGAGTCATCCTCTACAACTTGACGTAGCACCGGTAGGTCACTAGATCACTGTGATATTGTTACGTGACTTCGCTTTTTAAGTGCCTCCATCTCATATAACTCACACGCTTACGACTCTAAGGATGCCGATATTAACCGTACACCTCGTCTAGGCAACATTCATATGGTTAGGCGTACTTCCTAAATGATCACTCAAACTCTCATCCAACTAACAATTACCAAGTCATAGTCTCATGCTAGTTTACGATCTACATGTAAACAGGTGCGTGCAATTCCCTAATATAAACCTACCCAGATAACGCTGAACGTCCGTGAAGATCAATTCCTAAGCCCACCTAAGAGTTTTATATTGGTATTTCCTTTTTACACGTTTTAATTAAATTAAGCGAGTGACGTAGCCATAGCCATACCTACTGAGATAACAGATTCAATTAAGCTAACCTAATCATAAAGACGTGACTAATTAACAGATGAAACAGGGTAAGACACTCTCGGTCGACCGAATAGAGACACTTTGTCGACCAAGTGACACCTCTCGGTCACCCGAGTGCTTCACTCCCCAGATTACATCCTTGAATATATTCCCCAGCGTTTCTCATACGAATCGGATTATATAGTGAATCATCAGGACATGATATAAATTAATCTAAATACACGTAAATTAAACACGTAGATTCATCCATAGATGTTAGGAAGGGGACGTAGGGTATGAGATCCTCATAGACAAGGCTTCACCACCTACCTAATGTCATAGCCTAGATCTACATCATCTAGATATGAATAACTACTCAAACAATCCAAGCATAATTGGGAAATTGATTACTAAAAGAAAACAAGGAGATAAACTAGGGCTTACATGATTGCACCCCCAGCTCCTCCACAAGCCTAACGAATCCTTCTTTGCTTATATGTAAATATGAATTGATATTGGTGTAGAAAAAATGTGTGTTCTAAAAAATACAAAGACTTGTGTTTATATAGAGCTACAGCCGACTTAAGAAAACCGACTTAAATGCCGACACTACTGAACCCTAACCGCCTCAAACAATGTGCCAGACTGCTGCTGGGCTTTAGGCCCACTCGGTCGACCGAATGCATAGGCTCGGTCGACCGAGCCTTATATGCTTCTGGGCTTCTGTCTTTTTATGCACTGGGCTTCCTGAACTTGTCTACAATCCATTAAAGCTTCTCCGAAGTCCATCCTTGCGCTCCCCAATGAGTTACTACAAATATAGCATGAAATACAGTCTGTAACATCAAATAATATAATAAAACCTCCAAATACATAATAACGAGTCGTAACTCTCGGCATATGCAACTTAAGCGTATGACGACTTATTATTACTCTATTATAGCTCCTTTAAACTAGAATCGGGGATAAAGATCATAGAATAACGGGCACAAAATGACCGTTATCAACTACCCCCCACTTAGCCTTTGATCGTCCCGATCAAAATATCAATAAGTCATTCCCCATACTACTTTCCGGTGGTCACAGTATACTGACACAAGAATCTCGAATCAACTCATACCCTCTATGCTCATCAGATATCCATTATCCACCATTCATCATGAATCGGTGTGTTGTGTGCATGTGCATTGAGTTTTAAATATTCGTAGCAAGATTAGAGTTTATGCAAACTTTGTAGTCTTAACCTACCAACTTCAGTATTCCCTACTTCTTAAGCCGTTTAATTGTTGAAGCACTAGAATAATAAGCAAGAGCGTATCTATAGGGTTTTTGGACTTGGAGACCGAGTACTACTCAAAGCCTCTTGAAGAGTTAAATATTCTTTTCATATCTTCATATTTTTCAGATACTATCAATCTCAAGAAGGAAAAACTTTTTAGAGCATCCCCCTATCTTAGATCAAACATAGCATCGAATATTACCACAAGCGCGAGGCTACTTTGGTAACTTACTACAAGTCCAGTGTTTTAACATTATCAAACACAGGTACGTCTCAAGCTTATTACTCAGCTTTTGTGGCTAGAATTTGAGGAATACATCATACGATAAATTTGACACTAGGTAAGCATAACCAATTATCTATGCAATATACACATACTTTTTTCATTTTTATAATAAGCGTAATACAACTCGATTCATTTATCGAATAATTGAATAATAAACAACTACTCGCAACGGATATTATGAATATCATTAAGTTTACTAATCAATACATCGCAGAAGTATAAAGTGATCACGTACTCATGAAATATGGCTTTTATCTTATTAGATATAATTATCAGGAACTCACCAAGGTAAATGTGATTCTAAGTTTAAAAGTTTTAATTTTTTACTCCTTTTATTTATTATTTGATATATGGGAGTATATGGAAGCTTATTTGAGCTAAGTGACTTGTACCCCCACACTTAAACCATGCATTGTCCCCAATGTATAAAAATCGAAATAACAAACTCAGAAAAGGAACTTAGCTCAGGATATGCGTGGAAGTTGAACCAGTCTTGGGACTTCAGCAAAGGTTAACAGCACGATCATTGGCGCGTGCAAAGGCGGAAGAATAATCAACGCAACATGCATCTTGAACAAAGCTCGAAACTTCGTTCTGAGGATTAGTCCAAATAGTAATAATCAGAAAAAGGGACCGTAAAAGAGATAACAAATTCCTTAAACATTTTCAAGTCCATAAATTCATGATTACATGTCAATACTTTTCAGCTAGTCCAAAACATTACACGAGTTCAAATTTAGGAAGTAGTGCAACCTACTCTATATAACACGACACACTAGTAGAGACTAGTCAACATAAAAAAACGTTAATCATAAGAAATGCAAATACGGAAATACAAATGCTTAATCCCAAAATCCTGGAGCATTGGGATCATAAGGCCCATAAATAGGATTGATTGGTGCTAGTTGCCGATTGTTCGGGCGGCTTCACAAGATCATCTTCGGCTCCCCACTTGTTCTTGATCGTGGCCGTGAACGATAGGTGGTGCAACAGAATTTAAAGATAAGATAGGCATTGGCTCCACATAGGAATCGCTACCTAACACTGGGCACTCGGCTCCCTCACAGAATGTAGTGAACAGTGAACCAAAAGGTAAGGTGTGCCGAGGCTTGAGAGCATCGTCTATCATTTCCTTGCGTATCAATGCCCCCACATTCACGGGCCATCCCATGTATAACCAATAAAGCAGAGTGGCATGGGCATAGTAGACCGTAGATACATGCTTGGCCGGAAAGATATTAGAACGGATAAGCCGATGAAGGCATTTATCCTCCCATCTCCTGAAATCTGGTTCCGCAAATGTGCGGGCAACCTCCCCTATAGTCCACTCTATCCCCGGATAGGCACCAACATCCTCTAACCAAGCGTCGGACCCGTCAAATGTCACCATATACTCCGGCCCGTCCTCCGGGATATCGGACCAAAATAAGCATTAAATGTTCCCGGAGAAATTACAATCGGTCTTCCACGAATAATAACAATATTGGTATCGGGATGTGCGCGTAAGTAAGCATAAAATTCCCTTACCCAATTGAGCGTTGACTCGGCCGGGGCGCTCGACATCTACGCCACGATAATGTTCCACTAATCCCAAAAGCTCATCTCCACAATTGTCCAAATCCAGTCCTCGAGCTCGATGTACAGGGGCATTTACGAAATGATTAATAAACGAAGAATATACCTCCCGACTCGCGAATTGTGGTACCCCGCTTATTAGAGGTATGTCTCCTTCAACAGCCACAAATTTGGCGGCCCTGCGTCTTCTTGGTGGCATTCTGACAGGTAGGCGGCACAGCAACGGGCGGCAGCAACAGGGCTACTCTCGGTCGACCGAGAGTAATCACTCGGTTCACCGAGTGTGATCCGTCGACCGAACTGGTTGGTTTCCGGCCCTTTATCCTCCCAGTGACTGATTTGGCCGATTAGAAAAAATTTCAGCAGCTCCTTTGCGGTTTAACAGATGAAAAGTGAGTGAAATGGTATAATGGATGAAGATTTGCAAAATGTTTCCATTTGATTTCTACAAGGATTTGGGGAAAAGGTAGGTGGAGAATTTGGATGAAAAATCGAAAAGAGGATGAAGAAAATGGAGAAGAGGATGAATGGGTTAAATAGAGAAATTGGAATTTAAAAAGTGGAATGTGATTGGTGGATTGGAATGGTTGGGGATTGATGAGATGTAAAGGTGGAATTTGAAAATTTATATTGGAAGAATAAAGAAGTTGGGAAGAGGGAAAGGTGAATGGTTGGGAAGAGTGAAAGGTGAATGGGGATATGTAGAAATAAATGGTGTTGACCATTTAATTTTGACACACCGGAAATTAACTACAACACATAACCATGCCAAAACTATTATTTCACTCTTTTTAATTCCTACCGCATAAATTATCCCAACCGATAAGTTGTCACAAGCACAAAAACAATCTCACTCTTTTCATAAATAAATCAAACAATATGGCCTACAACATTTGGAAAATAACGCATTCTTATTTCTTTAATCAACATTTTCTTACAAAGACTCGGTAACTACACCATACTTCACGTAAAAACGATTCGAATAAAAAAAAGATTTTTGCACATCTTTAACTTAGCAGTCGTCGGAACACGGCAAAAAAAAAAAAAAAAAACTCCTTATCGTTTCACGCTACTTTTATTTAAAAGAAGAAATAAAAAATAGAAATGACATAAAATGATAAAATAGAAATAGTTCTACGATTTAAGTCGGTAGCTCGACTCTCCAAAAATCATCACCTTCTACTTAATCGCTCTTGGCTTGCCGTGTTTTCACCAGTTAGCCTTGACCGAAAATGTCTTCTTGTCCTTTTGCACGAGTGCCTTGCCGTGAGATGTGAGTCTAACGAAAAGACAGTCGAACTGTCCATCCAAGCAAGCTCCAACTTTCGTGATTGTCTCAGAACTAGATGAGCTCTCTTTAGCGCGAACTCTACGGGTTCGTTTCTTTGCTTGCTTCCTTCTATCCGTGGGTCTAGAGAAAGGCAGGCCTTCATGATTATGATTTTCTAGAACAGGGGCAGGCTCGACAGCTTTCTCACGACTCAGAACTGTAAGGGTCTCATCTCTTTCTTCTATCTTGTCATCAACACTTTTTTCTAAGTCCGAGGTAAAATCTGGTTTCGAACTACCAACTCCTATAACATTCACGCTCACCGGAGTAGGGAAATCTGGATTCCTCGTCCCGTAGGTCTCAGAACCCTTAGCATCGAAAAATGTAATCTCACGCCTGGACATACGAATTAGGGCTCTAGAAGTATTGATAAAGGCTCTCCCTAAAATGATCGGGCAGTGAGGGTGCTCGTCTATATCCATAACAACTATATCTATCTTAAACCTGAGCTGTCCTATGCCAATGATCATATTATTCATATTTCCAGACATGATCGTTCTGGTCCTATCTGCAAACCTAACTTGCAATGGAGTATTTGTGGGGGTAAGGATTAGATTTCTCTCACAAAAACTCTTCGGGAAAATGTTTAGACTCGAGCCAGAATCTATCAAAGCCAACCCTAGGTATGTTCTTTCTAAGGTAACCTCTACCATAAATGCTCCTGGGTCATCTAGTTTCGGCATCAACCGAGCTTCATTCTCAATTTGCGCTGCATCTCTAGGACAGACGACTATATGGCGATTTAGGTCTATGCTAACCTCAGAATCAGATTCTATATCTGACATGTGATGCATGTAGTCATATCCTGAATCTGAATCTGAAGAAATCTCTTCAGGATTTAACTTGGACATACCTTTGTATATGTAAGCATCTTTAGACTCTTTTGACTTCTTAGCTTCTTGAATTCTTGCCTTCATCTTTGCTATTCTCTCCTTGAGCTTAGGTGTCAATGGCTTTCTAGGTGTGGTTTTGGTTCTCAGCACCATGACTTCTTCTCCTCGAGCTTCAGAAAGCTGATGTGATGATATTTTGCTGAACAGTCCGCTTTGAGTGATCTCCTCTAATTTACTGCATCATAAAAAAAAAACAACAAACGGTTATTGAACTAACAGACACTATGATTACTCATACTGCTGCTAGGCTTATAACCTACTAACAGAATCATAGGGGGAAAACAACTATCAGGAAATATAAAACAAATAATGGGCTCGGTCGACCGAGTGATAACGTTCGGTCGACCGAATATACAGATTATTATTATTATTATTTTTTTTTATATGAAAGAAAACAGAAAAATGAAATAATTAAGTAGATTATTTAAGCAGTTGGACCATTGATTCCCTGGCAACGGCGCCAAAAACTTGATTGAGGTCAAGTTAAATTATTAACTCGATGCCTAAATAACCACTAGCAAGTGAACTAGGTTCAATCGCAGTATAGCTAGATAGAGTCGAGGTCGATCCCACAGAGAATCAATTTGTGGATCCTAACTTAAATAGTCAACCTATTTATTTCGTTTGACAAAGACGGTCTATGACCAACATAGGATACGAGAAAAGAAAGACACACTCAAACATATAAATAAATAACATGTAAACAAATAACGTAATCAACTGCCCAATTATAACCGTAATCATTTGGACCTAGACAATTTATATAACAACGAGACTTATCAACTATTAATCCATTCATATCTGTTTATATTGGCTACAGGAGTCATCCTCTACAACTTGACGTAGCACCGGTAGGTCACTAGATCACTGTGATATTGTTACGTGACTTCGCCTTTTAAGTGCCTCCATCTCATATAACTCACACGCTTACGACTCTAAGGATGCCGATATTAACCGTACACCTCGTCTAGGCAACATTCCTATGGTTAGGCGTATTTCTAAACGATCACTCAAACTCTCGTCCAACTAACAATTACCAAGTCATAGTCTCATGCTAGTTTACGATCAACATGTAAACAGTGCGTGCAATTCCTAATATAAACCTACCCGATAACGCGAACGTCCGTGAAGATCAATTCCTAAGCCCACCTAAGAGTTTTATATTGGTATTTCCTTTTACGTTTTAATTAAATTAACGAGGTGGCGTAGCCATAGCCATACCTCTTGAGATAACAGATTCAATTAAGCTAACCTAATCATAAAGACGTGGTGATTAACAAATGAAACAGGTAAGACACTCTCGATTCGACCGAATAGAGACACTTTCGATCGACCGAGTGACACCTCTTGGTCACCCGAGTGCTTCACTCCCAGTTACATCCCCGAATATATTCCCAAAGCATTTCTCATACGAATCGGATTATATAGTGAATCATCAGGACATCATATAAATTAATCTAAATACACTTAAATTAAACACGTACATTCATCCATAGATGTTAGGAAGGGGACGTAAGGTATGAGATCCTCATAGACAAGGCATCACCACCTCCCTAACGTCATAGCCTAGATCTACATCATCTAGATATGAATAACTACTCAAACAATCAAAGCATAATTGGGAAATTGATTACTAAAGAAAACAAGGAGATAAACTAGGGCTTACATGATTGCACCCCCAGCTCCTCCACAAGCCTAACGAATCCTTCTTTTCTTATATGTAAATATGAATTGATATTGGTGTTGAAAAAATGTGTGTTCTAAAAAATACAAAGACTTGTGTTTATATAGAGCTACAGCCGACTTAAGAAAACCGACTTAAATGCCGACACTACTGAACCCTAACCGCCTCAAACAATGTGCCGGACTGCTGCTGGGCTTCAGGCCCACTCGGTCGACCAAATGCATAGGCTCGGTCGACCGAGCCTTATATGCTTCTGGGCTTCTGTCTTTTTATGCACTGGGCTTCCTGAACTTGACTGCAATCCATTAAAGCTTCTCCGAAGTTCATCCTTGCGCTCCTCAATGAGTTACTACAAATATAGAATGAAATACAGTCTGTAACATCAAATAATATAATAAAACCTCCAAATACATAATAACGAGTCGTAACTCTCGGCATATGCAACTTAAGCGTATTACGACTTATTATTACTCTATTATAGCTCCTTTAAACTAGAATCGGGGATAAAGATCATAGAATAACGGGCACTAAATGACCGTTATCACATATGCCTGGAACATCCACTGTCAAAGTACCAGAGACCCTACAAAGCAAAGTTAATTTATTTTAGGTACCCAAAACTATTGGGGTCCATAGTGGTCAGTGGTAAGCATGACCCTTGGCAAATTTTCATAAGGTCTTCTTTGAAAAGCATTACACTTTTGTTCATATATATATCCCACATTTCCATAAAAATCTTACATTTGGCTGTGTAGGATTCATATATGGTTTATGGCCTTTGGGTACATAGTGCTGTTTGAAGTGATTTCTACTATTAGAAGCACTAGGATAACCATGAGGTTGCTGTCTGTTAGGAACGTCCCTGGATATGGAGTCTGCTGAGGTCCTGCTAAGGTCTTAAATAAGTCCTCTGCTAATTCCATTGCTGAGGTTTCACCTGGCATTATGGTTATGTCTATTGTTTCTAGGAGTAGGGGTAGGAGCATTCCAATCTTCATCAGTAGGGAACAATCTACCTTTCCCCCTGAGATAAGTATCCCTTGAATGATTAACATTTTTAGGATTAGGACTCTTATCTTTGGAATGTCTCTGGTTCTTGCCCTTTTTTGGTCCAGTGGACTTAGCAACAGGTCTGCTATCAATAGGTCTAGAAAGTCCAGCAGTCCTGCCCTTGGATTTACCCTTTTTGTTAGGTATTATTGACCTTTTTGACTTATGATTCTTCTTCTTTGATGCATTCTTAGTAGGCTTTACTACCTCAACAACCTTTTTGAGAGTTGGATCTTTTGCAGGTACAAACTTAGGACCAATTCTGGTACTAGGTTCAGCAGCCTTACTGGATCCACCCTCACTAGATTGTTGAGTTTCAAATCCAAGGCCTGTTCAATCACCATAAGGCTTTCTAGATTTCAATGCAGTTGTGGAACTAGATTGTGCAACAGATTCAACAGCTACTGAATGTACAACAGACTTTTGTTGAGTCTGTTCATAATCTTTTTCCTTATCGTTGAGAATTCTTAATTCAGTTTTTAATCTTTGAATTTCTACTTGAAGTGCCTCTTTTTCATCCTTCACAATCTAATAACCAGATTGTATTTTCCTCAGTTGATTAAGAATGTCATCCAAAGGTTCTTCACTGTCAGAAATTTTAGGATTTGAACCACAAGTAGATTTCACTTTCAGCATGAGTGTTTACTGTTAGGAACATTTTATTATGTTTTGATGATGGCCATACTAGCTGTTCAAGCCTGAAATAAGTTAGAATTCTCTGTATAAGTATTTACTTAGAGTCTGACATGTCGTATAAATTGAGTCAGACAAGTATTGTACTAGTTGGTAGGACGACAAAGTGAAACGGATTTTTGGCAGAGTAAAGCCAGCCAAGTACCAGCAGAGAAGCATGAAGACATTATGGTCTGAATTATAACCAAGGAAGTCTGTGATGACCTTGGATAAGTCTATGTTATGTTTCATGTGATGAAACTTAAGGTTTAAATATGGTGTACACTGATCTCACACAAATCAAGGATCAGTGATGTACATGGATTCATCTCCTGAACTGAAAAGAATGAAGGAAATAGAGAATCGGCAAAGTAAACAGACTATCGGCTGAGTAAAGACAAAGCAGTGAAGGAAGATCTAAGCGGCAAAGTCAGATGGGTCACTTGACCATTCAGAGAATGGCTAAGTAAACCTCACTTAATCAGATTTTGAAATATGAAGAAGATACAGAAGATCAAGCACTAAATGCATAATCAATGGAGGATCAATCAAGGACGGATTTTCTGATAAATGTTTGAAGAAAAATCCGATCCCTGAAATCAAGAAGAATATAATTAAGTTGGAATCAAGAATAAAATCCAGGATTATTGTCCACATTAATATAGCCAACGGACGGAAATTCAAATCAAGGATTATCATGGCTATAAATAAAAGGCAATGACAGACAAAAAAAATACACAAGAGAACGATCAAATCTAAGAACTTACAAGCAGAAACTCTGTCAAAGTGAAAAGTCTTCTATCTGTGCTTAAAACAAATATCTAGTGATCAACTCAAATCTGGGAGCTACAGTATCAACATCAAGCATTGAGATTGATCAACAAGTTTGGTGAATCCAATTCACTTCAATCAAGCAACTGAATCAGAGCCATCTGAGAAGGAGTTGTGTTTGTGATAGCTGCTGAAGGATTTGTTCCCAAGGAGCAGAAAAAGAGAATGAGTCACTGAAGCTGTTGCAGTCAGGGAGTGATACTCTTGAAGATTGTGAAGCTTGTGAAGTCAAGGACAATCATACTATTGTATCTATGAAAACAATAGTGAATTCCTCCAATCATCACAGGAGAAGAGCTGATTAAGGGATTACACCACCCTGAACCACTATAAGCCTTGTGTCAATTTACTTTCAGCAATTTACCGTACTGCATGTATTTAATTGCTTATATTATATCTTATATCTGTGATTGCATAAACTACTTTGAAATAACATATTAAGAAGGGACTTATCCACTGCCCAAAAGCTTTTAAATACAAGAAAAGTTTTTGAAACTCCACTATAGTCATTCACCATCTTCTAACTATAGTTTTACCCTTCTCTAGGACCAACAATTGGTAGCAGAGCGGTGTTCCTTGTATCAGAACCTGGTCAGATCTAATTTCTGGTAACAAAGAGATCACATATTTTCAAAGTAGTTTTCAAATTTGTCCTTTCTATATATACACATATATACCTCTTATTTGTACTTATGGATTCCTCAAACTTTATGACAAAAGTACCTATTTTCAATGTTAATAATTTTGATGAATATAAAATAAGAATGTTGTATCATCTTGTAGCAACTCATAAGGAGATGTTGGATGTAATTAAAGATGGCCCAATCATGATCATAACTGTGATAGCCACAGGAGTAGATCAAGGAACTGAGGTGGAAAAACCCAAGAAAGATTGGACCAAGGATGATAGGAGAAGAGCAAATATAGACTTTATTGCAAAAGATATGATCTTGAAGACCCTGGATAACTACATGATCATGAGAATCAAAGATTGCAAAACAACAAAGGAGATGTGGGACAAGCTGGCACTGATAAATGAAGGATTTGAAGCAGTTAAAGAAAACAAATTATCTGTTGCAAAACAGAAATTTGAGAACTTCAAAATGAAGGCTGGTGAATCCATCGATCAAATGGACAACAGATTCTCAAGCATCATCAGTGAACTGCAACAACTTCGATAGACATATCCTCAGAAAGAAGTGTGCTTGAAAATCTTGAGAGGATTACCTGAAAAATGGAAGATCATCACATCAGTAATCAGAGGGACAACAAATCTTACAAACACTGATACTCTGACCCTGATGTCTCAACTAAAGGCTCATGAATTTGAGTTGAACGGCGAAGACAGTGCACCAGCAGATGCATATAAGGCCAATGCATTGGCTGCACCCCAGCAAAGTCAAACAGCTGATGCAAACAACAAATAGGCACAAGAGGTGAAAGAACATGTAGCTTTATTAGTAAAATGCTTTGACAGGTTTAGCAATAAGAAGATATTCAAAGGAGGATCATCATCAAACAAGAAGTCAAGCACAAGCAAAGACATGAAGAAAAAGGATGATGAATACAGATGCTTCAACTATAATAAGAAAGGCCACTTCAAGGCTGATTGCCCTGAAGAAAAAGACGAAGTTGAGGATAAGAAGAAGTACAAGAAAACTGAAAAGAGAAAAAGCAAGAAGGCACTCAAAGCTGAATCTAGCAGTGAAAAGAATGAAGAATCATCAGAAGATGATTCTGATGATGATGAGGATGACAACTCAGACAATGAAAAATCCTATCTATGTCTTATGGCTAAAAAGTCAAATGAAACTGAGGTAACATGTAGTTCATACTCATCATCAAGTGCATCCATATCTGACACTGCATAATCTTATATTCTCCCCTTAGATTCTGCAAACCTAATCCAAAATCTCATGAGTAAATTTGAACAAATTGAGATGAATCATGAAATTCTGGAACATGAATGCGAGAATCTAAGAAAGGAAAATAAAAGACTAAAGAAAGAACTGGATAAAGTAAAAGCTGAACTAACTAGTACGGAGACTTACTCAAATGATCAACAAGCAGTAGATCGTCATACCTCTGGTGTTGACAGACCGGTTGAGAAAATCTCCCTACCAGTTAAGACAACCACTGCACCTTTAAATGCACCAGCTTACAAACCCTAAGAATGGTTTGGATCCAGATCTGGTCTTGGTTACAACAGTCAGGATGAGAATAGAAACAATGGACAACACAATTCTGAATCTAGGACCTGTAATGGACCAAAGTTCAGAAAAGGACAGACCATAGTTTCAACCACACATCCTGTACCGGTGAAGTCAAGACCCAGTGCAGAGAAACAACAGACTAAGTCATCATTCCAGTCAACCAAAAGCAAAGACTTCTTGAAAGGTAAAGGAAGACTTTATCCTTCAGAGGATGATTGGAATGTTGCACCTCCAAAATACAAGAAGAAACCATTTCATGCCATGCATCATGTGTTTAAGAAAAACCAATCAAAGTAAGTTCCTAGACACATGAAGCAACATAGGTTTCCCACTGCATATGGGAAAGTGAAAAAGGATGCAAACGCACCAAAAAGTAGGGAAAAGTATCAGAATACCTTCAGTATAAATATTAGAAGCTATTCTGCCATGCCTTATACATATGAAGTTGATGACTTTAATTATCCAAAAAGAAGATCATTTGGATATACACTTGGTATAGGAGGCATGACTTCTAACAGGTATGGACCCAAGCAGTGTTGGGTACCTAAACAAAATTAATTTGTTTTGTAGGTTGTTTGGTACATAGATAGTGGATGTTCTAGACACATGACATGAAACAAAAGATGGCTCACTGACTTCAAAGCTTTTGATCGACCCAAAGTCACCTTTGGAGGCAAAGAAAACCCTGGTAAAATTAAGGGGGAGGGCACAATGCTCAAGAACAATTTGAAGATTCAAAATGTGGCATATGTTAAGGGACTACAATGTGCACTTCAACAAGGAAGGATGCAAGGTGATTCACAGCCAAACCAAAACAGTGGTTCTTGCAGGAAGAAGAGAAGACAACATGTATGTGATGGATTGGAGAACAGCTAAAGCAGAAACATGTTTGCTTGTCAAAAATAAACAATCAACCAGCTGGATTTGGCATAGAAGATTAAACCACCTAAATTTCAAGACCATCAACATATTATCAAAGAACAATTTAGTTGAAGGCCTGCCAGAGATCACACTCAAGAAGGAAAGTCTCTGTGATGCATTTCAGAAAGGAAAACAAATCAAAAGTTCCTTCAAGTCAAAGCCCTATCATTCAACAACAAGAATTCTACATCTGCTACATATGGACCTGTTTGGACCAGTCACACCAGTAAGTGTAAGTGGAATGAAATACACTCTAGTAGTGGTGGATGACTTCTCCAAATTCACCTGGACCATATTCATGAACAAGAAGAAAGAAACACTCAAAGAAGCTGCCAGATTTGTTAAGAAGAATTCAAAATGAAAAAGAACTGATGTTGGAAATATTATTTATGTTTTGATGATGATTCGTCACGTAATTAGACAAATCACTTACAACCCATGATGATGAAGTCATAACTAACTGTTATAGTGCATAATGGAAGAAGAAGCAAGAAATGGTCTAGAGAAAATGTATAAGTTCTATCTAGAGTCTGAACCTTGTATAGGTTATTTCAGACAAGCATTGTAATAGAATTGGAACTAGACGAACAGCTGAGTCACAAAAAGAAAACTGAGTCACAAAAAGAAAACTGAGTATGCACATGAAGAACTAAGGGTTCAAACTCAGTTATGCAAGAATTGAAGAAGATAAGTTCGCTGAGGGTCACAAACTCAGTTGGCTTATCTAGAAGACTGAAGAACTGAGGGACACAAACTCAGTTACAAAAGACTGAAGAACTGAGATGGAAAACTCAGTTAGAAGCTGATTAAGTCATGACTATAAGTCAGGATTCAGGCAAGACTGTGGTGACCTGAAACTAAACTATGGATCATGTAAAACTGAGTAATCCTAAGGACAAAGATTATCAGTTACCAGGAAAAGAAGAAACTGAATGGTGTACTCTGACTTAGTCAATTAAATTCAGATGTTAAGTATACAAGGTACTCAGTTTTGAAGTAGAGTACAAAACTGAGTTAAGGCCTGGTTGAATTTGAATTAACAATACGACAAAGGTCGTACATATGAACGTTGGCTTAACGACAAGTGTAACGGCTACAAGAGCTTGTGACCGTTACATCGCCCCTATAAATACACAAGAGAATCACTAGAAGGAGAGATAGAGAAGGATCAGAAAAAGAGCTTTACAAGCACATATCCAAAGATCCAGATCCAGAAAATCAGATTATATATATATATCTAGAAAAAGGGAAGCCAACAAAATTGCCTTGAAGATTTCAAAGAAAGATCCAGTAACCCATTAAGGGGGAAAGAAGGCATCTTGGAGCTACAAATCCAGATCCAGAAGAATCAGACAGCTCACTAAAGTAATCTCTTGATTAAGTCTAAACCTAACCTTTGTGAAAAAGGGTTAGCTGTGCATAGTTTCAGGAGAGCAATTCCACCTTTCCTCAAACGGTTGCAACTTGGTTGCCACAGCTGTCGGTGCAGTCTGCGGACTGGGTTTGTGTTAGTGGTGAGCTGGTGAAGGAGCAATTCCACCTTCGAAAGATCAGTGTGCAAAATGAAGGGAGCAATCCTACCTTTCTTCATTATGTGTAGACAGTGAAACTAGGGTGTCGTGAAGGACTGTCATTGTGCTAGGATTTTGTAACGGTTATCTCAAGATTCTAGTGATACCTCCTACACCACAGGAGAAGGGGAGACATACGGGATTACACCACCCGGAACTTCCAAAAACAAATCTTGTGTTGATTTACTTTATGCACTTGTGTTTGTTTTATTTGTTGCATTATCACTCAGCAAACACCAGACACTGAGTCAACACAGAACTGATACATAGAAGGAAAAGGTTTTTGGTGACAAGTTTATTCACCCCCCCCCCCCCCCACTAAACTTGTGTTTTCCTTTCCAAGGGACCAACAATTGGTATCGGAGCAAGTCTTCCTTTTGGAGGAGATCCGAGTTGTTACTGCTCAAGGAGATAACGGTGCATAAGTTATTTCCGATACCAACAATTGGTATCGGAACAGTACTTCTGTTTTAAGCAACTAGTTGTTGAAACCCTCACTGTATCAGTTGTAAAATCACTTAGTTTGATTTCAATGACTACATCTATAATTAAGAGTTGGCTTACTAACCCCCTGACTAACTGTTTGCAAAATGTATCTGATTTTCAGGATCAAATAGTTGAAATGTTCAGTGCGAAAAATCTACATACAAATCCAGAACCTCAACTCAGTGATGATGTGGATACAAACTTCAATGCCTATATTAAAAAATCCAGAGGAGTTCCATCACTAAGAGATCTCTCAGAAGAAGAAGAAAAGAAGTTGTTGCAAGTAACTATCGATATAGGAGATTCATCAGAGCAACAAGAGAATGTACAGTCGAACATTAAAGCTGTATCAAATCATCGAGAAAAGGCACATTCTTCAACTAAGTCATCGGTCGCTGAACTCAGTCAGAGAAACTCTGATCTTGTCAAGTTAACCGAAAAACTTACGTTGGAACTGAAATTAAAAGACAGAGAACTTGACAAAACAAAAGATTGGAATGAGTTTCTTGAAACCGAGATGTCAAATCTTGCTGAAAGATTAATGTCTAGTAGCGGATATAAGTCTAGTCTTTTTCTTGATCTTGTTATTCTATACGAAAGCTGAGTGTGGAAAACTGAATTCTGGTGAATTTCAGTTTGTGAACTTTGAGTTGTGTAATCAATTCTCAGTATGCTGTGTAAACAATATAAATGCTATAATAAATAATTGTGAGATGTAAATGCGTAAAGTAAATGAAACAAGTGTTATAGAGGTTCCAGGTGGTGTAATCCTGTTAGTCCTCTCTTCTCCTATGGGGTAGGAGGAAAATTCCACTAGCACTTTTTGAGGTAAGCTGTTACAATTAGTCCTAAACAATAGTCCTTGGCTAATCCTAGCTTTACTATCTAAACAGTTGTAGAACATGTAGAATTGATGCTCTTCAATTGCTTGAACACTTGTCCTTTAAAGGTTACGTATGCCTCTTCACCAGCTACCACCACAAACACATTCTACCCGACTGCTGTGACAATTGTCCTTGGCAAAACCTTCGGTTTGCTTCACTGTCTAAACCTTCGATTAAGAATCAAAGTTGGGTTGAGAATCAATAAATTGATTCTTGTCTATGGTTCTTCTAAGTGTATGATTCTTGATAAACCTTGTGTAGCTTGAACACTTGGAAGATTTCTTGATATGATCTTGTTAGCACAGATAATGATAGCAATTCAAATAAACGAAAGTAGTGCACACAATGCTTGTGATTTTCTTAATTCTGTATTTTTATTCTTGGTGCAAAGTCCTCTATTTATAGTGTGAGGTTCAACATTCATTTTGCTTGAATTTGAATTGTATCAACGGCTATCTTGTAACGGCTATATTTTATGACCGTTCTGATTTGTCAGTATTTCATCCAATAACATTGCATCCATTACAACACTCAACTGTACTATCAGTTTGATGGATGACTGACTTATAAAAATGATTTTCCTGATCAGTTTTATACTAAGTTTGTCAGCTGTCATTTTCTTGACTAACTTGGAGCATTAACTGAGATTTTACCCTTCTTCAAATATCAGTACTCCAATTTTTCATCTGATTATAATTGACTTAACCAGAGTACACCATAAGCAAATATCATCTAAGATTTCATTGTCCTTATGACTCTTAGGTCTTCATACAAGATCCATAAAGTCAGTTCAGGTCCCCACAAACTTGCTTGAATTCTAACTTTACAGTCTCGACAAGTAAACTGAGTTTGAACCCACAGTTCTTCAATCTTCTATAACTGAGTCTGTGACCCTCAGTTCTTCATCAACTGAGTTTGAACCCTCAGTTCTTCAATCTTCTAGATAAGGCAACCGAGTTTGTGTCCTTCAGCGAACTTATCTTCTTCAGTTCCATATAGATGTAGTCTGAGCTAGTTTGTCAGTTTGTTTATCTTGACGATTTCCAGTTTCCTGAATGACTTCCAGTTTTCAGTTTCACGACACTATTACTATTACATTGCTTGTCTGATGTAACTTATACAAATATCAGACTCTAGTAAGATCTATTCATTCAGTTCTAGACATCTTTTAGCCTTCCACTATAATAGCTAGCTTCAGCACTTCATCACTTCATCAATGGGGTTAAGATAATACTTTGCATAAATATGATGAATTATCATCAAACCATAAATTTTATTTCCAAAAATTTCCCCCTTTTTGATGATGCCAAAACTCTCCCTAAAAGAAAAGTTTAAAGATCAAAACAATATAAAACAAGGTAAAACTGGAAAACTGGATTTCATTAGAATATGCAAAAACTGGAATAGTTACACTTTGTTCAAATAAATTTAATCAGAGGCTAAGCTCTTTTCTGTGCTTTTTGTGTAACTGAGATAAACTTCATCTCTTTGTCATGAAGACGGAAATCATACTCTAGCTTAGAGTCTTCCTTAGTAAAAGTCTTAGTATTGTCCACTTGACTTCCTTCTTTCCATTTTCTCCATAAAACTAACTTTGGTAAAGTTGATTCATTCTTGTAGTAATTTTCAAACTCTTCTACATCAACTTTCATTTGTTCAACTTTGTCTCTTATCTTCATTTTGTCTTCAATCCTCTTGATCTTTTTATATTGTGCCATCTTTTGATTTTGATATACATCAGATAAGAAGTAGTTCAAGGATTCTTCAATTGTCCTTGTACTTAGATTTGATAGGATTGTGATCTTTGACAAATTTTATCCACAGATCCTGTGTTAGAGTAGCTCTCATTTCTTCAGGTTGACTGTATTTTTCAATGAGCTGTTCATCAGTTAATTCTGTCTTTAAGAACTTTGGATCTGTTGCTGATTTAAATTTCTCCAATTTGTCTTCAATTTGCTTCTTTTGTTTGATTAGCCTCTGCTTTTCTTCTTCAGCTTCCCCATTTTTGGCATCATACAATTGATCTACCAGAGCATGGGTTGCCTTTTGATCGGCTGAGATACGTTGCTGAGAAGCAAATACATCTTTGAGTTGATTCTCTAACCCATAGATGTGCTGATTTAAATGCCAGTGAGCCTGAGCATGTGTTTCCCTATCTACTACGGTTGAGATTTCAAGTTTCTCCTTGAGTGTCAAAATTTCTGAGGCACAACTTGAACTTGACTTGTGAATCATCTCTAATCTTGCATGAACTGAGATATCTGTTCTCTGTCTATAATCTAGATATCCAGAGATGTTTGTCAGAAGGCCATTGTATGCATCTTTTTGACTGAGCATAATCTTCAAGTTCTCATGAACTTTGCCCAATTCTTCATTTGTCAGAATATCAGAAGGATCATAATTGTCTTCTATTTTTGTTGGTCCCTTGAAAAGGATTTGGTTAAGTTTAGAAGGGGGGTGAATAAACTTAACACTTAAAACTTTTGGAGTTAACAAACTCAAAGAAGTTCGTGCTTCTTTGATTGCTCGATGGTCTGCCGACACCTCGATAGTCTGGCACCGTTGATTTTACTGAATTTGTTGCAGCGGAATATATTCAAGTTAATCCTTATTACTTGTTGTTAAAATATGATACCAGAAATGGAGTTGTGAAAAAGTTGAGTAAAACTTATGGAGAGGGAGATGGCCGGAATCCTTGCCGGAACCCTCACTTAATCTCCCTTCTAGCTTCCTCGTTCTTCCTTTTTCATTTCTTCATGCTTGATCTGGTTTTCCTTTTACTTTTAGTTTCTTTTTGCCTGTTTATTTTCTGTCATGGCTCAGAAAGAAGAAGTACGAAGCTCGTATGCTGCAGCTGTTCGTCGTCAAGTTGCGAAACCGGAGCTTAAACCAGAAATTGCTACTTATAAGAGGGAAATTGCAATCAAATTTTCTCAAGAGCTTATTGACCAACTAGCTATTCCATTCAAATTTGCACTGGTTGGAAAATTTTCTCAAGGTAAACCTCCATTAGATGCAATTAAACACTTTCTGGAAGTGCAAAATTTCTCTGAACACTACACGGTTGAAGTTTTGGATCCGAAGCACATTTTGATCAATTTTTGGGGTGAGAAGGATTTTATTCGTTTATACTCCCATAGTAAGTGGTTTGTAACCAGTAAACTTATGTGAATTCTGAAGTGGACACCAGATTTTCATGTGGATATTGAATCGTCAATAGTTCCTACTTGGATTCTAATGCCTAAACTGCCTGCACATTAAATGGATGTTGATATTATAAGGGCGGTCATAGCTAGTTTTGGAAATCTGTTAAGAGTTGATGCTTCTACTGCTACCCTAAAACGACCTTCTCTGCCAAGAGTGCAAGTGGAGGTAGATTTATTGAAGCCTTTCCCAAAGAGAATATGGATACAGCAAGGAGAGAGATCTTGATTCTGGCAAATTTTGGAACTGGAAACTGAGTTGCCACAATACTGTACGTATTGCTGTCACATTGGACATGAAGAAGATCAATGCTTAATCAAAAATCCACACAAAGAAGAGAGCTCAATAAGTAGGGAACAACATCAGACTCCTAGGGATCGTAATACTGGGCCCCCAGCACAAATCTGGAGGCAAAAACAATCAGTGATGCAACCACAACCTGTGGATCTTACTACTCAAGTTCAAACACAGGCACAAATGAGTCAGCAAGGTGCAACTCAAACTGCAACAAAAATTGCTACAAATGGAGTACAACAGAATGGGGAAGAACATACCTCACATCCCCAATTACTAGTGCAGCAGGCACAAATGCCTCAAACAGGTGAGGCTAGCCAACTAGGGCATACATCTATCCCAATAGTTCAATATACACAGCATTTCAACCCTCTGTCACATGAGGTATCTATGGATGACAGCCTTCTCTCTGCTACTGATATTGTTTACTTAGAGCAGGAAGAGGAGCACCCTAGTACAGGTTATGCTTCTTATCGTGCCAAACCAGAATATAATCTTTTAACTAGACAGGCGCAATTTGCAAGTCATAGAGCTGCTCATGAAGAGATCACACCGATATTTGAAGTACAAGCTGCTTTGGACAATGATAAAGTAGCAGAACAAGAAGGGGATGATGGATTTCAGATAATCAGGAAAAAACGTGGTCGTAAGAACTACTCCTCCCTCAAACCTACTGTAAGCACCAGATCATCAGTTTTAAAACACCACCCTCAACCATGATGAATTCCCTTTTCTGGAACATAAGAGGCCTGGGGAAGAAAAACTCCTTCCGACGCCACAAAAAATTAATAAAAATTCACAAAATTTCTCTTCTTTCTATTTCTGAGCCTATGCTCTCCAGTAATCAAATAAGTGCTAAGAGGCTTAGCCTTGGTTTCACCAATAGTTTTGCTGCCCCTGAGGATAAATTGTGGATTTTCTAGAATAGTGATAGTGATGTTAAGATTCTATGCAGCTCAAATCAAGTGGTTACCCTCAATTTCCTTAGTCCTAAGCCTTATCTTATTTCTTGTATTTATGGTAAATGCAGTAGGCACCTTAGATCTGATATGTGGAATGCTCTGGAAAGTCATATCAGTCTGGATCTCCCCAGGATGATATGTGGTGATTTTAATGCCATAAGATTTCTTGAGGACTATGATGGTTCCTCCCAACCTCATGTTGGCTCCATGGACGACTTTAATGCTTTCATTGCTAACTGTGGACTTCATGAGGTTCCTACTATTGGGGCTCATTTCACTTGGACTGGTAGGAGAAGATCATCCTATGTCAAAGAAAAGTTTGACCGAATTTTGTTCAACTCCGAATGGCTTGATGATGACAATGTTGGTACTGTTACTGTTCTTAACAGATCTGGTTCTGATCATGCCCCTCTAGTATACTGTGGGAGTTCTAATACTACTAGGCCCTCATCTTTCAAATTTCAAAGTATGTGGCTTCTTCATGATTCTTTTCAAAGTGTGGTCAAAGATAATTGGAACCAACCGACCACTGGTATTCCTCCAGGTATGGCTCACTTAATGTTCAAGCTCAAAAGGTTGAAAGCAGAACTTAAAATCTGGAATAAGCATACTTTTGGGGATATTCATTGTAAAGTCAAAGATCATGAAGCCACTGTCCAAGCTCTGGAATCTACTTATGATACTTACCCCACTGTTGACAATATAGTTGCACTTTCTAAGGCTCAAGCTCTCTACAACCTTAGTCTTGCTCAGCAGGAGGAGTTTTGGAGGAAAAAATCCAGATTTAAATGGTTTAAGGAAGGTGATAATAATAGTGACTTCTTTCATGCTACAACCAAAGATAAGATTAGAAGATTGGCTATCCATAAAATCAAGGATAGTAATGGAAACTGGTGTGAAACTCAACATGCTATTGAGGCAGCTGTTGTCCAATTTTATAGTTCCCTCTTCAATGAGGACAGTGGAACTAATCAAAGTGCTTTGGATGACATTCTTACTTTTATTCCTCAACTGATCACAAGTGAGATTAATCAGCAGCTTCTCCAACCTGTTACCATAGAGGAAGTTAAGCAAGCTGTTTTTGATCTTGATCCAAACAGTGCTGCAAGTATGGATGGGTTTTCCGGAGCTTTTTACAGAGCTTGTTGGGATACCATTGCTCAGGATGTTTATGCTGCTACTGCTGAATTCATGACTGGTGGTTACATACCTCAAAGTATTGGATCCACTATTATCACCCTCATCCCTAAGAAGGAGGTTCCAGTCTCTTTTGCTGATTATAGACCTATAGCTTTAAGTACTTTCATTAACAAGGTCTTTACTAAAGTCCTCTGTGCTAGACTTCAGCAATTTCTGGATATTCTGATATCTGATGAGCAATCTGCTTTTATTCAAGGTAAAGACATCTCTGATAATGTTCTTTTTGTGCAAGAACTTGTTCAATTTGTCCATAGAAAAGCTACGGGTCATAATATCCTTTTTAAATTTGATGTTGCTAAAGCTTTTGATAGAGTTGCTTGGCCTTTTCTGGAAGCACTTTTGAATAGATTTGGTTTCTCCACTCTCTTTGTCACCTTGGTAATGAATAACCTGAAACGTAGTTGGTTTTCTATCTTGGTTAATGGTCACCCTGCTGGTTTTTTCCAGATTTCTAGAGGTATTAAACAAGGAGATCCCTTATCCCTCTACCTTTTTATTTTAGTCTCTGAGGCTCTTACTAGGGGTTTGAAACACATCTTCCATTCAGATGTTGACTGTTATGTTGTTTCTAGAGGCTTCCCTAGGATTACTCATTGCATGTATGCTGATGACCTTATTGTTTTTGCTAGAGCCACCAAAAAATCTATTAAAAACCTCTTCATTTTCCTTAATCAATATGAGCTTTCTTCTGGCCAGAAAATTAATGCCCAGAAGAGTTCTTTCTTTATCAGCAAACATGCTATTTCTCAAACTGTCCATATGGTTGCTAATATCACTGGTATGAATCAGGGTTCTTTCCCTTTTACTTATTTAGGCTGCCCTATTTATGTGGGTAGACCTAAGGCTGTCTATTTCCAACCCCTCATCCAAAAAATTGAACACAAGTTACAAGGTTGGTATGCTAAGTTTCTCTCTATTGGTGGTAGGCTTATCTTAGTTTCTCTTCCAGTTTTTAAAAAAAATAGAGCATTTGCTTTCACACTTTCTCTAGTCTGACACTACAGCTCGCAGAAGGCATATTTGGAGATAATGGGCTTATGTTTGCTTTCTTGTCCTTGAGGGTGGTCTTGGAGTTAGGAATCTCAGAAGTTTACAACAAGCTTTTGCCTGTAAACTTTGGTGGAAGATCGAATGTAAGGTGGTCTCAGTGGGCTAAGACTGTATATGTCCGGTTCTTTTCCATTATCTGAGACTTTATAGTTGGAAGCTCTTAATGGATGTCCAGGATGTAGTGCATGATCACATGAGATACAAAGGGCAACCTCTTAATGAGATGGATTTGGGAACCTGCTCTTTGTCGGGCCTCTTCTTCAAATCGCCTATGGTTTGCTTAGAAAGAAAAAGCCTACTTTATATGAACTCAAAGAGATATGGAAACCTCCCCTGCCTCTCAAATGCTCCATTTTTATGTGGAGGCTCCTCCAAGGTCTCCTTCCCTTTGCTGAACAATTATATAAATTTGGTGTGCATGGGCCCTTTCAATGTATGTTTTGTCACTCTGAAGAATCTTTGGAGCATGTTTTTTGGGATTGTGATCAAGCTCGACAAATCTGGCAATATTATCAGTATCATTTTCACCGGGGTTATAATGTGCACAATTTGAAAGAGGCCATCCAAAGCTGGCAAATCCCCCACACTAAGGGTGCTATCAAGGTTGTTCTCCCTTGTTTGCCTATTTTTATCTGTTGGGAAATCTGGATGTCCAGGAATAAAGCCTTCTTTGTTGACAAGAAGATTAATGTCAAAGCTACCATTGCAGCAATCAATCAGCATCTCCAGCTCCTTTGTAAATCCTTGATTCTTTATAGGATTGATGCAGCAGATGATACACTTGTGCAACTTGGCTTGATATCCCAGTTTGTTCCTTAGCCTCAGAGTTCTTATATTCCTGTCTCTTGGCACCTCCCAGGTTGGACAGGATTATAAATTGAATCTCGATGGCTCTTCCCTTGGGAACCCAGGGGCTGCTGGAGGGGGCTACATAATAAGAGATTCACAGGGTAGGGTGATTATTGTTGCTTCTAAGGCATATGGTATTGTAACCAATATGCAGGCTGAACTTCAGGCTCTCTTAGAAGGATTCTTCATTGCATGCATTGATCTTAAACTCCAATCAGTTCACTTGGAATCGATTCTCAAATTCTTGTTGATATGATTCTTGGCAAAAGCGCAGCCTCACGGAAATACAGTGTGGATGTCCTTCAAATTCGAAAACTCATTACTGACCATCACTTTACCATTGAGCACATTTATAGAGAGGAAAATTGACCTGCTGATTATCTTGCCAAGCAGGCTAGTACCACATAGCTCTCTTATGTCAGAGAAAGAGATCAAATTCATGGTGACTTGGGCTTTCTTATCCAAAGGGACCTCCTCCAACTTCCCATTATCAGACGCAAGAAATGATTATTTGCTGCATATTCTACTGGGAAGCACCCTTCACTATGTTGAAGGGTGCAAATAGGTTGCATCTATCCTCAAATGATACTTTTGTCTTCTGGTTTCTCTTATTTTTAGTTTGGATCCGGTACATCCTCCTCTTCATCATTACCAGGATCTGGAGCTGGTTTTTTACTGCATATACTGAGAGGATAAACCACTGCTGCATACACCTGGAAGCACCCTTCATCAATATGGAGGGTACAAACAGGTTGTACCCTCTAAACTGCTCTCCTTTGATTTCTCTGTTTCTCTTTGTGGTGCTGTGGTTTTCTGTCCCTATGCAGATTGCAAGTACTTGGAGCAATATTCGATTGATCTGGATGATTGCATGGACCCTGCAGTATACTTGCAGATCCTATTGTTGGAAGTGCCTGGGCAATGCGGTTGATAGATATTGCTGGAAGTGCCTGGATAGAGACTGCTATGGATGAAGACTGAGTGTAGTTACTTCGTTTTTTGATGTTTCTTGCTTGTAGATCTTTTGTTACAGCTCTCTATAGTTTTTGGTTCCAATACATGGGAGATCATACTCTTCCCTTAGCACCCGGTTTTCCCCACAATGGGTTTTCCGGACTAAGGGTTTAAGGAGGTGATAAACACGTATTGATGACGCATGTTCTTTTGGAGGTAAGGCCAGGGGTTGGCCATGTAAAACTTCAGTTCATCATTAATAAAATTTCTGAGGTTTTATAAATAAAAAAAAATAAAATAAAAATATGATACCAAGTATTAGATACTCATAAGTGTAAGTGTGTGATTCAGTTGCTAGTTTCAGTAGATTGATGTGGTAAATATACTAAATGCAGAAAGTAAGTAGGCAATTTTATAGTGGTTCCAGGTGGTGTAATCCTGTCAGTCCACTCTTCTCCTATTATGTTGGAGGTAATTCACTAGAGATATTTGAGGTTGCAGTTACAAAAATCCCTAAGTTGTTTGTCCTTCACCAATAACTATGACTTCACAAACTGAACACTTGAAACAAGTAGGATTGCTTCTCCAAAGTCTTCCACTGGTCCTTGAAAGGTAGGATTGCCTTATCACCAGGTCCACCAAAAACAACAGTTCTTGACACCTAAGTGCTTCTCTGTCTTCAATAGGTTTCTTATGAAAGAAAGTTTGAATCAAGTAAGTGATTCAGCTTTCAGTAGCTTGATCAGGATGAAATGATCAGCAGGTACGAATCTTCAAGTGTGTAAAATTGATGTAACTTGATAGAAGGTTACACTTGAAGAATTTACTAGATCAGTAGCTTAAAGCTCAGTAACATCAGCAGGGTGATTCCTTGATAATAATCTGATAGCACAAGATTGATTATTGTTTTTCATCAATTTTCATCATCTGTTCCTAAATCAGGGGTCTTCTATTTATAGGTGAGAATCCTTATGATTTGTGTTTGAAATTCAAACATAACCGTTTCAGATTTGTCCTCATCTTGACTTGCTTTCTGTCGCTGTACATTGTAATCGACAACCTTTGTCGATTTACTTTTTGATGATTTCCTGGTATCGCCCACCTTTTGACCTGTATCCATTGGATAAAGCTCAGAATCATTCCAACGTTCCTTTAATCATAACCATTGATTTGTGACAAAATAAAGAGTTGTTATATGTACTTATTCTTGTAGTATTCCAATGTAACCTTAGATTAAATCGAAATATACATTCAGCAGATTCCTGTGTTATGTAAGTCTGCTAAGATACTTGTCAATCAACTGTTCCAAGTTTGCTGTGTTTATAAAACATTGCAACTGACTTCTTTATATCTAACTCTTTGTTATGAAGTTAGATTACACCAATTTGAACATAACTAAGTTCCAATCACCACTTAATTTATGGAACTTAGGCCTTGTACACAAGGTATGTGTAATCAGTTTAGGTCATCACAGACTTCACTAAATTCTAATTCCATATCCTTGACTTTAAACACTAAGTTTGATCCCTTAGACTTTAATAACTGAGTTTGAGCCCTCAGCCTTCAGTCTTCAGCAGGTTCTTGAACTAGTCTACTGACTCAGGTACCTTACTGACCTAGACAGGTCTGCTGATGAAAGTCAGCTAACCTTTTACAATGCTTGTTTGATCAAGCCTATACAAAGATCAAACTCTAATAAGCCTATACATTTGATCTAGACATGTTTTTGCCTTTGCCCTATAACAGCTAGTCTGGCACTCATCATTAAAACTTTAAAATATGTCCAACAATTTCCCCCTTTTTGGTGATGATGCCAATATCCTCCTGACAGCAAAGCGAAAAGGATAAAAACAAAAATACAGAACAAATTCAGTCAATTCTCATATAAGCATGTTTGTTCATCATTATTACAAACTAGATTCAGCAAAAGATAAAGAATTATATAAGTCTGCTAACTAGTTCCTCCTTTCTCTTTCTTGTCTCTCTTTATCTTGTTGCTCTTGATATTCCCTTATGTCTCTGACCATGTCTCTCATCCATTGATTTTCAATAAGGGAAAAATCAATATGAGGATTTACATCCTTCCACCATTTATATGCCTCAGGCAGAGTTAGATTGATCTGGTGTATTCTGAATCCTGGACGCATGTACAATTGCTTGAACTCTTCCAGTGACTCTCTTGCTGATGTAGTAGGTCGACTTCTTCCACCTCGTCCACCTCTACCACCTCTGTATGAAGCTATTAAGGCTTTGACTCTAGCTTCCCAGAATTTAAGTCCCAAAAAGGAATTTAACCCTTCACGAAAGCCCTTGTCATGGTAAGGTCTCCTCTTATTGTAGTATTGCTTCTTGTATTCTTTGAAGAGATCGTTAGTCAGCTGAAGTCTGCCAGGTGCAGGTTCTCTGAATGCATTTGTATCAGCTCCTCATTTCTTTTGAGCAAAAATTCTTGCAGCCTCTTTTGCTACTGTTGTTTGACTCTTTTCCCCCTTATTGACATCATCAACAAAATAGGAAAGCAGGCCATAAACACTCTCCTATGTGATCACTAAGTTATTCGGTTGACCTTCCATAATTTCAATTCTGGTCTCAACTGCAGTGATCCTTCCTTCCATTGTTTTCTCCAGCAGATTGATCATTTCAGTGACTTTGGGATCCAATGCAGCATGTTGAGGTGTTTCAGCAGGGTCAGCCACAACTGGCTTGGGAGTTTTAGCAAGTTTGTCAAGCTTCTTGTGAATGGAGGCAAGCTGTTCTTTCAAGAACTGTTCCTTGAGAGTATTTCCTTGTTTTATGCCTCTCACATCTTTGGTTAGATCATCAAGAGAAAACCGAGTGGATGTGATATTAGAAGCAACTGTTTCTGTAGTCCTCCCTCTATTTTCCACCAGGTTCATCAAATCTTCAAATATTTGCTCCTATCTGTCAAGTTGAGTTCTTAACTGTGTAATTTCATGTCTGACTGTCCTCAACTCATCCAAAACATGTGTTGGTCGGCACCAGCCACACCTCCAGCCATATGTCCAGCAGCATCTTTAGTAGGCTCTTCAACATTGTACTGTGCCCTCTGTCTGCTGACAACCATGGCCCAACTCATATCCCTTCCAGCAGGGTCAGGACCTTCTTCAACCATAGCACCAAAAATGTCTTCCAAAATGGGATCTTGTGCTGGTTGAGGTTCCAAGATAGGTTCTTCGTCAAACAATGGCACATATGCCTGTTGAGGTTCAGCAGCAACAGATTCTTCCTCAGGCACATGGAACTCCTCATCACTGAAGTCATAGTCCAGCCAAATTGCTCATCCTCATTAACGCTAGCTTCATCTGACTATCCTTTCCTTCATGCATTTTCGCCTTAGTAGGTCAGATTTACAATGACACCTATTCTTCAACAATTGAAGGGGTTTCCTCCAAACCCATTGTGAGTTCAAACCTTTGTCCAGTCTTTGTGCGATCCTCAAGAACTTTGTACCTCGAGTTCCGACCTTTGTTTAGGTGCTGTTTGTTCCTCAGCAGCCTGAACCTCCTCAAGAAGTAGTGGTGATCCTTCAAAACCCATCACCATGTCAAGTCTCTGTCCTATCACTATTTGTTCCTCATTGAGTAGGACCCTCTCTTCCATAAAAATAAAAGGAGAATTAGCCATATTTTCCTCTAAAAATCCTTTACCATCGGTAATTTGCTGTAGAGCATCAGCAGTTTTAGATAATGTGTCCTGAGTATCAATCCACTCCTGATACTGAGCTGAATCTTCAGAACTTATATCAGGCTCATTGTGTTCAATAACCTTCTCCTCATCCAAATTTTCAGTCTGCTGATCTTCAGGATTCACATCAGACTCCACAACCAAGAATGTATCAGATGTACCAACGAATATGTTATCTCCAAAATTGATTCCATCATTGATTAGAGCCTCCAAGTCATCTATAGTAAGATTTTCTAGATCTTCATCCATTTGATCAGTTTGCTGGCCCTCAGCAGACTTGCCAGCACTAGTAGACTGTTCTACTCTTGGTGCAGATGACAATGCAGTTCCACTGGCTTCTCCTTGATGTGTAGGATGATCATCATCAGAGTCAGATGAGGATGAATCATCACTATCTGGTCTATCCCTAGGATCCTTAAACATGATACTTCCTTCTCCCTTTTCTTTTTCAATGATTTCCATCAACCTCATTTCTAGCAAGGAAGTATTAACCAGGTCAAGTAGGTTTTCCACCTCTAACTTTTCAAAAGCCCATTCTTCAAAATCTGTCATTGGCTTAGGAGCTGATTTTTGTTTCGTATAGTAGCCAAATTTCCGTTGAAAGTAATCAGCAACTAGCTTGAGTTTGGGATCAACATATCCTTCTTTCCTTTTCTTCTCATTCCTCTCAAAATGCATTGATGGCTTTCTAGGTGCTGTTTGTTCAACTTGTTGTCCTCCAAAGGTTTCAACAAGCAGATTCAATGTTTCCTCAACAGATGCAACAAAGTCAGAATGTACCTCAGATTGTATATTTGTACCTACCACCTTCAATTGTTCCACACTTGGTTCCCTCTGACTTGTATGTGTAACAGCAGAGTCATCAACCATGTGTTCTTCCCCCTGACTTGTAGCATCCACAACAGGGTCAGGATCCAGTTCACCAATTTCTTTAGCAGGCTTTGGTATAACAGTCTGCTGTGGTTCTTCACTGTGTTGCTCAACCACAACACCAGCATCAGCAGTAGGCTCAACAGCCTCTACTTCTACTTCCCTTTGAGCCTCTAAAATCCTCAATTATTTCCCCTTTCCATGTTTCTTTCTCTTCACAATTTCCTTCATTCTCTTTGAAGGTTGTTCAGATTCACTCTCAGTAGCTTACCTCTTTCTTCTATCTTCCTTATGTTGCTCTTTTACAATTTCAGCAACAGATTTCTTCTTTGCGATTTCAGCAGGTTCAGTAGCCTCAGCTTCAACTGGAACCTCAGTAGATTCTGCAGGGTCTACTGATTTCTACATTGTTTTCATAGGCTTAAGCATTTCAAGAATTTTTCTCGTGTGTCAGACCTTTCTATTCTCGATAACTTTCTTGCAATGATTTTAGTAACTTGTTCACCTGCTCACCACCAAATCATCATCTCCACCATTGTCACTCTCACCCTTTCTCAGATCCAACTCTTCATCATCATCCAAACCGGGATGAGATAGGCGATCTCCTTCTTATAGCTGGACTTGTTGAGTTTCTCAGGTGCAACATCAGCAATCTTCAAATGAGTCAGCAGGGCCTGAATCATCAAACTTTAGGGCAATGTCTTGGAATTCCTTGTCCCTTCTCTGTCCTCTGTTATCACCTACTTCATGTATTGGACAAAAAACCAGCCATATCAAACTTCATGCTTTTGCAGATGATGATCAACGGGTCAATCTTGGGTCAAGACAGTGTGTCAAGGCTTCCACTGAATCCCTAGATGTTATTTGCTATAATCTTACTTAGCAGATTATACTCCATCCTTATATGCTTCACATTGATGCTCAGTGATGATTTGATGGTATTGTTGGTCTTTATATTATCGAAAAAATCCAATCTTGACAGCCCTATTTCTTCAGGATTGGTTGGAGCATTATTTCCCGGTCCAAAACTAAATGCTCCCTCAGCAGGTTTGAGGAAACTTCAATCTCTTGGCCATTTACTGTGGTAGTAAATGCCTCTCTATTATCTCTTATCACAATGTTTCTCTAGAAATTCATGACGTTTGTGTAAGATATGCTTTCCAATCTCAAATTGAGAATATCCTCCAGTCCTTCATATCTTCTAATTCTCCGACCAATATTGGTAGCCAACTCAGTTTTATTAGCATCAACAACAAATCCTCTGACACTTTGGCTTGTTCCAATATGAATATCATCATTGTCTGCCATTAGAGATGAAAAAGATGAAGAAGAAGGTTTTCAAATCTGTGTGCACACAGTGTATCTTCAGAGAAATATCGATTTGAAGGTTGTAAGTAATGTCTCTGTGTATCTATCTGTATATATAGAAAAAGCAGTGGGTAGTAACTGTCAGATAAACTAATGTACGTGCACTGTAGCATTAACCACGATTAAAGTAGGAATAAATGCGATGTTGCCACGTGTCTCACTAATTGATTTCATAAGAGTTATAACTGTTAGATATTTGTAACTGCGGTTATAAAGGATAAGAGTAATATCCAATTACTGTTGACTTCATTTAAGTTTGAATGTTTTGTAACATATAATTCAGCAGCCTTCATCTTTAGTAGACTTGGATCAGCAATCTGCTGATAGGGAATGACTCAGAAACCTGCTGATAAAGTAACTCTGCTGATCTTAAATTCCTCTTGTTTTGTCCAACTGATAATACAAGATGAAGTTTAATACCAATGACTGATCTATCAAGTGATCTCACCCAACAGGATAGAGACCAATCCCCTTGGCAAATTCATTTGCTCAATTGTCCAAACATATATAAGTACATGGAATTGTTGATACCAATGACTAATCTGCTAAGTGAGCTCACCTAACATAGCAAAGACTAATCCCCTTGGTGAATTCTAGTACACTGCTGATCAAGCGAGTGTCAGTCAACTTTTATGATTCCAAGTTCAGTCCTTAACTTAGCAAATCTTTCACTATCCAATGGTTTTGAGAAAATATCAGCAAGTTGATCTTCAGTAAGGAGGTAAAGAACCACCACATCTTTCTTTTAAAAATATCTTATAAAGTGATGTCTCACATCAATATGATCTTGAGTGCAAAACATGATTTTCTGTGATTACTATTGCACTTGTGTTGTCACACATTATAGGAATTTCTCTTTCTTCAATTCCATAATCCCTTAACTGTTGTCTTAACCATAATATTTGTGCACAACAACTTCCAGCAGCAATATATTCAACTTCAGCAGAAGAAGTTGATATGGAGTTCTTTTTCTTACTGAACCAGGAAAGTAGTCTATTACCCATCAATTGGCAGGTTCCTGTGGTGCTTTTTCTATCAAACTTGCATCCTGCATAATCAGAATCTGAGTAGGATATAACCTTGAAGCTTCCATCTTTTCAATAACATATCCCTACTCTCAATGTCTCTTTTAGATACTTGAGAATCCTTTTGACTGCAGCTAGATGACTTTCGTTTGGTTTAGATTGAAATCTTGCACAAACACCTACAGCAAAGGATATATCAGGTCTACTGGCAGTAAGGTACAGCAGATCAACATCTTTGCCTTCTTTGTCTTCATCCAATCTAATGTTTGTACTAATAGGAGTTGATACCTTGGTGCTGTTTTCCATACCAAACTTCTTCAGTAGCTCCTTGGTATACTTGGTTTGATGAATGAAGATTCCATCTTTCATCTGTTTGACTTGTAATCATAAGAAATAGTTCATTTCTTCCATCATACTCATTTGGAATTTACTTTTCATTAGATTAGCAATTCATTTTCAGACCCAAAAATTATGTCATCAACATAAATCACATGCCAATGAGGTCTTTGTCTCCTTTATTGATTCTGAAAAAAGTCTGGTCAATGGTACCTTTAGTAAAACCATTGTCCACAAAGAATTGAGATAGGGTCTCATACAATGCTCTTGGTGCTTGTTTCAAACCATAAAGTGCCTTATTGAGTTTGTACACTTTATCTTCTTGATCTTTAACTTCAACGCCAGGAGGTTGCTGAACATAATCATCTTCTTCTAGAATGCCATTCAGAAATGCACTCTTGACATCCATCTAGTATACTTTGATGTTTTTGTAAGCAGCATATGCCAGGAATAATCTTATAGCTTCCAATCTTGCAAGTGGTGCATATGTCTCATCAAAATCTATTCCTTCTGCTTGAGAATAGCCTTTTGCTACTAGTCTGGCCTTATTCCTCACAATGGTACCAGATTCATCCAATTTTTTTCTGTATACCTATTTGGTTCCAATTATATTTGCATGATTAGGCCTTTCCACTAGTGTCCAAACTTGATTTCTTTTAAATTCATTCAATTCCTCTTGCATAGCAATTATCCAATCTGGATCTGATATTGCTTCTTCAACAATTTTAGGTTCTATTTGAGATAGAAAACAGGTAAACATTACTTCTAATTTCCTTCTAGTCCTCACACCTTGCTGTATATTGCCAATAACTTGCTCAGCAGGGTGATCCCTCAACCATTGTGAATTTTGGTTAGATTGGTTTTCAGGAATATCATCTTCAGTAGGGTCTGCTGTTGCTTCAGCAGGGGGTTCAGTAGATCCTTGAACTGCCTCAGTTGTTGCATCAGTAGTGTTACCAGCAGGGTGTTCAGCAGGGGCATAGTCAGAAATCTTTAAGTCATTTATCCTTTCCAAAACATCAACACATTCTGGATGAGTGACTTGTTGATTCTCAGCAGGTTCTGAAGCTTCATCTTCCATTCCAGTGAACTTAGGTTCATCAAATACAACATGTATTGATTGTTCATGTTTCAGTGTTCTATTATTCAGTACCCTGAATGCCTTGCTGACAGAAGAATATCCCAAGAAGATTCCTTCATCTGATTTTGGTTGGAATGTCTTCAATTGCTCCTTATGATTTAGTATTATACATTTGATTCCAAATGGATGGAAATAGGATATATTAGGTTCCTTCCATTCCAAATCTAATAAGGTGTCTTCAGCAGCTTTTTGTTCACTGAGGTCCTATTTTGTGTATAGCATGCTGTATTGACTGCTGCAGCCCAAGGTCCTATTTCAGGTAAAAATGCTTCACAAATCATAGTTCTTCCTGCTTCTTTCAAAGTCCTGTTTCTTCTCTCAGGAACCCCATTTTGCTGAGGTGTTCCAGCAGCAGCTAGTTGATGTAGCACACCATTCTGCTCACAGTATTCTCTTATAACTTTATTGAGAAATTCAGTACCCTTGTCTGATATGATCTTCACTACTGTCAAAATTTTCTCATTTTGCTTTCTCTTCAAAAGTTCAGGCATCTTTTGAAGTGTTTCACTTTTCTTGTTCATGAATACTACCTAAGTGTATCTTGAATAATCATCCACAACTACTAGAGTGTACTTCTTTCCTATTACACTAGTTGGTGTTACTGGTCCAAACAGGTCCATGTGCATCAGCTCCAAAAATCTTTTTGTTGATTGCTTAGTCTTTGACTTGAAGCTTGATTTTGTTTGTTTACCTTGCTGACAGGAATCACATATATAATCCTTTTTGAATGTGATCTCAGGTAAACCAATCACCAGTTTCTTCTTCACCAACTGATTGATATCATCAAAGTTCAGATGATTCAACTTCTTATGCCATAACCAATTCAGTTCTGACTTGGTATGCACAATCAGGCATGTCTCTGGAACAACAGTAGACAAATCCACAACATACATGTTTTCTTGTCTTCTTCCAGCCAACACAACTTGATCACCTATTTCACTAATGACAATACGTGTGCCTTTGTCAAAGGTGACCTTGTAACCCATGTCACAAAACTATCCAGTGCTCAGTAGGTTATAGTCCAGTCCTTCCACAAATGCAACATTCCTGATGGTTAATCCATTTCTCACAAGTGTGCCATGTCCTCTTGTGCATCCTGGTGTGTTCTTGTTGCCAAAATTCACTCTTGGACCATCCTTTGCCACATAATTTGACAAACAATGCTTACTCTTTGACATATGTCTGGAACATCCACTGTCAAAGTACCAGACACACTACAAAACAAAGTTAATGTATTTTAGGTACCCAAAACTGTTTGGGTCCATAGTGGTCAGTGGTAAGCATGACCCTTGGCAAATTTCCATAAGGTCTTCTTTGAGAAGTGTTATACTTTTGTTCAAACATGTATTCTACACGTCCATATGGTCTAACATTTGGTTGTGTAGGACTCACATATGCTTTCTGGCCTTTTGGTATGTAATGTTTTTTGGAATGATTTCTATTATTAGAAGCATTAGCATGACCATAGGTTTGTTGTCTGTTAGGAGTAGCCCTGTAATATGGAGTCTACTGAGGTCCCTACTGAGGTCATGTATAAGTCCTCTGCTGATTCCATTGCTGAGGTTTTACCCTAGCAGCATGGTTATACCTGATTTTCTAGCAGTAGAGGCAGGAATATTCCAGTCATATTCAATAGGGAATAATCTACCTTTCCCCCTGAGATAAGTATCCCTAGAATGATTGACATTTTTAGGTTTAGGATTATTATCCTTGGAATATTTCTAATTTTTGCCCTTTTATGGTCCAGCAGACATGGTAACAGGTCTACTATCAGCAGGTCTAGAAGGTGCAGCAGTCCTACCCTTAGATTTATTCTTTTTGTTAGGTGCTGTTGACCTTTTTGACTTCTAATTTTGCTTCCTTGAAGTCTTCTCATTAGGCTTCACTGCCTCAGCAACCTTTTTGGTAGTTGGATCTTGTGCAGGCACAAGCTTAGGACCAATTCTGGTACTAGGTTCAGTGACCTTACTGGATCCACTCTTATTAGATTGTTGAGTCCCAAATCCAAGGCCAGTTCTATCACCATAAGGCTTCCCAGATTTCAATGCAGTGGAGGAACAAGATTTTTCAGCAGATTCAGCAGCTACTGAATGTACAACAGACTTATGTTGATTCTGTCTAAACTCTTTTCCCTTTCTCTTGAGAATTCTTAATTCAGCTTTTAATCTTTCAACTTTTTCTTGAAGAGCTTCTTTTTTAGCCTTCACAATCTCATAACCAGATTGTATTATCCTCAGTTGATTAAGGATGGCATCCAAAGTTTCTTCATTGTCAGAATTCTTAGGATTTGAACCACAAGTTGATTCATAATCACTTTCAGCAGGAGTGTTTATAGATACATAATTGTATACCTCCTTTGTTTCATCCATATTTGCCATTAAAGCATAATCATCCATATCAGCAACAAGTGCAGTATCATCAGATTCATTTCCTTTTTCTGATTCAACTTCATATCCTGATTCATCTTCAGCAACCAAAGCTTTCTTGCCAGATCTTCTTTGTTGACTTTTTCTCTTCAGTAGGCCTGGACAGTCAGGTCTGAAATGTCCAGGCTTTTTGCAGTAGAAGCAAAGATAATCAAGTTCCTTCCTCTATTTTAGTTCAGGACAGTCAGGTTTGAAATGTCCTGGTTTCTTGCATTGAAAGCACAAGTAATCATTGTCTTTCCTGGATTCATCCTTCCTCTTTTCACTAGATTTCTTTGTGAAATTCCTTGGAAAACCCCTTCTATTTTTCATCATTCTGATTTTCTTGCTCAGTAGGGCAATTTGTTCTTGCATCTCATCCAGTAAATCATCTTGAGCTCCTGATGTTTCTTCTTGATGTGTAGAAGCCAATGCAGTGGTCTTTGGTTCTTCCTTTTCAGTCTCAGGTACAAGTTCTTACTGAATTCATAAGCCTTGAGATCTAAAAATAACTTGAAGGTATCCTCTTCATGTAGACTACTAATTTCTTCTATGGAAATCACCTTCATTTCCCAAACTTCTTTTGTAGGTAAGGCTTCTAAGATTTTTGAATCAATTTCTTCTTTTGAGTAGTTTACACTCAGTAGGGCGAGTTCATCCATGATGGCATTGAATCTTGATTCCATTTGTTCAATGGTTTCATTTGGTTTCATTTTGAAATCTTGGAACTTCTTATTTGCCACACTGACTTTGTTCTTCTGAATTGCATTAGTGCCTTCACAGATTAATTGTAACTTATCCCAAAGTTCCTTTACAGTCTTGCAATCTTTCACCTTCATGTACATATTGCTATCCAAGGTTCTGTATAAGATATCAATAGCAATGTTGTTGAGGTTTTCTCTTTTTCTATCTTTAGCATTCCATTCTCTTTTTGGCTTTGGAATGTACTGAGTTTGACCATCTACAGTTATAGCTTTTGTGATTTCCAGTGGTCCATCAGTCAGCACATCCATCATCTCATCATGTGTTGCAGCTAGAAAGGCCTGCATACGACATTTATACTCATCAAAATGATCTAAATAACACATCAAAATTGTTCTAGCATACTGGTTGTTATCCATGATGCAAAGCTTTGAAAATCAGAAAATTGAAAAAGTTTTCAAAGTATTTTCACAAGCACAACAAGTAGGATTACTTCAGAACAGAAGCACTGCTCCGATACCAATTGTTGGTCCCTTGAAAATGCTTTGGTTAAGTTTAGAGGGGGGAGGGGTTGAATAAACTTAATACTTAAAACTTTTGGAGTTAACAAACTCAAAGAAGTTCGATGAGTCTCACCGATTTGCTCAAGAGTCTCACATTTGTTAATTTTACTGAATTTGTTGCAGCGGAATATATTCAAGTTAAGCCATATTACTTGTTGTTAAAATATGATACCAAGTATTAGATACTCAGTAGTGTAAGTGTGTGATTCAGTTTCTATTTTCAATAGAATGATGTGGTAAATATACTAAATGCAGAAATTAAATGCAGAAAGTAAGTAGGCAATTTTATAGTGGTTCCAGGTGGTGTAATCCAGTCAGTCCACTCTTCTCCTGTGATATTGGAGGAAATTCACTAGAGATCTTTGAGGTTGCAGCTACAAAAATCCCTAAGTTGTTTGTCCTTCACCAATAACTATGACTTCAAAAACTGAACACTTGAAACAGGTAGGATTGCTGCTCCAAAGTCTTCTACTGGTCCTTGATGGGTAGGATTGCTTCTTCACCAGTTCCACCACAAACAACAGTTCTTGACACCTAAGTGCTTCTCTGTCTTTAATAGGTTTTTTTTTGAAAGAATGTTTGAATCATGTAAGTGATTCAGCTTTCAGCAGCTTGATCAGGATGAAATGATCAGCAGCTAGGAATCTTTAAGTGTGTATACTTGATGTAACTTGATATCAGGCTACACTTGAAGAATTTAATAGATCAGTAGCTTTAAACTCAGTAACATCAGCAGGGTGATTTCTTGATAAGAATCTGATAGTGCAAGATTGATTTTTCTTTTTCTTCAATTTTCATCATCTGTTTATGTATCTGGGGTCTTCTATTTATAGGTGAGAATCCATATGATTTGTGTTTGATATTCAAACATAACCGTTTTAGATTTTTCCTCATCTTGACTTGTTTTATGTCCCTATAGTACTGACACTGTCAGTTTACTTTTTGACAGTTTTCAGACTATCCACCCTTTGACTTGTGTCCATTGGATAAAGCTCTGAATCATTCCAACGTTCCTTTAATCTTAAACATTGATTTGTTGACAAAAATCAAGAGTTGTTATCTGTCCTTATTCTTATAGTATTCCAATGTAACCTTTGATTAAATCAAAATATACATTCAGCAGATTTATGTGTTATGTAAGTCTGCTGAGATACTTGTCAGTCAGCTGTTCCAAGTTTGCTGTGTTTATAAAACATTGCAGCTGAATTCTTTATATCTAGCATTTTTTTATGAATTTAGATTACACCAATTTGAACATAACTAAGTTCCAATCACCACTTAATTTATGGACCTTAGACCTTGTACACAAGGTATGTGTAATCAGTTTTGGTCATCACAGACTTCCCTAAATTCTGATTCCATATCCTTGACTTTAAACAAAAAGTTTGATCCTTTCGCCTTGAATAGCTGAGTTTGAGCCCTCAGCCTTCTATCTTCAGTAGGTTCCTAAACTAGTCTACTGACTCAGGTACCTTACTTACCTAGACATGTCTGCTGATGAAAGTCAGCTGACCTTTTACAATGCATGTTTGATCAAACATATACAAAGATCAAACTCTAATAAGCCAATACATTTGATCTAGATATCTTTTTGCCTTTGCCCTATAACAACAAGTCTGGCACTCATCACTAAAAATTTAAAATATGTGCAACAGTTTTGACTTTAGGCTGAGTGATATCTTCAATTACCATAAGTTGCTGATTATTAAGTTTAACAGCTGCTTGCTGATTGCTAGTTGTCTGATTTCCAACTGGCAATTCTTTTTGCTGATTTACAGTTTGTGTAGCTTGGAGTTGAGGTTGAGTATCTGTCTGCAGATTTGTAGTTGCATCAACTTCTTTCCATGAATTATTATCTTCATCATCATCCTTGTTTTCCTTGGGAATAGATGATGTGGTTGATTCTTTTCATGGGGCTATTTCAATGAATCTACTAAAGCAATTTGCTAGAAACTCTGATATAGGAAATAGAGTATACATGTATCTAATTTCAAGTAGCTCCAAGAGTAACTTTTCTTCAGTTTGTAAGATAGCATCACGAGAGTCTTATGGTTTGAGCTTCATCTTCATCAGCTTGACAATTCTATCAGCTTCAAAAACTGGGACTGGTTGCTGATCTGCTTTGTGCTGAGATTGTTGTTACTGAGAAACAGTATCATCCGCAAGAATATCTTTTCGTGTAGTTTCAGCTGTCAGTTATTGTACTTTCCCCTTAGTTGGTGCTTGCTGACTCGAAGTACCTAGGTATAAACATTTGACAACTGAATTTACTTTTGCTGAGTCAGCTTTCCACTTGACTCCTTTGTGTTCAGCTTCCTGCAAAGATACAGTTTTCTGCCTGGCTTCAGGTTAGGAAGTTGTTCTTCTTGAACTTGCAACTGCTGCAATTTCCTCTGTAGCTGCAGTTTTTCTTGCTTTCTTCCCTTCCTTGAGATTCTCCAAATAGTATTTAATGACTCCACTGAGTGTTTTCTTCAGTCGGAATCTGCAAATAGTTACTAGTCCTCCGGCTTGAGCTAACTGCACAATTTCCAATTCAGCTAAATGTTGTTTCTTTATCTAATTGACAACATAACCGGGCCAATTGAATTCTAGTTCATCCTAGATTATGTTCATCAGATAAGCACTGTCATCAGATAAAATATTGACTCATTTGGATTTTCCAATAACATGTCTGCTGAGCCATCTGTTGAGAAGTCCAAATTCTGGCTTCAATTTATCAACATGGATACCAACTTCTGCTAGTTCCTTAGATAATGATATATGCCTAAGAAAGGCGTCCCTTTTCAATGGTAGACATGCCAAGTCTATTGATGTCACAAGTGATTTTGTGAAACGAAATAGTGACTTCATGACTCGTTCATTGACAATGATTCGATCTCCACGAACCTTAGTGATGAGGGAGTCTCTTACCATATGCATGTTCTCCCGGAACTGCAAAATCCCTTCCACATCACGTTCTTCATTGAAATTGACTTCCCAAATGTTTCTTAATCCTGGTTGTTTCTGGATTTTCTCAGAGATATAGCTTGCAAGTAGAGTGTTGTTGCACATAGCTTCATAAATTTCGAAAGTATACACATCTAAATCCGTGATCAATCTTTCTTCTTGAGATTTCTTTGAGGCGGCCATTTCTAGATTTTGTGTGAAAAAGCTTGAATTTTGAGATGAAAAGAAATTTTTTAGTTTGTTTTTGACAAAATGTGAGTGAAGGTTGGATATATAGGAATAATGTACTGGTGGTTTTTTGGTACAACTTTTCTAATTCCATGATGGCTTTAGTAACCGAGGCATGTACTGTTCTAACAGTAATGGGGTGTGCACGCAACATATTCGGACAAAAACTGCAGTAATTAAATGCGATATAACCGCTGTTGGTTTTATCTTATCAACCTTTGACTAAAGTTGATTGATGCTTAAATATCAATTAATAGTTCAGGTTCAGTTAGTCAGTTTGAAATTGCTGATGTCACTGACTGATCTGTTAAGTGACCGCACCCATCAGAACAAAGATCAATCCCCTTGGCGAATTTCTAGATTAAACTGACTTAACTGACTCTTATTATACCCTACTCAGTTCTTAGTTTGGCAAATCATTCTTTGTCCAATGGCTTTGTAAAGATATCAGCTGATCTTCAGTAGGTACATAAAGAACTGTAATATCCTTTTTCACTGCATGATCTCTTATAAAATGATGTCGCACATCAATATGTTTTGTCCTTGAGTGCAAAACTGGATTGTCAGTTATTGCAATTGCACTTGTGTTATCTCACATTATGGAAATTGTTCCTTCTTCTATCCCATAATATCTTAATTGTTGTCTGATCCATAAAACATGAGCACAACAACTTCCAGCTGCTATATACTCAGCTTCAGCTGTTGAAGTTGAAATTGAATTTTGCTTTTGCTAAACCATGACACAAGTCTATTTTCTAGCAATTGGCATGTGCCTTTGGTTTTGACTAAAATCTTGCACATACACCAACAATAAAAGATATGTCTGGCCTACTTGCTGTAAGGTAGAGTAAGCTTCCAATCATTCTTCTGTAAAGTGTTTGATCAACATCTTTGCCTTCTTTTTTCATCTAGTCAGATGTTGGTTCTAATTTGTGTAGAAATTCCAGCTGATTTTTCCATACCAAGCATTTTGATAAGTTCTCTTGTATATTTGGTTTGGTGAATGAATATTCCATCATCTAATTGTTTGACTTGTAATCCAAGAAAATAATTCAATTCTCCCATCATACTCATCTGAAATTTACTCTTCATTAAACCTGCAAACTTCTCACATAACTGTTCATTTTCTGATCCAAAAATGATATCATCAACATAGATCTGAACAAGGAGAGTACTTTCTCCAATTTTCATTTAGAATAAAGTCTTGTCGATAGTTCCTTTGATAAATCCATTATCCACTAGAAACTGAGATAGAGTTTCATACCAAGCTCTTATTGCTTGTATAAGTCCATATAGAGGTTTCCTTAGTCTGAAAACTTTGTCATCTTGATCTTTGATCTCGAATCCAGGTGGTTGTTGAACATACACTTCTTCTTCAAGTATCCTATTCAAAAGTGCGCTTTTAACGTCCATCAGGTATACTTTGAACTTTTTATGAGCTGCAAAGGCAAGAAATAGTCCGATTGCCTCCAATCTTGCAACACGTGCATAAGTCTCATCAAAATCTATGCCTGCTGCTGGAGAATATCCTTTAGCTACAAGTCTAGCTTTGTTTCTGATGATATTCCCATCTTCATCATGTTTGTTTCTGAAAACCTATTTGGTTCCAATGACATTCACATTAACTAGCTTCTCTACTAATTCCCATACTTGATTTCTTTTGTATTCATTTAGTTCGTCTTGAATAGCTAATATCCAATCTGGATCCTTTAAGGCTTCTTCTATCTCTTTAGGTTCGGATTGAGATAGAAAGCATGCAATCATTGCATCTAGTTGATGTCTTATTCGAATACTAGCTTGAGTATCACCAATTACTTGTTCTTCAGGGTGATCCCTCATCCATTGATGTACTGGACTTGCATCAAGGGATCTACATTTTGTCCAACTGGTTCTTCAAGAACTGGTTCTTGATTTTCTTCAACTGAGTCATAATCATGTTATTCTGGAGTAGGTTGTTGAGTAGTTGTAAACGGAGACTGATCTTGATCTGAAGATTCTGAAATCCATAGTCTTCCAATGTCAACAAAAACTGATTCTTGCAAGATTGGTAACTGAGACTTAGAAACTGGTTCTGGTCTATCTTCAGTTATTTCACCAGGAAAATTTGGTTCATCAAATACAACATGTATTGATTCCCCATGCTTGAGTGTCCTTTTATTTAATACTATAATGCTTTGCTGACACTTGAATATCCCAGAAAAATTCCTTCATCAGCTTTGGGCTGAAAAACATGAAGTTGATCTTTTCCATTATTATGTATGAAACACTTGCTTCCAAAAGCATGAAAGTAAGAAACATTTTGTTTTCTTCCAATCCAAATTTCATAAGAAGTCTTATCATGCCTTATATTCATGAGAGCTCTGTTCTGTGTATAGCAAGCTGTGTTGACTGCTTCTGCCCAATACCTTTCAGGCAGTTTTGCTTCACAGATCATAGTCCTTTCTGCTTCTTTGAGTGTTCTATTTCTTCTTTCAGCTACACCAATCTGTTGAGGTGCTGATGTGGCAGGAAATTAATGTAAAACACCATTTTATTCACAGTATTCAATAATCACTTTGTTGAGGAATTCAGTTCCTTTATCTGATCTTATCTTCACAACTAATAGACTTTTCTGATTTTGAAGCCTTTTGAGTAGTTATGTAAGTCTTTGCTTGGGTTCACTTTTCTTGGTTAAGAAGATAACCCAAGTGTATCTTGAAAAATCATCTACCACCCCCAATGTATATTTCTTTCCACTAATACTGATTGGTGTAATGGGTCCAAATAAGTCCATATGAAGTAGCTCCAGGACTCTGGTTGCTGAATGCTGAGATTTAGTCTTGAAACTTGCTTTTGTTTGCTTTCCTTGTTGACAAGCATCACATAAGCTATCCTTCTTATATGAGATTTCTGGGAGTCAAATGACTAACTGTTTATTGACAAGGGTTTTGATGTCATCAAAGTTTAGATGACTCAGTTTCTTGTGCCATTGCCAACTGATTTCTGATTTGGTATGCACAAGTAAACAAGTTTCTACAACAGTTGTAGTCCAATCTACAACATACATATTCTCTTTTCTTCTCCCGGCTAAAACAACTTGAAATGTTGTTTCGCTGATGAACACGCATAAATCTTTATCAAAAGTAACTTTGTATCCCATATCACAGAAGTGACTGGTGCTGAGTAGATTGTAATGCAATCCTTCTACATACGATACATTCTTGATTGTAATTCCATTCCTGATCAAGGTACCATAACCTTTGGTGAATCCAGGGTTTTCCTTACTTCGAAAGTTAACCTTAGGTCCATCCTTGGAAATAAAGTTACTTAGACAGACTTTCCTCTTTGTCATGTGTCTTGAGAAACCACTGTCAAAGTACCATATATCCTGCAAAATAAATTAAATATTTTTAGGTACAGAACTCTGTTTGGGTCCATGGGGGTCATTTGTCAGTACAACCTTGGGAATATACTGTTGGTCCCTTGGAAAGGCTAACACAAGTTTAGAGGGGTGGGGTGAATAAAATTGTCCCTAAAAACTGGATTTTAGACAAATTAAGGTTCAGTTGAAACATGTGTGGAGTTAAGCTGACTGAGCTGAGTTTAAGTGAAACTGACTTATGCAATACCGAGTCAACCGGAAGCGGATAAAATTCTAGCCTTTTTCTTGATCTTGTTATACTAAGCGAAAGATGAGTGTGCTAAACTGAATTCTTGTGAATATCAGTCTGTGAGCTGTGAGGTGTATAACAATCAATTCTCAGAATGCAGTAAGTAAATGCTAAGTAAGAAATTAAATGCTTAAAGTAAATGAGGCAAATATTATAGAGGTTCCAGGTGGTGTAATCTTGTCAGTCCTCTCTTCCCCTGTGGTGTAGGAGGAAAATTTCACTAGAACTTCTTCAGGTGATCTGTTACAAAAAGTCCTAAACAATAGTCCTTGGCTAATCCTAGCTTCACTATCTAAACAGTTGTAGAACAGGTAGAATTGCTGCTCTTTAATTGCTTGTACACTGGTCCTTGAAGGTTACGTATGCCTCTTCACTAGCTACCACCACAATCACAGACTACCCGACTGCTGTGACAACTGTCCTTGGCAAAACCTTCCCTTTTTGCTTCACAGTATGAACCTTTGATTAAGAATAAAAGTTGGGTTGAGAATCAATGAGTTGATTCTTGTTTGTGGTTCTTCAAAGTGTCTGAATCTGGATAAATTCTGTGTAGCTTGAACACTTGAAGAAATTCTTGATATGATCTTGTTATAGCGCAGCGATGATAGCAATTTGAATAAATAAGACTAGTGCACAAAATGCTTGTTGATCTTAATAATTCTGTTGTTTTTCGTAGGTGCAAAGTCCACTATTTTTAGTGTGAGGTCCAACTGTTGGTCCGTGGGAAAGGCTAACACAAGTTTAGAGGGGGGGTAAAAAAACTTGTCACCAAAAACTAATCCTGACCTGGAAAAGCCCCAGGAACTGAGTTTCTTTGAAACTCAAACTGATCTTCAGTTCAGTTTTGTTCTTGTCCCTTAACTTGTGCGGAGTTCAGTTAGCTCAACTGAATATAAATCAATACTGACTTATATTTAGTCTTGTTAATCGCGCGGCGGATAAGTAATAGCCTTTAGTGCAATAGATATGTCGATTAAGTTCTAAGACTCTCTATGTATCGATCTGTCGACGCAGTTGTCTAGTGTTTGCCGAGTGATAATCCATAGAAATAAAACAAACACAAATGCATAAAGTAAATCAACACAAGATTTGTTTATGGAAGTTCCGGTGGTGTAATCCCGTCGTCTCCCCTTCTCCTGTGGGCGTAGGAGGTATCACTAGAATAATGAGATAACCGTTACAAAATCCTAGCACTATGACAGTCCTTCACGACACCCTAGTTTCACTGTCTACACAAAATGAAGAAAGGTGAGATTACTCCCTTCACTCTGCACACTGATCCTTCGAAGGTGGAATTGCTCCTTCACCACTCACCATTAATACCAACACACAGTCCTCGGGATCGCACTAACAAATAGCAGCAACTAAAGTTGCAACCGTATGAAGAAAGGTAGAATTGCTCTCTTCAAACTATGCACAACCAACCCTTTTTCACAAAGGTTAGGTTTAGAATTAATCAAGGATTAATTCAGTTGAGTTGTCTGATTCTTCTGATTTGACTTTGTAGCTCCAAGATGCCTTCTTTCCCCCCTTGATGGGTTACTGGATCTTTCTTTGAAGTCTTCAAGACAATTTTGTTGGCTTCCCCTTTTTCTAGATATATTTGATCTGATTTTGTGGATCTGGATTTGGATCTTGAATATATGCTTGTAATGCTCTTTTTCTGATCCTCCACTACTTTCTCCAAGTGATTCTTTTGTGTATTTATAGGGGTGATGTAACGGTCACTAGCTCTTGTAGCCGTTACACTTGTCGTTTAGCCAACGTTCACATGTACGATCTTTTGTCGTATACTCAGTTTAAATTTGACAAGGCCTTAACTCAGTTTTCTACTCTTCTTCAAAACTGAGTGCCTTGTATACTTAATATTTGACTTTAATTGGTTAAGTTAGAGTACACCAATCAGTTTCTTCTTATCCAGGTAACTGATAATCTTTGTCCTTAAAATTATTCAGTTTTACATGATTTATAACTCAGTTTCAGGTCACCATAGACTTGCCGGAATCCTGACTTATAGTCACGACTTAATCAGCTTCTAACTGAGTTTTCCACCTCAGTTCTTCAATCTTCTTGGATAAGCCAACTGAGTCTCAGTGTCCTCAAATGAACTTATCTTCTTGATTCTTTCATAACCGAGTTTGAACCCTCGATTCTTTATAGTCGTATTCGGCTTTTCTTGCTATAACTCGCTTTTCTTGTTGTGACTCAAATTGTCACTGGTTCCTATTCTATTACAATGCTTGTCCGAAACAACCTATACAAGGTTCAGACTCTAGATAAAACTTATACATTTATCTCTAGACCATTTCTTGCTTCTTCTTTCATTAAGCACTATAACAATTAATTACTTACTTCATCATCATGGGTTGTAAGTGATTTGTCTAATTACATGACGAATCATCATCAAAACACAAATAATATTTCCAACAATTTCCCCCTTTTTGATGATGTATCATAACCCTCCCTAAAAGCAATAATAAAAGAATAATGCAAGAAATCATAACAAATCAAATTAGGAAAACAAACTAGAACAGCTGAGTTCATTATGCCACAATAAGCTGAGTTACATAAAAGAATTACAAATTATCTTTTTCTAAATTCATCAGTTTTTCTCCAACAAAGATACTCCTTTTGGTCTCTAGGAGTCTTGTTGCTTTTCTTTCTTCTTCTATTTCACCATCTCTAGGCTTGATCTCTAAATATTCATTTAGCAATTGATTTGCCTCTTCATTGTTGCCAGCTTTAAACTTTGCCAAAATTTCATTGATTTCTTCACATATCACCTTTTCTTCTTCCATTGAAATAAGCTCCTTTAGTCTTTTCAGTTTTGCTTTCTTGTTTCAATCCAGCTTCCCCCTTAGTCATTGTCTCTCCTGCCTTTAGTCGTTCTTTAATTCTGATGCAGATCACAAGTTTCTTTCTTATATTCAGCACTACTCTGACTGCGGTTTCTTCATCTTCTTCAGTCCTTGTATCTGTGAAGATCACTTCTTCAGTCAATTCCTCAATCAGACTGTCAGCTTTTTCCATATTGAGTTGTGTGGTTAACAGATCAGCACTTATCTGTTTGTCTTGTTCATCCATCAACTGTTTGGCAAGGATCTCATCAGCTGTTTCTGCTTTAGCCTCACTTCCACTAGTGCCAGCTTGACCCTTAACTCCATCACCAACTTTATCTTCCCCCTTGTTTGAAGATAAGTGATAACAATCTTCAAATAACCTACGGAGGGTGATGAGGTTAGAGTATTTGTTCAAGCCTGAATAGTGAGATCTTTCAATGAAGTCATGTAGATCGAAGAGCTTTTGTTCTAGGGTCTTCATTACGCCCTCAATGATTTCTTCCACATTCTTTCTTCTTTCACTTGATTTCTTGATCTTTGAGAATCGTCGATTGCCAACTCAGCAGGATGCCTCATGAACTTGTGATGAGGAGCCGGGAGATAGTAAGGTGAGTATCATGAACTGCCGCCTCCTTTTCATACTCGACTTCACAAAATTCTGCATCTTCCACAGCTTCTCTTTGGTTTTCAGTGTATTCTCCATACAACTCAGTTGAAGAATCACTAACTTCAGTTTCATCATCATCATTTTCTTTGATTTCTTCATTTTTAATCCGATCACTTTCTTCAGATTCCTCAGACTCGCTCCCTTCGCTTTCTTCAGTTTCATCATCAATTTCAATTACTTCCTCAGTTCCAGTTTTCTTTGCTTGAAACTTGTTCAACATCCTTTTCTATCTTCTCAAAGTTCTGTCATCTAAACTCACAGTCTCGCTTGAACTGGAGTCTGAAACTTCACTCCATTCTTCTACTTCAGTGATTTTCCTTTTCTTTGTCCCAGTGGACACTGATTTCTTTTTCACTTCTGTTGGTGTGGATATTGAAATGGAGAAATGATCTAGTATCCTTTGCACTGGATATGTGAATCCATTTTTCAGTAGAAACATTTCTCTGGTGACTTCATTCCTTTCTTTGATTCTCTCCTTTTCGTCTGTGATTTGCTTTATTGATTGATTGAGAATAAACTCGTTCCAATCCAATCTCTCTCCAAACCAAATGGCGTAGATCAGTTTCAGCTTATCAGTCGAGAGAGTATAAAAATTCCTAGCATGACCAATGACATTTTTGGTCAGAAGAATCGTCAAAAAAGCAAATTCACGTTTCTACTGATAGATAGATCCACTAAAGTTCTTCTATTTCTTGTTGATTGCAGCGACGTTCCAAAGTTTCACTTTTTCTTCATTTCCAAAGGTGAGGGATAAAGAACTTCTAATTATGTCTAGATCAAACACTAGTGAGAGTAATTGTTCATCAATGGTAAAGCTCTTATCTTGAACTGTTGTTTTGAAGCTTTTTCCACCATTAATGATTTCGGCATTTTTGTAGAAGTCTCTGATGCCATCTGGATTCAAGTTAGTGACTTTTGTATCAATTAAATTTTCCAATCCTCGAATCTTCTTGATCTTGTTCACAATCTGGGTTGATAGCTTGGAGTTTGAGAATCTTTGACAGAAATTATCCAGGCTGGTAGTGATTCCATCGTCAATGTTGTATTGCTCCATTGATTTTTGAGTAAGGGATGCTTCGAAATTGATTGAACAGGATTTCGTCAAGATTGCATCTTTCAATCGTTTTCAAAATGAGAGTCGTGTCACAATCAATGAGATTATGTAGGGATGTACATCTACTTTTTCTCCCAGATTGACACGTGGCTTCGAGTGATTTGTCATGTCAGTCCAAAGGTCAGATGGTAGCTGGAAAGTTTTCTGCTTTTGACAAATTTGTCCTTCATCAGCCTTTGCTTTCTCAGTTTTGTATAGGAGTCAGTTTTCTGAGGATTTTGCAATGTGAACTGATTTTTCCTGCAAAACAGTTTAAGTTTTCTTCGGTACCCATATCTTTTTGGGTCCGGCTGAGTTAGTTACTGGAATATTATTTTCAGTTTCTTTGTTGAGAGATTTAAGCCTTCTCAACTCTTTTCTGGATAAACCATTACGCTCAATCTTACTTGATTTCACAAGGATTCTTTTAGATTTATCATTTTTAGTTTCCTTGTGCAATTCACTAGATCTTCCAGTATCTTGATTTCTAAAGTTTATACTTTTTGAAATCTCAAGACTGGGTAGGGGTGGGGGATTATCATTGCTTTTATCAAATTTACTAGACATTAATCTTTCAGCTAGATTTGACACCTCAGTTTCAAGAAATTCATTCCAATCTTTTGCTTTGTCAACTTTCCTATCTTTTAATTTTAGTTCTGTTGTAAGTTTTTCAGTTAACTTGACAAGATCAGAGGTTCTCAGACTGAGTTCAGCAGATGATAACTGATTTGAAGAATGTACCTTTTCTTGATGATTTGTTGCTGTTTTAGGATTTGAATGTACATTCTTTTGTTGTTGTGATGAATCTTCTATATCAACAACCACTTGCAACAGCTCCTTTCCTCCTCCCTTTGAGAGGTCTCTTAGTGATGGAACTCCTCTGGATTCGTTAATGTGAACATTGAAGTTTGTATCCACTTCATCACTGAGTTGAGGTTCTGGATTTGTATAAAAATTTGTCGTACTGAACCTTTCGATCATTTGATCCTGAAAATCAGATATATTTTGCAAGCATTTAGTCAGGGGGTGAGTAAGCCAACTTCTAGATGTAGACATTGAAACTAAGTGAACTGATACAGTGAGGGGTCTTCAACAATTGGATGCTCCAAACAAGTAACGGACAGACATATACTTCAAGTAGACAAACTGATACTAGATCAGTAATGGATCTCTTCAAAACAAGAAATCTTTGCTCCGATACCAATTGTTGTTCCTCGGGAAAGGCTAACACAAGTTTAGAGGGGGGTGAATAAACTTGTCACCAAAAACTAATCCTGAGCTGGAAAAGCCCCAGGAACTGAGTTTCTTTGAAACTCAAACTGATCTTCAGTTCAGTTTTGTTCATGTCCCTTAACTTGTGCGGATTTCAGTTAGCTCAACTGAATATAAATCAATACTGACTTATATTCAGTCTTGTTAACTGGCAGCGGATAAGTAATAGCCTTTAGTGCAATAGATGTGTCAGTTATGTTCTAAGACTCTCTATGTATCAGATCTGTGCTAACTCAGTGTCTAGTGTTTGCTGAGTGATAATCCTTAAATAAAACAAACACAAATGCATAAAGTAAATCAACACAAGATTTGTTTATGGAAGTTCCGGGTGGTGTAATCCCGTACGTCTCCCCTTCTCCTGTGGCGTAGGAGGTATCACTAGAATAATGAGATAACCGTTACAAAATCCTAGCACTATGACAGTCCTTCACGACACCCTAGTTTCACTGTCTTCACAAAATGAAGAAAGGTGAGATTGCTCCCTTCACTCTGCACACTGATCCTTCGGAGGTGGAATTGCTCCTTCACCAGCTCACCATTAATACCAACACACAGTCCTCAGACTGCACCAACAGCTGTGGCAACCATGTTGCAACCGTATGAAGAAAGGTAGAATTGCTCTCTTCAAACTATGCATAGCCAACCCTTTTTCACAAAGGTTAGGTTTAGAATTAATCAAGGATTAATTCAGTGAGCTGCCTGATTCTTCTAGATTTGACTTTGTAGCTCCAAGATGCCTTATTTCCCCCCCTTGATGGGTTACTGGATATTTCTTTGAAGTCTTCAAGACAATTTTGTTGGCTTCCCCTTTTTCTAGATATATTTGATCTGATTTTGTGGATCTGGATTTGGATCTTGAATATATGCTTGTAATGCTCTTTTTCTGATCCTCCTCTACTTTCTCCAAGTGATTCTTTTGTGTATTTATAGGGGTGATGTAACGGTCACTAGCTCTTGTAGCCGTTACACTTGTCGTTTAGCCAACGTTCACATGTACGATATTTTGTCGTATACCCAGTTTAAATTTGACAAGGCCTTAACTCAGTTTTCTACTCTTCTTCAAAACTGAGTGCCTTGTATACTTAATATCTGACTTTAATTGGTTAAGTCAGAGTACACCAATCAGTTTCTTCTTATCCAGGTAACTGATAATCTTTGTCCTTAAGATTATTCAGTTTTACATGATTTATAACTCAGTTTCATGTCACCACAGACTTGCCTGAATCCTGACTTATAGTCACGACTTAATCAGCTTCTAACTGAGTTTTCCACCTCAGTTCTTCAATCTTCTTGGATAAGCCAACTGAATTCGAATTGTATCAACGTCCATCTTGTAACGGCTATATTTTGTGACCATTCTGATGTGTCAATACTTCATCCAATAATATTGCTTTCCTTATAACGTTCGACTGTACTATAATTTTGTTGGATGACTGACTTATAAAATAGAGTTTCCTGATCAATTTTATACTGTGTTTATCAGTTGTCAGTTTCTTGACTGACTTGGAGCATTAACTGAGACTTTACTCTTCTTCAAAATATCAGTACACCAGTTTTCATCAGATTATATTTTATTTAATCAAAGTACACCATAAGCAAGTATCTTCTAAGAATTCATTGTCCCTATGATTCTTAGACCTTCATACAAGATCCATAAAGTAAGTTCAGGTCACCACAAACTTGCCTGAAGTCTAACCTTATAGTCTCGACTTTTGATCTTCATAACTGAGTTTGAACCCTCAGTTCTTCAATCTTCTATAACTGAGTCTGTGACCCTTAGCACTTCATCAACTGAGTTTGAACCCTCAGTTCTTCAATCTTCTAGATAAGCCAACCGAGTTTTTGTCCCTCAGTGAACTTATCTTCTTCAGTTTTATATTGGTGTCGTCTTAGTTGGTTTGTTTATCTTGACGATTTCAAGTTTTATAAATGACTTCCAGTTTTTAGTTTCACGACACTCTAACTATTATGGTGCTTGTCTGATGTAACCTATACAAATATCAGACTTTAGTAAAACCTATACATTCAGTTCTAGATCTTTTAGCTTTTCACTATAACAACTAGCTTCAGCACTTCATCAATGAGGTTAAGATAATACTTTCAGTAAATATGATGAATTATCATCAAAACATAAATTTTATTTCCAACAATTTCCCCCTTTTTGGTGATGCCAAAACTCTCCTTAAAAGAAAAGATTAAAGATCAAAACAATGTAAGACAAGGTAAAACTGGAAAACTGGATTTCCTTAGAATAAGCAAAAACTGGAATAGTTACACTTTGTTCAAATAAATTTTAACTAGAGACTAAGCTCCTTTCTGTGCTTTTTGTTTAACTGAGATATACTTCATCTCTTTGTCATGTAGACAATAATCATACTCTAGCTTAGAGTCTTCCTTAGTGAATGTCTTGTTATAGTCCACTTGAGTTCCTTCTTTCCATTTTCTCCATAAAATTAACTTTGGTAAAGCTGATTCATCCAAGTAGTACTTTTCAAATTCTGCTACATCAGCTTCAATTTGTTTAACTTTGTCTTTTATCTTCTGTTTGTCTTCAATCCTCTTGATCTTCTTATATTGCACCATCTTCTGATTGTAAAATTCTTCAGATAAGAAGTAGTTCAAGGATTCTTCAATAGTCTTATGCTTGTACTTGGATTTGATAGGATTATGATCTTTGACAAAATTTAACCACAGATCCTTTGTTAGAGTAGCTCTCCGTTCTTCAGGTTGACTGTATTTCTCAATGAGCTGCTCATCAGTTCATTCTTTCTTTAAGAACTTTGGATCTGATTTATATTTTTCCAATTGGTCTTCAAGTAGCTTCTTTTCTTTGAGTAACCTCAGCTTTTATTCTTCAGCTTCCCCCTTTTTGGCATCATACAATTGATCTACCAAAGCATGTGTTGCCTTTTGATCGGCTGAGATACGTTGCTGAGAAGCAAGTACTTCTTTGAGCTGAGCATGTGTTTCCCTATGCCAGTGATCCTGAGCATGTGTTTCCCTATCTACTGTGGTTGAGTCTTCAAGTTTCTGCTTGAGTAACAAAATTTCTGAGGAAAAGCTTGAACTTGACTTATGCATCATCTCTAGTCTTGCATGAACTGAGATATCTGTTTTTGTTCTATAATGAAGATATCCAGAGATGTTTGACAGAAGGCCATTGTATGCATCCTTTTGGCTGAGCACAATCTTCAATTTCTCTTGAACTTTGCCCAATTCCTCATTTGTCAAGATATCAGAAGGATCATATGTGGCTACTGTTTGAACTTTCGTCTGAGTGATATCTTCAATTACCATAAGTTTGGTATGGAAAACAGCACCAAGATATCAACTCCTATCAGTACCAACATTAGATTGGATGTAGATAAAGAAGGCAAAGATGTTGATAAGACCTTATACAGAAGGATGATAGGCAGTCTGCTGTACCTTACTGCCAGCAGACCTGATATATCGTTTGTTGTGGGTGTTTGTGCAAGATTTCAATCAAAACCAAAGGAAAGTCATTTAGCTACAGTCAAAAGGATTCTCAAGTATCTAAAATAGACTTTGGGAGTAGGGATATGGTATTCAAAATATGGAAGCTTCAAGGTTATATCCTACTCAGATTCTGATTATGCTAGATGCAAGATTGATAGAAAAAGCACCACAGGAACCAGTCAGTTGATGGGAAATAGACTGGTCTCCTGGTTCAGTAAGAAACAGAATTCTATATCAACTTCCACTGTTGAAACAGAATACATTGCTGCTGGAAGTTGATGTGCACAAATACTATGGTTAAGACATCAGTTAAGGGATTTTGGAATTGAAGAAAGATAAATTCCAATTATATGTGATAACACAAGTGCAATTGCAATCACAGAAAATCATGTTTTGCACTCGAGAACCAAGCATACAGATGTGAGACATCACTTTATAAGAGATCATGTTGAGAAGAAAGATGTGCTGGTTCTTTATATCCCTACTGAAAACCAACTTGCTGATATTTTCACAAAACCATTAGATAGAGAATGTTTTGCTAAGTTAAGGACTGAACTTGGAATTATAAAAGTTGACTGACACACCTTTGATCAGCAATGTACTTGAATTCACCAAGGGGATTAGTCTTTGCTATGTTGGGTGAGCTCACTTAGCAGATTAGTCACTGGTATCAACAATTCCATGTACTTATATGTGTTTGGACAATTGAGCAAATGAAGTTGCCAAGGGGATTGGTCTTTGTCCTGTTGGGTGAGATCACTTGACAGATCAGTCACTGGTATTAAACTTCATCTTGTATTATCAGTTGGACAAAACAAGTGTATCTGAGATCAACAGAGTAACTTTATCAGCAGACTGCTGAGGCATCTTTGTCAGCATACTTCTGAGACAAGTCTACTCATGGAAAAGGCTACTAAACCATACGTCACAAGAAATTCTAACTTAAATGAAAGTCAACAGTAATCGGATATTATTCTTATCCCTTATAACCGTATACAAATATCCAACGGTCACAAGTCTTATGAAATCAATTAGTGGGACACGTGGCAACATCGCATTTATTCTTACTTTAATCGTGGTTAATGCTACAGTGCACGTACAACACTTTATCTGACAGTTACCACCCATTGCTTTCTCTATATATACAGATATCCACAGAGACATTACATACAACTTTCAGATCGTTTTTCTCAACAAGTACACTGTGTGAACACAAATTTGAATTCTTTCTTCTTCATCTTTTTAATTTCTAATGGTGGACAAGGATGATATTCACATTGGAATGAGCCAAAGTGTCAGAGGGTTCGTTGTTGATGCTAATAAAACTGAATTAGCTATCAACATTGGTAGGAGAATCAGAAGATATGAAGGACTGGAGGATATTCTTAATCTGAGATTGGAAAGCATCTCCTACACGAATGTTGCAAACTTTTGGAGAAACATTGTGATAAGAGAAAATAGAGAGGCATTTACTTCCACAGTTAATGGCCAGGAGATTGAAATCTCCTCAAACCTGCTGAGGAAAGCATTTGATTTTGGACCTGGAAACAATGCTCCAAACAATCCTGAAGAAATGGGGCTGTCAAGATTTGATTTTGTCGATAAAATAAAGATCAACAATGCTATCAAATCGTCACTAAGCATCAATGTGAAGCATATTGGGATGGAGTATAATATGCTGAGCAAGATTATAGCCAAAAACATTTTGGGATTCAGTGGAAGCCTTGACACTTTGTCAGGACCCAAGATTGACCTGTTGATCATCATCTGCAAGATCATGAAGTTTTATTGGGCTGGATTCTTTGTCCAATACATGAAGAAGGTAATAACTGAGGAAAGAGAAGGGACAAGAAAGTCCAAATCGCTGCCTTTGGGCTTGATGATTCAGGCCCTGCTGACTCATCTGAGGGTTTATGATGTTGCACCTGAGAAACTCAACATGTCCATATATAAGAAGGAGATCAGCTATCTCATCCCTGGATTGGATGATGATGAAGATGTAGATGATGAGGAAACAGAGAGTGACAATGATGGAAATGATGATGCTGGTGGTGAGCAGGTTAAACAAGTTGCTAAATCTGCTGCACCAAAGAAAGTTACTGAGAAGAGAAAAGCTGCTGACACTAGAAAGATAACTGAAATGCTAAAGCCTAAGAAAACAATGAAGCAATCCGTAGAGACTGCTGAGTCTACTGAGGGTCCAGTTGAAGTTGAAGTCACTGACCCTACTGATGTCGTAAAGAAGAAGTCTGCTGCTGAAACTTGAAGGAGCAACAGAAGGAAGACAAAAGAAAAAGAAAAGCTACTGAAGTTGAAGCTGAACAACCTTAAAAAAGAATGAAAGAGATTGCCAAGAAGATAAAGCATGGAAAATACAAAGAGTTAAGGGTTTTGGAGGAACAAAGGGAAATAGAGGAAGAGGCTGTAAAGCCTATTGTTGATGCTGGTGTTGTTGTTGAACAACATATTAAAGAATCACAGCACCCTACTGTGGAAACTACAGAGGTTGTAACTGAACAATAGGGTGAAGCACCACACAAACATGCTGAACTAGAACCTGTTGGGGCAGTTATTGAATTTGCATCTCTAAAGGATGTTGTGCCTACTGAGGCTGGAGAAGTTGTTGTTGAGCAACTTACTGAAGAACCACAACAGACCACTGGATCTGCACCTACTGTGGAATTGACACAAATGTATAAGACCCTGCCAATTCTACAGTAATTCAGGGGGAAGGGCAATCTATTGCCAACCCTACTGATGAGCATGTAAGTCAGGGGAAACCTAGTGTTGAGCAGATGGAGGTAGTAGGGACAAATTTATTATCTGAGGAGCCTATTGACCTATTGGCATCTGTTGAAGAAACACTGAATCTGTTTGTTGAGACCTTTGGAGGACAACAAGCTGATCAAACAGCCACTAGAAAGCCATCAATGCCCTTCGAAAGAATGGAGGAGAAAAGGAAAGAAGGGTATGTTGATTCTAAACTCAAGTTGGTGGCGGATTACTTTCAATGGAATTTTGCCTTTTATAAGAAGCAAAAACCAGCTACTGAGCCAATGACAGATTTTGAAGAATGGGCTTTTGAAAAGTTAGAGGTGGAAAATCTACTTGATTTGGTTAATGCTGGTAATGAGGTTAATTGAAATCATTGAAGGACAAAAGGGAGAAGGAAGTATCCGGTTTAAAGACCCTACGGATGCAATAGATAGTGATGACTCATCATCATCTAATTCTGATGATGATCATCCAACACATCAAGGTGAAACCAGTGGAACTACATTGTCCACTGAATCAAGAGTAGAATAGTCTACTGGTGCTGGCAAGTCTGCAGAGGGTCAGCAAACTGATCAATTGGATGAAGATCTTGAAGATCTCACTATAGATGATTTGGAGCCTCTAATCAATGATGATATAAATTTTGGTGACAATAGGCTGGTTGCCATGTCTAACACTTTATTTGTTGTGGAATCTGATGAACATCCTGACAACAAACAGTCTGAAAATTTGGATGAGGAGACTGCCATTGCACATAGTGAGCCTGACATCAGTTCTGAGGATTCAGCTCAATATCAAGAGTGGATTGATACTCAGGACACTCTATCTAAAACTGTTGATACTCTACAGCAGATTGCCGATGCTAGAGGATTTCTTGAAGAAAATATGACAATATTTCCTGAAATTCTTGTACAGAGAGTCTTGATCACTGAGGAACAAACAGTGATAGGACAGAGATTGGACATGGTGATGGGTTTTGAAGGATCACCCCTACTTTTTTAAGTGGTTCAGGATGCTGAGGAATGAACAGCACCTGGACAAAGGTCGGAACAGGAGGTACAGGTTGCTGAGGTTCAGACAGCACCTGGACAACGGTTGGAACCTACAATGGGATTGGAGGAATCCCCTGCAATTGTTGGAGAACAGGCTGTTGTAGTACAGTCTACTATGGCAAAAGGTACTGAAGGAAAGAATAGTCAGCAGACTGCTGTTAATGAGGATAAACAGCTGCTGGACTATGATTTCAGTGATGAGGAGTTCCACGTGAATGAGGAAGAACTTGTTGCTGCTGAACCTCAACAGACATATGTACCATTGTTTGAAGAAGAACCTATTTTGGAACCTCAACCAGCACAAGATCCCTTTTTGGAAGATATATTTGATGCTATGGTTGAAGAAATTCCAGACCCTGTTGGAAGGGATAGGAGTTGGGCCATGGTTGTCAGCAGACAGAGGGCACAGTACAATGTTGAAGAGCCTGTTGAGGATGCTGCTGGACATATGGCTGGAGGTGTGACTGGTGCAGTACCAGCACATGTTTTGGATGAGTTGAGGGTAGTCAGAAATGACATTAAACAATTAAGAACTCAACTTAATAGACAAGAGCAAAGATTTGAAGATTTGATGAACTTGGTGGAAAATAGAGGGAGGACTACTGAAACAGTTTCTTCCAATATCACATCCACTCAGTTTGCTCTTGCTGACCTAACCAAAGATGTGAGAGGCATAAAACAAGGCAATACACTCAAATAAAATTTTTTAAAAGATCAATTTTCCTCCATTCTCAAGAAACTTGACAACCTTGTTGATACACCTCACCATGCTACTTTGGATCCAAAGATTACTTAAAGGATCAATCTGCTGGAGCAAACATTGGAAGGAAGGATAACAGCAGTTGACACAAGAACAGATTTTATTGAAGGTCAACTGAACAACTTAGTGATCACACAGGAGAGTGTTCATGGCTTGTTGTCCCATTTTGTTGATGATGTCAATAAGGGGGAAGAGAGCCAAACAGCAGTAGCAAAAGAGGCAACAAGAATTTTTGCTCAAAAGAAATGGGAGGCTGATACAAATGCATTCAGATAACCTGCACCTGGCATACTTCAGCTGACTGATGACCTCTTCAAAGAATAGAAGAAGCAATATTACAATAAGAGGAGACCTTATGATGACAAGGGTTTCCATGAGGGGCTAAATTCCTTTTGGGACTTAAGTTTTGGGAAGCTAGAGTCAAATCTTTAAGAGCTTCACATAGAGGTTGTAGAGGTGGAAGATGTGGAAGAGATGGAAAAAGTCTACCTACTACATTAGCAAAAGAATCATTAGAAGAGTTCAAGCAATTGTACATGCGTCTAGGATTCAGAGTACACCAGATAAATCTAACTCTGCCTGAGGCATGGAAATGGTGGAAGGAAGTAAATCCTCATATTGATTTTTCCCTTATTGAAAATCAATGGATGAGAGACATGTTCAGACAGATAAGGGAATATCAAGAGCAACCTGAACGAGAAAGGAGGAACTAGTTCAGCAGACTTACATAATTCTTTATCTTTTGCTGAATCTAGTTTGTAGTAATGGTGAACAAATTTGATTATAATGAGAATTGACTGAATTTGTTCTGTATTTTTGTTTTTATCCTTTTTGCTTTGCTATAAGGAGGGTAGTGGCATCATCACAAAAAAGGGAGAAATTGCTGGACTTATTTTTAAGTTTTAGTGATGAGTGCCAGACTAGCTGTTATAGGGCAAATGCTGTAACATCCCGAAATTTTGGCTTCCTAACTAATCGGTGAAGGATTCAATTTTGGGAGATTATTTGATTATTAATTAAATGGAAGAGTTGATTAATAATTAAATAAAGGATTTTTTATAATTCTTTAATTCTCCTTGATTAAAAGAAAAGAAAAGATTTCTCCAAATCCCTCATTTTGGCAATTTAAAAGGATTTTTAATCCTTTTCCTTCCTTTTTCCCCAAAGAGCAGTGTGAAACCCAAAACCCTAACCCTTGCTGCCGACTTTCTTGTGAGGAAGAAGGAGAGAAAAAAAAAATTCTCCTTGGTGTTGAGGAATTCGCCGTCGTCGTCATTGGTAAGCATCGTTTTTTTCCTACAAATCGAGCATGATGATCGGCCGGGCAAAGGCCATGGCCGATCCATTTATGCGCTTGGAGGGGGGGTTTGAATCTTGGGTTCTACCTTTGTGATTCACTAGAATTGTGTGGTGATTAATGCCCTTCTTTCTTTTTATAGATTCGGGCTTCGTAGAGGATCGATTCTAGCTTGTTAGCAAAAAGGTTTTCAAGAATTGCAACGTTACCGGTAAAAATATTTCCATGGTCTGCGTTTACGCTTGTTCGTCATGAGTTTTAAATAACACTTTGGGGCTGAAAATGCAACGTTGGTTTATGGTTATGTTAGTATACATAGTGGCAGATATATGTGGGAAGTTACTATGATTTTCATAATAGTTTTGGTCATGGAAAGACGTCCCAAACATGTATGTACAAAGCTGCAAATCTGTGTTAATGGTATCATTGTATGATAAAGTAATTGTGGTTATGTTGGGAAAAGGATTTTGAGATGTTAAGCACCCATAGTAGTGTGTTTTCGCTTTGGTTAAAGTCTATAGATGATATGGTATTTTGTTTCATGAAGTTCTCTGTGCTGCATCGGTTGTTTATTGCTGGTGTTGGTTGTGAATCGAGGTGAAAATCGTATTGAGGGGTCTAGGGTTCTAGTCGAAACCCTGGCTGGACGAGCGTCTAATTCATGTGGACGGGCGTCTGCCTTGGGTACATTTCAGACGGGCGTCTGGATCATCCGACGGGCGGGCGTCGAGGTGTTAAAATTGATTCAGGATGTAACAGTTTTTGGTGGACGGGCGTCTGGATTATCTGGACGGGCGTCCGAGTTGTTAAATTTGATTCAGGATGTAACAGTTTTTGGTGGACAAGCGTCTGAGTTTTTTGGACGGGCGTCCAGTAGAGTTTTGGACTGGCGTCCAGCCTTTGAAACGGGCGTCCAGTTTATTTTGTTTTCCTTTCCTTGTTAGTTGTCGTTCAACCTTATGAACAAGTGTTGGAAGTCATGTTTGATGAGTCAGGGATATTGACATCACTGTGGGATTTGGATTTTTGGCATTGAAGTTTGTAGACCCATAGTGGTTGGGCCGGATAGGGTAGCACCCAAAGCCGGGAACCCGGGAAGGTTTCCTTACGACTTCAATGACCTTAACGTATTTGGGGAGTTGTAGACATTGGTATGGTCAGGCCGGATAGGGTAGCACCCGAAGCCGGGAACCCGGGAAGGTTTCCTTGCACCCCAGTACGTGATGGTCCATTTTGTTAATGGTACCTTTGGATGACCTTTAGGATCCTCCTCTTTAGGGGTTTACCCCTTTTGAGGGATGTGCACATTCGGGACCTTTAGGTATAGATAGTTGTGATGTTTTGATTTTCTTTTTTTTTCTTTCATGGGTTGGTTTTGGCATATGGTTGGAAAGTTTTACTCAAATCTTAGTCGTCTTCTGTTTTATGTATACTAAATATATTCTTACTCCACTTTATAGTTGATGTTTTTCTTTTACTTTTGGTTGATCCTGATATGATCCGTTTATGGGGAGCAGATTCTTAGCAGGTATTCCGGTTTGGGTGATAGCTTGTTGCTAGGAGGTTGCGGGGATTTGAGAGCCACGTAGCCACAGTCACACGCTTGAATTTTATTTGGATTTCTTTTAAAACCTTGAAATCTTGGATCTTCCGCACGTTTTCATATTTCTTTTAAGAGATTGTAATTACTTTAACCTCTTTAATAATGAATGGTGGATGTTTATGTTCCTTCTGTTGTGGGATGTTGGATATTACTGCCACGACTGTGTGTCGTGAAGTGACATTACGGGTGACCAATACCGCGCCCGACGGGATTGGAAACCGGTGTTACAAAGTGGTATCGAGAGACGTTCGACTCCGGACCACCACCTAAAATGAACCTTAAGAATAAATTCACTAAAATAAGCACAGTGAGGATGTGTGGGGTAGGTATTGAGTTCTATCTAGGGAAGGTACGGTAAGTTCTGACGTATGTGGAAATGTGGCTGTGTGTTGCAATTAATTTTGGGCGATGTAAGTGTTAGTATATGTGAAATATTACTGTGGCATGATATAGGTGATAATTGAATACATGATTGTTTACTTTTGTAGTTTTAGCTATGCCTCCTAGGAATGGAAATGAGAGGACCAAATGATTGATCGGTTGGTTAAGATGAATCAAGACTGATTCAGCGGTCAACAAGTGACAGAGGATCGTTCTCGTGGTCACATACCGGCATGACTAGGGGCGTGAGTGGCGAGACCTAGCCATGTATGATGGTAAGGAGACCCTGGCGGGGCTCGAACGGTGGATTAGGGAGTTCGAAAGATTTTTGCCACTCTGGCCGCCCGCAGGAACCGAAGGTCGATCAAGCGGCTTTCTACCTGGTTGATGAGGGCGATCTGTGGTGGGGTGCGAACAAAGATCGGTTGGCTCGGGATCAAGGTGAGCATGGGAAACCGTGGTGGTACCACCGAGTCGGGCCGAGTTTAAGCAAGAGCGAGGCATGAATTCTTTCCCGAATCTAAGAGGAAAGAGCTGCGAGTTGAGTTCGATAATCTCCGACAGGGGGATATGACTGTTCAAGAGTACTACGAGATGTTTGTTGACTTGGCGGCTTATGCACCTGAGCTAGTGCCGACCGAAGAGGCCAAGATGGTGAAGTTTGAACAATACTTAGATTTGGCGATCCGGGATCGTATGGGGGCTAGTAAGGGCTTCACGAGCCTAAAAGAGATGTGTGAAGTAGCATGCAACATTGAGAGGATTCGGAGAGAGGTTAAAGTGGCACATGCTACTAACTAGAGGAAGAGTGTCTCTGAAGACAATCAGGGGCAGCAAAAGCGGAGCAATTCTGGGAACCCACCAGTACGACCATCCTTTTCGGGAAATTCCCACCTTACCAGGGGCAGTGGTGGTAAGTCAGCGAGAGGTAACTCTCAGGGGTTTAGTCGGCCACGAAGTTATCATTGCAAGCGGTGCCAGAGAAATCATCCGGGTACCGATTGTTCAGGTGCACAAGTTCAGTGTCACAATTGCGGGAAGTTTGGACATAGACAGTTTGAGTGTTTTGCGGCTCCAACATCTGCCGGGTCGGCATCGGTTACGGGAAGCAACATGGGTGGAGCTCCAAAGGGTAACACGGGGAACATGAGTAGGGGTAACCAGCAGCAGAGTGGTACTCCTGCACAGAGCCGACAGGGGGGTGCACCTACGGCCACTGGTGGAAACAGAAACCGACCATCAGGGTCGGCCAGCACAGTTCAGGGGGCTGAGAAAGATCAGACTAGGAGATTATTCGCACAGGGCAGAGAGGAGGCCGAGCAGAGGAACCACGTGGTGACGGGTAACTTCCTGGTTAACTCATTTTTATCCTATGTACTTTTTGATTCGGGTGCATCATGTTCCTTTGTAGCAAGTTCGCATGTTTTGAGGTTAGGTCTAGCTACATTTGAGGTGATTGACAGTAAGTTTATGCAACCGTCAGGAGAGTTGGTACCATGTTCTAAGTTGTACAGAGATGTACCGTTATTGATTATGGGAGTCAACTTGTCGGTTGACTTGATCGAGTTCCCTCTCGAGATCTTCGACGTTATTTTAGGTATGGATTGGCGGAACCAACATAAAGCCAAAATCGATTGTGAGCAGAAGAAGGTGACTTTAAGAGGCCCTAAAGGGGTACGAGTATCTTACAAGGGGTTTGTGGACAAATCTAACGTAAAGATTGTTTCAGTGGTGACCTTGAGATCTTTCGTCAAGAAAGGGTATACGTTGTTTATGTGTCATGTGCATGATGTAAGTACAGAGGATCCTAAACTGACGGAAATTGATGTGGTTCGTGATTTTGAGGATGTATTCCCAGATGAGATACTGTGTATGCCACCCTGAGGAGGTAGAGTTTGCAAGTGGAGTTGATGCCCGGGACCGGACCGATATCGAAAGCACCTTATCGTATGGCACCTAAAGAATTAGCGGAATCAAGGTACAATTGGAAGAATCGCTCGATAAAGGGTACATCCGACCGAGTGTGTCACCGTGGGGAGCACCGGTGTTGTTTGTGAAGAACAAGGATGGTAGTATGCGCGGCAGGTATTGATTACCGGAGTGAACAACGCCACAATGAAGAACAAGTATCCGTTACCAGGATCGATGACTTGTTCGATCAACTACGGGGGCGGTATTTTCTCGAAGATTGATTTGCGATCGTGGTATCACCACCTCGGGGTAGCGGATGCGGATATCCCAAAACCGCATTTCGCACTGCACGGGCATTATGAGTTCACGGTCATGCCTTTCGGATTGACCAACGCACCAGCGAGCTTCATGGATCTCGATGAACTGGGTATTCGCACCTACTTGGACCAGGTTTGTAGTAGTCTTTATTGACGACATCCTGGTCTACTCTCGACTAAGGAAGAACATGCCGAACACCGAGGCTCAGATCGCAGATTTTACGGGAAAAACAAATCAGAGCGTATATGGCTTGTCTAAATGTGAATTTTGGTTGAACGCAGTGGCATTCTTGGGGCATGTTGTCTCGAAGACGGTGTATCCGTTGACCCGAGCAAGATAGAGGCGATGGCGAAATGGCCAAAGACTAAAGAACGTTACGAAAATTCGAAGTTTCTTGGGTTTAGCTAGATATTACCGGCGGTTTGTAAAAGACTTTTCCAAGATTGCGAGGCCGATGACTGCATTGATGCAGAAAGAGAACCGGTATAAGTGGGAAGACAATTGTGAGAGGGTGTTCCAACTACTTAAGGAACGGTTGACTACAGCTCCGGTGCTAGCATTACCAGACGGGAATGAGGACATCGAGGTTTATACTGATGCATCGAAGAATGGGCTGGGTTGTGTGCTGATGCAACGGAGGCGAGTGATCGCGTATGCATCAAGGCAGCTTAAGCCGTATGAGAGTAACTACCCGACTCACGACTTAGAGTTGGCAGCTGTGGTCTTCGCATTTAAGATATGGCGAAACTACCTGTATGGGATAACAATCAAGGTATTCTCAGATCACAAGAGTCTGAAGTACATATTTACACAGAAGGAACTCAATATGCGTCAGAGGCGTTGGTTGGAGTTAATTAAAGATTATGACATGGAAATCCAATACCACGAAGGGAAGGCCAATGTAGTGGCGGACGCTTTGAGTCAGAAATCGATTCATTCCTTGTGCGAGGAAGTAGCTCGGATCAGATTGCGAGAAGAGTAAGACCGTATGGATATTTGTGTCATCCAGAAAGGCGGAGATAAAAGCGACTTCGTCTTGCAACCCGAATTATATGCTGAGATCCGGGTGAGACAAGTGGGTGACAAGGTAATCGAGGCAAAGAAGGCCAAGATTGGTACTGATGGTGCAACTGATTTTACGTTACATGAGGATGTTAGTATCCGGTTTAAGGGTCAGTGGTGTGTACCAGCCGACGAAGAACTCAAGAGGCGGATCTTGAGTGAAGCTCATAGTATGCCTTATTCTGTTCATCCGGGAGGAGACAAACTGTATAAAGATCTCAAGAAAACCTTTTGGTGGCCCAATATGAAACGCGAAGTAGCAGAATTTGTGTCAAAGTGCTTGACTTGTCAGAAGGTCAAGATTGAGCTTCGACGTCCGCAGGGTACGCTTCAGCAGCTGGATGTGCCAGTTTGGAAGTGGGATTCTATCTCCATGGATTTTGTATGCGGACTACCGAGGAGTCCTAAAGGGAATAATATGATTTGGGTCGTTGTGGATAGATCGACAAAACGGCGCGCATTTCATTCGATGAAAGACACTTGGAGTAAGACAAATTGGCTATGGCATACCGGAGAAATATTGTGAGACTACATGGTATACCCAAAGAAGATTGTGTCGATAGAGATGCGAGATTCATATCTCGGTTTTGGCGAGAGCTACAGACAAACCTTGGGAATGGAGTCATGCTGATGAGTCTGACTTTTCACCCTGCTACCGATGGATGCCAGTAGAGAGGACCATACAAACTTTGGAGGACATGCTCGAGAGCATGCGTATTAGCGCTCAAGGGCTCTTGGGAAGAAAAGCTCGATCTTATTGAGTTTTCATACAACAACGGCTATCACGCCAAAGATTAGGATGACACCTTTGAGGCACTTTATGGTAGGAAGTGCAAGAGTCCGTTTGTTGGGACGACTCGTCCGAGGCAAAGGTTTTGGGACCGCAGATGATCGAGGATACGATTAAACAGGTACAGATAATCCGAGAAAAGATGAAGGCTGCCCAAGATAGGCAAAAGAGTTATGCGGATTTACATCGCCGGGATATTGAATTCGCCATGGGCGATAAGGTATTACTACGTGTATCACCAACCAGAGGAGTGATGCGTTTTGGCAAGAAAGGGAAGTTGAGTCCCAAGTACGTGGGGCCATATGAGATCTTGGACCTCATAGGTGAAGTGGCATATCGGCTAGCTTTACCACCGGCGTTGGATAAAGTGCATAATGTGTTTCACGTATCTCAGCTGCGCAAGTATGTGAGTGATCCTTCTCACGTGATCGAACCAGATGTCATTGAGCTAGATCAGTCTTTGACTTACGAGGAAGTACCGGTAAAGATTTTAGATACCAAGGTACGAAAAACAAGGGGACGTGAGGTTAGCATCGTCAAGGTTTTATGGTCTAACCATGCCACTGAGGAGGCGACATGGGAAGCTGAGGATGCTATGCGACAGAAGTACCTGCATTTGTTCTCTTAAGGTATGCAATCTTCAAACATTGTTCGTAAATCCTTTTTGCTCATCTTCGGGGATGAAGGGTGTTTTAAGGGGGGGCGGAATAACGCCCGGTACGAACCCGAACTTCGAGGACGAAGTTTTGCCTTAAGGGGGGGGAGGATGTAACATCCCGAAATTTTGGCTTCCTAACTAATCGGTGAAGGATTCAATTTTGGGAGATTATTTGATTAATAATTAAATGGAAGAGTTGATTAATAATTAAATAAAGGATTTTTTATAATTCTTTAATTCTCCTTGATTAAAAGAAAAGAAAAGATTTCTCCAAATCCCTCATTTTGGCAATTTAAAAGGATTTTTAATCCTTTTCCTTCCTTTTTCCCCCAAAGAGCAAATGAAACCCAAAACCCTCCCTTTGCCGACTTTTTCTTGTGAGGAAGAAGGAGAGAGAAAAATTCTCCTTGGTGTTGAGGAATTCGCCGTCCGCTGTCCGGTAAGCATCGTTTTTTTTTCCTACAAATCGAGCTTGATGATCGGCCGGCCAAAGGCCATGGCCGATCCATTTATGCGCTTGGAGGGGGGGTGGTTTGAATCTTGGGTTCTACCTTTGTGATTCACTAGAATTGTGTGGTGATTAATGCCCTTCTTTCTTTTTATAGATTCGGGCTTCGTAGAGGATCGATTCTAGCTTGTTAGCAAAAAGGTTTTCAAGAAGTGCAACGTTACCGGTAAGAATATTTCCATGGTCTGCGTTTACGCTTGTTCGTCCTGAGTTTTAAATAACACTTTGGGGCTGAAAAAGCAACATTGGTTTATGGTTATGTTAGTATACATAGTGGCAGATGTATGTGAGAAGTTACTATGATTTTCATAATAGTTTTGGTCATGGAAAGACGTCCCAAACATGTATGTACAAAGCTACAAATCTGTGTTAATGGTATCATTGTATGATAAAGTAATTGTGGTTATGTTGGGAAAAGGATTTTGAGATGTTAAGCACCCATAGTAGTGTGTTTTCTCTTTGGTTAAAGTCTATAGATGATATGGTATTTTGTTTCATGAAGTTCTCTGTGCTGCATCGGTTGTTTATTGCTGGTGTTGGTTGTGAATCGAGGTGAAAATCGTATTGAGGGGTCTATTGTTCTAGTCGAAACCCAGGCTGGACGAGCGCCTAATTCATGTGGACGGGCGTCTGCCTTGGGTACATTTCAGACGGGCGTCTGGATCATCTGGACGGGCGTCTGAGGTGTTAAAATTGATTCAGGATGTAACAGTTTTTGGTGGACGGGAGTCTGGATTATCTGGACGGGCGTCCGAGTTGTTAAATTTGATTCGTGATGTACGCTTTTGGTGGACGAAGCGCTCGAAGTTTTTGGACGGGCGTCCAGTAGAGTTTTGGACGGGCGTCCAGCCTTCCAAACGGGCGTCCAGTTTATTTTGTTTTCCTTTCCTTGTTAGTTGTCGTTCAACCTTATGAACAAGTGTTGGAAGTCATGTTTGATGAGTCAGGGATATTGACATCACTGTGGGATTTGGATTTTTGGCATTGAAGTTTGTAGACCCATAGTGGTTGGGCCGGATAGGGTAGCACCCAAAGCCGGGAACCCGGGAAGGTTTCCTTACGACTTCAATGACCTTAACGTATTTGGGGAGTTGCAGACATTGGTATGGTCGGGCCGGATAGGGTAGCACCCGAAGCCGGGAACCCGGGAAGGTTTCCTTGCACCCCAGTACGTGATGGTCCATTTAGTTAATGGTACCATTGGATGACCTTTAGGATCCACCTCTTTAGGGGTTTACCCCTTTTGAGGGATTTGCACATTCGGGACCTTTAGGTATATATAGTTGTGATGTTTTGATTTTCTTTTTTTTCTTTCATGGGTTGGTTTTGGCATATGGTTGGAAAGTTTTACTCAACTCTTAGTCGTCTTCTGTTTTATGTATACTAAATATATTCTTACTCAACTTTATAGTTGACGTTTTTCTTTTACTTTTGGTTGATCCTGCTATGATCCGTTTATGGGGAGCAGATTCTTAGCAGGTATTCCGGTTTGGGGGATAGCTTGTTGCTAGGAGGTTGCGGCGATTTGAGAGCCACGTAGCCACAGTCACACGCTTGCATTTTATTTTGATTTCTTTTAAAACCTTGAAATCTTGGATCTTCCGCACGTTTTCATATTTCTTTTAAGAGATTGTAATTACTTTAACCTCTTTAATAATGAATGGTGGATGTTTACGTTCCTTCTGTTGTGGGATGTTTGATATTACTGCCACGACTGTGTGTCGTGAAGTGACATTACGGTGACCAATACCGGCGGCCGACGGGATTGGAAACCGGGGTGTTACAAATGCAAAAAGATGTCTAGATCAAATGTATAGGCTTATTAGAGTTTGATCTTGGTATAGGTTTGATCATACAAGCATTGTAAAAGGTCTGCTGACTTTCATCAGCAGACCTATCTAGGTCATTAAGGTACCTGAGTCAGTAGACTAGTTTAGGAACCTGCTGAAGACAGAAGGCTGAGGGCTCAAACTCAGTTATTGATGGCTAATGGATCAAACTTAGTATTTAAAGTCAAGGATATGGAATCAGAATTTTGGGAAGTCTGTGATGGCCTAAACTGATTACATATACCTTGTGTACAAGGTCTAAGTTCAATAAGTTAAGTGGTGATTGGAACATAGTTATGATCAAATTGGTGTAATCTAACTTCATAACAAAAAGTTTGATATAAAGAAGTCAGCTGTAGTGTTTTATAAACACAACAAACTTGGAACAGCTGACTGCCAAGTACTTCAGCAGACTTACATAACATAGGAATCTGCTGAATGCATATTTTGATGTAATCAAAGGTTACATTGGAATATTACAAGGATAAGGACAGATAACAACTCTTGATTTTGTCAACAAATCAATGGCTAAGATTAAAGGGACGTTGGAAAGATTCAGAGCTTTATCCAATGGATACAAGTAAAAGAGTGGATATATCTCAAAATCACAAAAGTAAATCGACAAAGGTCGCATTTATGTATCGGGACAAAGCAAGCCAACATGGGGACAAATCTGAAACGGTTATGTTTGAATTTCAAACACAAATCATAAGGATTCTCACTTATAAATAAAAGACCCCTGATACAGAAATAGACGATAAATTTTGAAGAAAAACAATAATCAATCTTAAGCCAATAGATTCTTATCAAGAAATTACCCTACTGACGTTACTGAACTTAAAGATACTGATCTAGTAAATTCTTCAAGTGTATCCTGCTATCAAGTTACATCAATTATACACACTTGAAGATTCCAAGCTGCTGATCATTTCATCCTGATTAAGTATACACACTTATTTGATTCAAACTTTCTTTCATAAGAAACCTGCTGAAGACAGAGAAGCTCTTAGGTGTCAAGAACTGTTGTTTGTGGTGGAGTTGGTGAAGAGGAAATCCTACCCTTCAAGGACCAGTGGAAGACTTTGGAGCTGCAATCCTTCCTGTTCCAAGTGTTGAGTTTGTGAAGCCATAGTTATTGGTGAAGGACAGACAACTTAGGGATTTTTGTAACTACAACCTCAAATATCTCTAATGAATTACCTCCAACATCACAGGAGAAGAGTGGACTGACAGGATTACACCACCTGAAACCACTATAATATTGCCTACTTACATTCTACATTACATTCAGCATTTAGCATATTAAGTACATCAACCTACTGAAACTAGCAACTGAATCACACACTTACACTACTGATTATCTAATACTTGGTATCATACTTTAACAACAAGTAATAAGGCTTAACTTGAATATTTTCCGCTGCAACAAATTCAGTAAAATCAGCAGTCAACAGACTCACCGAGCTATCGCCAGACTCTCTTGAGTGGTCGTGAGACTCATCGAGCGATCAAGCAGTCATCGAACTTGCTGAGTTTGTTAACTCCAAAAGTTTTTAGTGTTAAGTTTATTCACCCCCCTCTAAACTTAACCAAAGTCTTTTCAAGGGACCAACACTTCTTCTATCCCATAATCTCTTAATTGTTGTCTAATCCATAAAACTTGAGCACAACAACTTCCAACTGCTATATACTCTGCTTCAGCTGTTGAAGTTGAAATAGAATTTTGCTTTTTGCTGAACCATGACACAAGTCTATTTCCTAGCAACTGACATGTGCCTGAGGTGCTCTTTCTGTCCACTTTGCATCCTGCATATTCTGAGTCTGAATAGGATATCAGCTTGAATTCTCCTTCTCTTGAATAGCAAATTCCAACTCCATCTGTATCTTTCAAAAACTTCAAGGTTCTTTTTACAACTGTGAGATGACTTTCCTTTGGTTTCGACTGAAATCTTGCACATATACCAACAGTAAAAGATTTGTTTGGCCTACTTGCTGTAAGATAGAGTAAGCTTCCAATCATTCTTCTGTAAAGTGTTTGATCAACTTCTTTGCCTTCATTTAGCCTGATGTTGGTCCCCATTGGTGTAGAAATTCCAGCTGATTTTTCCATACCAAACTTTTGATAAGTTCTCTTGTATACTTGGTTTGGTGAATGAAAATTCCATCATCTAATTGTTTAACTTGTAAACCAAGAAAATAATTCAATTCTCCCATCATACTCATCTGAAATTTGCTCTTCATTAAACTTGCAAATTTCTCACAAAACTGTTCATTTTCTGATCCAAAAATAATGTCATCAACATAGATCTGAACAAGGAGAGTGCTCTCTTCATTTTTCATTTTGTTTAAAGTTTTGTCGATAGTTCCTTTGATAAATCCATTATCCACTAGAAACTGAGATAGAGTTTCATACCAAGCTCTTGGTGCTTGTTTAAGTCCATAAAGAGCTTTCATTAGTCTGAAAACTTTGTCAACTTGATCTTTAATCTAGAATCCAGGTGCTTGTTGAACATAAACTTCTTCTTCAAGTATTCCATTCAAAAATGCACTTTTAACATCCATCTGGTATACTTTGAACTTTTTATGAGCTGCAAAGGCAAGAAATAGTCTGATTGCTTCCAATCTTGCAACTAGTGCATAAGTTTCATCAAAATCTATGCCTTCAGTTTGAGAATACCCTTTAGCTAAAAGTCTAGCTTTGTTTCTGATGATATTCCCATCTTAATCAAGTTTGTCACTGTAAACCCATTTGGTTCCAATGATATTCACATGAACTGGTCTCTCTACCAATTCCCATACTTGATTTCTTTCGAATTAATTCAGTTCTTCTTGCCTAGCTAGTATCCAATCTGGATCTTTCAAAGCTTCTTCTTTCTCCTTAGGTTCAGATTGAGATAGAAAACATGCAATCATTACATCTAGTTGATGTATTGTACGAACTCCGGCTTGAGTGTCACCAATAACATTTTCTTTAGGGTGATCCCTCATCCATTGATAAACTGGTGCTTGGATCAAAGGATTTTGTTCAACTGGTTCTTGATTTTCTTCAACTGAGTCAGAATCATGTTGTTCAAGTGAGGGTTGTTGAGTAGTTGGAAACTGAGACTGATCTTGATCTCAAGATTCTGAAATCCGTAGTCTTCCAATATCAAAAAAAACTGATTCTGGAAAGACTGGTAAATGAGACTGAGAAACTGGTTCTGGTCTGTCTTCAATTGTTTCACCAGGGAAATTTGGTTCATCAAATACCACATGTATTGATTCCTCATGCTTGAGTGTCCTTTTATTTAGTACTCTAAAAGCTTTGCTGACACTTGAGTATCCCAGAAAAGTTCCTTCAACAGCTTTGGGCAGAAAAACATGAAGTTGATCTTTCCCATTATTGTGTATGAAACATTTGCTTCCAAAAACATGAAAGTAAGAAACATTTGGTTTTCTTCCATTCCAAATTTCATAAGGAGTCTTCTCATGCCATTTATTCGTGAGAGCTTTGTTCTGTGTATACCAAGTTGTGTTAACTGCTTCTGACCAATATCTTTTAGGCAGTTTTGCTTCACAGATCATAGTCCTTCCAGATTCTTTGTGTGTTCTATTACTTCTTTTAGTTACACCATTCTGTTGAGGTGTTGCTATGGTACCAATTTGGTGTAAAACACCATTTTCTTCACAATATTCAATAATCACATTGTTGAGAATTTCAGTTCCTTTATCTGATCTTATCTTCACAACTGTTACACCTTTCTGATTCTGAAGTCTCTTGAGTAGTTCTGTAAGTCTTTTTGTGGTTTCACTTTTCTTGGTTAAGAAGATAACCCAAGTGTATCTTGAAAAATTGTCTACTACCACCAATGTATACTTCTTTACACTGATACTGATAGGTGTAATAGGTCCAAATAAGTCCATATGTAGTAGCTCCAGAACTCTGGTTGTTGAATGCTGAGATTTAGTCTTGAAACTTGCTTTTGTTTCCTTTCCTTGTTGACAAGCATCACATAAGCTATCCTTCTTATATGAGATTTCTGGTAGTCCAATGACTAACTGTTTCTTGACAAGGGGGTTGATGTCATCAAAATTTAGATGACTTAGTTTCTTGTGCCATAACCAGCTGATTTCTGATTTGGTGTGCACAAGTAGACATGTTTCCGCATCAGTTGTAGTCCAATCTACAACATACATATTCTCTTTTCTTCTTCCGGCTAAAACAACTTGAAATGCTGTTTTGATGACGACAATGCAGAAGTCTTTGTCAAAAGTATCTTTATATCCTATATCACAGAATTGACTGGTGCTGAGTAGATTGTAATGCAATCCTTCTACATTAGATACATTCTTGATTGTGAGTCCATTTATGATCAAGGTACCATAACCTTTGGTGAAACCAGGTTTGTCTTTACTTCCAAAATTAACCTTTGGTCCATCATTGGCAATAAAATCACTTAGACAGTCCTTGCTCTTTGTCATGTGCCTTGAGCAACCACTGTCAAAGTACCAAATATCCTGCAAAACAAATTAAAAATTTTTTGGTACCCAACTCTGTTTGGGTCCATAATGGGCAGTTGTTAGTACAACTCTGGGTATATTTCCATAAGGTTTTCTCTGGAAATTGTTGCACTTGTTTTCATATATATAGGCCACACTTCCATAATATCTTTTTCTGGATTGTGTCTTATGTATATGATTTCTCAGGTCTTCTGGTTCACTCTGATTTCCACAGTGTTTTCTATTATTAAAAGTTGAATCATAACCATCATTCCTTCTGTACAGAGGTCTAGACTGACCTTTGTACTTGGAATTTTGTTGAGAACTGAGATTAGCTCTCTGCTGAATTTTGGACTGAAACTTGTGATAAGTTTTCTGTCTGGAATGATTGTTTTTATCAGTTTTAATAGTAGATTCAGTAAAATTCCAATCATCAATAGTGGGGTATAGTCTTCCTTTCCCCCTGGATGTGTGAATCTTTTAATGGTTGACATTCTTAGATTTACCCTGATTATACTTTTTCTAGTTCTTGACTTGATCAGTTTTTGTGGATCAGGCAGTTAATCTACCATTTCGGTTTCCTTGAGATACAGTTGATCTACCATTTGGTTTACCTTTGTTGGTAGATACAGTTGTCTTCTTGGAAAACTGAGTTGTCCTATGTGATACTGACTTTACTGGTTCAACAATATTCTCAGTTTGTGGAAGTTGCTCGGCTACAAACTTAATACCAGTTTTGATTCTAGGTTTAGCAGCTTTGCTAATTCTTTCCTCAGAAAATTTCTATGTATCAAATCCTTAGCCTGCTTTGTCTCCATATGGCATTCCTTATTTGAATCACGATGAGTTTAAACTTGATTGAGCAAATGATTCCGTTCTTTGCTTCTTGATGCGATGAAGTCGATCTTGATTCTTTTCTTTATCAGTTCTAGTCAGTTTCATCATATTTAGTTCAGACTTCAATCTTTCAACTTCGAGAATTAGAATTCTTTCTCAACTTTAATTGATTCATAACCAGCTTGAGTAGTTACTAGCTAATTCATCAATTCGTCAAGTGTTTCTTCTAATTTTAGATTTTTTGGATTGGAGTCAGCAGTCGAAGAACATGCATTTTGCATGGAAATCTGTGCTGAAGAGTATTTAGAGTTAGATTCGCATACCTCATTTGGACTTTCGATGTGAGCCATTAAAGCTATGTCATCTGATAATCTTTTAATACTAGCTTTATAGTCTGGCTCATCTCCGGCTAAGAGTGCTCTTCCGCCAGTTATTCGTTGCTGAGTCTTCTTGGTCAGTTCTGGACAATCAGCTTTGTAAAGTCTAGGCTTCTTACAGTTGAAGCAAAGATATTCATCGTCTTTCTTCTTTTCAGGAGTCCCCTTGATGAACTTCTGAGTGACTGGATGTCCACTCTTCATCCTTCGAATTATGTTCATCATTAGAGCCATCTGTTCCTCCATCTCATCCAATTGCTGAAGATTGCTCGATGAGGTTTCTTGGTTATCATTTGATGCTGCTGCTGTAAGAGCTGTTGTTTTAGGTTCCTCCATGGCTTTGTTTAGAACCGTTGTCATGGTGAAATCTTCACTGAATTTGTAATCTTTGAGATCTGAGAAGATTTTGAAAGAATCTTCTATGTCAAGTCTTCTTGATTCTTCCATTGTTGTAACGTTAATCTTCCAGCACATTGGTAAAGCCTTCAAGATTCTAGTGTTGATTTCTTTCTTAGTATACTCAATTTTGAGTAGAGCCAATTCATCCATGATAGCACTGAATCTTGTTTCCATCTAATCAATATTTTCGCCTGACTTCATCTTGAAATTTTCAAACTTCTGTTTTGCTACGGAGATCTTATTCTCTTTAATCGAATCAATTCCTTCACAAACTAACTGAAGTTTTTCCCACATCTCTTTTACAGAAGTACAATCCTTGACTTTTAGGTACATGTTGCTATCAAGAGTTTTGAGTATGATATCCATGGCGACATTGTTTAGGTTGTTTCTCTTCCGATCATCACTGGTCGATTCAGGTTTAGGCTTGGGAACTCTTACTTGATTTCCATCAACAGTTTGCATGTGGGTGATCTGAATAGGTCCATCAGTGAGTACATCAATCATCTCATCATGAGACGCCGCTAGAAAAGCCTGCAAACGACGTCTATATTCATCAAATCTGTCCATTTCCACATCAGCATTTGTCTGGAATACTGATTGTTATCCATTGTGAGAGAGTGAAAACTAGAAACAAAGCTTTCTAAAAAGAACAACTAGAGGAGATTTGGAGCAAATGAGCTTTTAACAATGGCTTGTCAAACGAACACTGCTCCGATACCAATTGTTGGTCCCTTGGAAAGGATAACACAAGTTTAGAGGGGGGTGGGTGAATAAACTTGTCCCTAAAAACTGTATTTTAGACAAATTAAGGTTCAGTTGAAACTTGTGTGTAGTTAAGCTGGCTGAGCTAAGTTTAAGTCAAACCGACTTAAGCAAAACTGAGTCAACCGGCAGCAGATAAAATTCTAGCCTTTTTCTTGATCTTGTTATTCTAAGCGAAAGCTGAGTGTGCTAAACTAAATTCTGGTGAATATCAGTCTGTGAGCTGTGAGGTGTATAACAATCAATTCCCAGAATGCTGTAAGTAAATGCTAAGTAAGTAATTAAATGCGTAAAGTAAATGAGGCAAATATGATAGAGGTTCCAGGTGGAGTAATCCTGTCATTCCTCTCTTCGCCTGTGGTGTAGGAGGAAAATTTCACTAGAACTTCTTGAGGCGAGCTGTTACAAAAAGTCCTAAACAATAGTTCTTGTCTAATCCTAGCTCCACTATCTAAACAGTTGTAGAATAGGTAGAATTGCTGCTCTTCAATTGCTTGAACACTGGTCCTTCAAGGGTTACGTATGCCTCTTCACCAGCTACCAACACAATCACAGTCTACCCGACTGCTGTGACAACTATCCTTGGCAAAACCTTCCAGGTTTGCTTCACAGTCTGAACCTTTGATTAAGAATCAAAGTTGGGTTGAGAATCAATGAGTTGATTCTTGTTTGTGGTTCTTCAATGTCTGAATCTGGATAAATTATGTGTAGCTTGAACACTTGAAGAAATTCTTTATATGATCTTGTTATAGAGCAAGATGATAGCAATTTGAATAAATAAGACGGGTGCACAAAATGCTTGTTGATCTTAATAATTCTGTTGTTTTTCCTTGGTGCAAAGTCCTCTATTTATAGTGTGAGGTCCAACGTTCATCTTGCTTGAATTCGAATTATATCAACGTCTATCTTGTAACGGCTATATTTTTTACCGTTCTGATGTGTCAGTACTTCATCCAATAATATTGCTTTCTTTATAACGTTCGACTGTACTATCAGTTTGTTGGATGACTGACTTATAAAACTGAGTTTCCTGATCAGTTTTATACTATGTTTATCAGTTTTCAGTTTCTTGACTGACTTGGAGCATTAACTGAGATTTTACTTTTCTTCAAAATATCAGTACTCCAGTTTTCATCTGATTATATTTGACTTAACCAGAGTACACCATAAGAAATTATCTTCTAAGAATTCATTGTCCTCATGATTCTTAGATCTTCATACAAGATCCATAAAGTCAGTTCAGGTCACCACAAACTTGCCTGAAGTCTTACCTTATAGTCTCGACTTGTGATCTTCAAAACCGAGTCTGAACCCTCAGTTCTTCAATCTTCAGTAACTGAGTCTGTGACCCTCAGCTCTTCATCAACGGAGTTTGAACCCTCAGTTCTTCAATCTTCATGATAAGCCAACCAAGTTTGTGTCCCTCAGCGAACTTATCTTCTTCAGTTTTATATTCGTGTAGTCTGAGTCAGTTTGTTTATCTTGACGATATCCAGTTTTCTAAATGACTTCCAGTTTTCAGTTTCATGACACTCTAACTATTACAGTGCTTGTCTGATGTAACCTATACAAATATCAGACTCTAGTAAAACCTATACATTCAGTTCTAGACATCTTTTAGCTTTTAACTATAACAGCTAGCTTCAACACTTCATCAATGAGGTTAAGATAATACTTTGAGTAAATATGATGAATTATCATCAAAACATAAATTTTATTTCCAACATATACTCTTTAGGTATCATTCAAATATTATTGCACTTGTTTTCATATATAAAAGCCTCACTCCCATAGTATCTATGCTTAGACTGTGTCTTATTTATATGATCACTCAGATCCTTTGACTGAAACTAATTTCCAGATGTTTTCTATTATTAACACTTGAATTATAACTATCATTTATTTTATGCTAAGGGCTGTGCAGGTCTGTGCTGACCTTGTTACTGAGGTTTCGGCTGAGGAGTGAAGTGATTCCTCTGCTAACTTTTGGACTGAAACTTGTGATAATTTTTCTGTCTGAAATGATTGCTTTTATCAATTTTAAGAGTAGATTCAGAGAAATTCTAGTCATCATCAGTTGGAAATAATCATCCTTTCCCCCTGACTTTGTGAATCTTTGAATAATTGATATTCTTGGATTTACTTTGACTGAAGTTTTTCTGGTTCTTGGCCTGATCAGCTTTAGTAGATTCAGCAGTTGATCTACCTTTTCTATTTTCATGATGTACAACAGGTTTACCCTTTTGATTGACCTTGTTGTTGTATACAGCTGACTTCTTTGGAAATTGACGCTGAGACTGATCTGATTCACGTTGAACTTGTTTCACTCGTTCAACATGCTTCTTAGTTTGAAGACATTGTTCAGCTACAAACATGACACTAGTTTTGGTATTAGGTTCAGTTACTTTACTCGTTCCTCCCTTCGAAGTTTGCTGTGTATCAAATCCAAAGCCAGTTATATCTCCATATGGCTTGCCTAATTTGAATCCAGTTGCTGAACTAGATTGAGCAAAAGATTCAGTTGTTGCTGCTGATGCAGTAGACTTACACTGATTCGTTCGTTTATCAGTTCTGCTTAGTCTTAACGTGTTCAGTACATCATTCAATCTTTTGACTTCTAGAAATAGAGCTTCTTTCTCAGCTTTGATTGATTCATTACCAGCTTGTATGGTGACAAGCTGATTCATCAACTAGTCAAGAGTTTCTTCTAATTTTGAGTTCTTTGTATTGGAATCGGCTGTTGAAGAACATGCATTTTGCATGGAAATCTGAGCTGAGCTGTATTTGGAATATGATTCACATACCTCATTGGGATCTTCCATGTGTGCCATTAAAGCTGTGTCATCAGATAATCTTTATGTACCCGGCTTTCAGTAGTCGACTCATCTCCAATTTAATAACGCCCTTCTGCCGGTTCTTCTTTGTTGAGTCTTCTTTGCATTCAGTTCTGGGCATTCAGCTTTATAAAGTCCAGGTTTCTTGCAGTTGAAATAAAGATATTCATCATCTTTTCTCTTTTCAGGAGTCTTCTTGATAAACTTCTGAGTTACAGGATGACCATTCTTCATCCTTTTGATTCGACTCATCATGAGTGCCATTTGTTCCTCCATTTCATCCAACTGTTGAAGATTGTTTGTGGATGTTTCTTGAGAGTCATTTGATGCTGCTGCAAGTGCTGTGGTCTTTGGTTCTTCCAGAGCTTTGATTATTGCAGCTGTGCTTGTAAAATCTTCACTGAATTCATAAGCTTTTAAATTTGAGAAGATTTTGAAGGAGTCTCTATATCAAGTCTTCTAGATTCTTCCATAGTAGTGACCTTCTTTTTCTAACACATAGGTAAGGCCATCAAAATTCTTGTATTGATTACTTTCTTCGTGTATTCAATCTTGAGTAGATCTAGTTTATCTATGATAGCACTGAATCTTGTCTCCATTTGGTCAATGGTTTCTCCAGATTTCATCTTGAAATTCTCAAACTTCTGCTTTGCAACTGAGATTTTGTTCTCCTTGATTGAGTCAGTTCCATCACAAAATAGCTGAATTTTGTCACATATTTCCTTAGCAGTTGTGCATTCTTTCACCTTCAAGTACATGTTGCTGTGAAGAGTTCTGAGGATAAGTACATAGCAACATTTTTTAGATTGTTTCGCTTGCGATCATCACTAGTCTATTCATCTTTGGGCTTTGGAACTCGAACTTGTCTTCCACCCTCAGTTTGCATGTAAGTGATCTGAATTGGTCCATCTGTGAGCACGTCCATCATCTAATCATGAGTAGCAGCTAGAAAAGCCTGCATACGATGTTTGTATTCGTCAAACCTATTCATGTTGCACATAAGCATATGTCTTGCATACTTATTGTTATCCATTGTGAGTAAGTGAAAACTGATTATACAAACACTAGAGATTAAGCTTTCTAACGAGAACAACTAGAGGAGATTTAGAGCAAATGAGCTTTTAACAATGGCTTGTCAAAGAAACACTGCTCCGATACCAATTGTTGGTCCCTTGTAAAGGCTAACCCAAGTTTAAGGGGGGGGGGGGTGAATAAACTTGTCCCTAAAAATGAATTTTAAACAAATTAAGGTTCAGTTATAACTTGTGTGGAGTTAAGCTGAGTGAGCTGAGTTTAAGTTAAATTGACTTAAGAAAAACTGAGTCAACTGGCAGCGGATATAAGTCTAGCCATTTTCTTGATCTTATTATTCTATGCGAAAGCTGAGTGTACATCGGACACTCATGGGGAGGACATCCGACATCTCTTTATTGATTTCCTTTTCGCCATTGCAATTTCGTCCTACTTCTTGAGTCATCTTGGCCTCAGATTTACACCTACTTCTGGGATTGTGCCGCTTTTTACCTTTTGGAGGAACTCGGCTAGTAGTATCTATAGGCTCCGCCTTATTGTGCCTGTGATTGTCTGTTGGGGCATTTCGGCGACGAGAAACCAGTGTCGGCACGATGATATACAATCTTCTACTCAGCAGACTATCATTCTTATTGAGCGGGCCATCAGACAACTTGCCTTCCGTCGGGATTTGGACGCATCTATCTTATAAACTGATAAAGGGACACCATTCTTCAAGCCTTTCAAATTCAAATCCGGTCCTAAACGTCAGTTGAACTCACTCTGCCTCCGTGGATGCACCCCTCCAGTCTTGGTTGGGGTGCAAACCAGGTGTCTTTAATCTTTATCTTCTTTACTCATTGGGTTTTGCTTGGTATTTTCCACTTATTCTACGTGCTGGTGATGTGGACCGAGTCTTTTGATACGCCTCCTTTCAACGGGACCGGATTCCTGAAGTGTAGTGAGCTTTGGACGCACCCCTACCCTGATAGGGGTGCAATTCAGGTGTTTTTGTTCCTTTTGTGGTTCATAATGGTGCTCCCTCTCTTACTGCTATGTGATGTTTTGCCCTACGTGATGTGTGTATCCAATGCTCAGGATCGGAACTGGACTTTACATACTCTCAAGTGGATGCATCGATCTACGACCGACGACGAATTTCGAATGTATCATCAGCGAGCGAGTCACAGCTCATTCCTTCAAGAATCGAGACACACAGTCGCCGTTCTTTTACTTATGATTTCCACTGTTGTACATATTTTTTTAGTTTGGAATTTTTTGGGAATGCATAGAGCGAGTACTCTTCCCTATGTGATGGATTTTCCTACACTAGGTTTGCCACACATAGGGTTTAAGGAGGCCATGCTATGTATTCTATCACGCAAACTTGGGGCGGGCCGGGATATGGTGAACTTTTTGTAGCACTTTATTCTGGTGAGTCTTAGTTTGTGAACTGTGAATTGTGAACTGTGAGTTGTGTAAAAATCAATTCTCAGTATACTGTGTAAACAATATAAATGCTATAATAAATAACTATGAGATGTAAATGCGTAAAGTAAATGAAACAAGAGTTATAGAGGTTCCAGGTGGTGTAATCATGTCAGTCCTCTCTTCCCCTGTGGTGTAGGAGGAAAATTCCACTACCACTTTTTGAGGTAAGCTGTTACAAAAAGTCCTAAACAATAGTCCTTGGCTAATCCTAGCTTTACTATCTAAACAGTTGTAGAACAAGTAGAATTGATGCTCTTCAATTGCTTGAACACTGGTCCTTGAAGGGTTACGTATGCCTCTTCACTAGCTACCACCACAAACACACAGATCTACCCATTTCTTTGTGACAACCGCCGTTGGCAAAACATTCCCAGTTTGCTTCACAGTCTAAACCTTTGATTAAGAATCAAAGTTGGGTTGAGAATCAATAAATTGATTCTTGTCTGTGGTTCTTCTAAGTGTATGATTCTTGATAAATCTTGCGTAGCTTGAACACTTGGAGGATTTCTTGATTTGATCTTGTTAGCACAGATAATGATAGCAATTCAAAAAAATGAAAGTACACAATGCTTTTGATTTTCTTAATTCTGTATTTTTATTCTTGGTGCAAAGTCCTCTATTTATAGTGTGAGGTTCAACGTTCATATTGCTTGAATTTGAATTGTATCAACGGCTATCTTGTAACGGCTATATTTTATGATCGTTCTGATCTATTAGTATTTTATCCAATAACATTGCTTCCATTACAACGTTCGACTATACTATCAGTTTGATGGATGAATGACTTATAAAACTAAGTTTCCTGATCAGTTTTATACTGACTTCGTCAGTTGTCAGTTTCTTGACTAACTTGGAGCATTAACTGAGATTTTACTCTTCTTCAAATATCAGCACTCCAATTTTTCATCTGATTATAATTGACTTAACCAGAGTACACCATAAGCAAATATCATCTAAGAGTTCATTGTCCTTATGATTCTTAGGTCTTCATAAAAGATCCATAAAGTCAGTTCAGGTCACCATAAACTTGCATGAATTCTAAATTTACAGTCTCGACAAGTAAACTGAGTTTGAACACTCAGTTCTTAAATCTTCTATAACTGAGTCTGTGACCCTCAGTTCTTCATCAACTGAGTTTGAACCCTCAGTTCTTCAATCTTCTAGATAAGCCAACCGAGTTTGTGTCCCTCAGCAAACTTATCTTCTTCAGTTCCATATAGATGTAGTCTGAGTCAGTTTGTCAGTTTATTTATCGTGACGATTTCCAATTTTCTGAATGACTTCCAGTTTTTAGTTTCACGACACTATAACTATTACAGTTCTTGTCGGATGTAACTTATACAAATATCAGACTCTAGTAAGATCTATACATTCAGTTCTAGACATATTTTAGCCTTTCACTATAATAGCTAGCCAGCACTTCATCAATGGGGTTAAGATAATACTTTGAATAAATATGATGAATTATCATCAAAACATAAATTTTATTTCAAACAATAACTTTCACAACCGCTTAGTAATGCAGACAATTTCACATTACGTCAACCCGTACTCAAACTAACCTGTCTCGAACATGTTATTTATTAATCAAATTAACTAGCAAGGCAGATCGAGAACCGAGCATATATTACTCTTAGCTCACGTTTATCGGTTTATGCGAAAGTCGTGCGTCTTACGCTCCATCGACACAAGGTTTACCAAAGAGAATATAGATGTATATATTTCAATGCACTTCTCTTTCTTGGCGGGTGAACCCTCATTAATTTAACTATCTGTTAGGTGTAGTGCCCGAAAGACAATTTGTGTAATTGTTTTTAACAATGGATGATGATTTTATCTCACCTTATTACTTACTTTGTGCTCAGAAATAATACATCATTGCAAACCCTAAGTATATCAAGATGTAACCGCTTAACTCAAATGTATGGCATGCACGTGAGGATTGAGTTAGTGGTGATATACTTAAATCTGTTAGTCCGTGGTGAACTTAATCGAGTTTAGGGTCTCTTGATTAAAACACCAATAATCGCGCCTGCAACACCTTAGGGTGTGATAGTCTTATCCGGACTGTCGGTAGAGGGTACCTACGTGGGGCATTTATATATGATGGCATTCATATAGGACTGGACCGATTTAATCTGAATTTCTCGGTATAATTCCGTAATCGAGGAATCTTATTAAATCATTATATGATCATATATGGATCAACCTTAATCCTGAGGTGATCACAGGGTGCTGCTTGTCTCGGGGTAGTGTTTGATGTGTTAGTTACGGTTCACTTAAATATGTGTTCCAAGCCACTTCTCATTGGCACTATATCCAGATGAGTGAGTAGTTCTGATCTTCACAGACATGGAATCTATTCCTTCCTGCGGGAAGTAGAGAGACAGTCCCCTTATTTGTTAGCCCTAAGAAAGTGATCGATCCCGGGAGTTCACATTTGACTAATTAGCTACTAGTCAGATATGTGAAGTAATTGATCATCAGGGGGTTGATGGTAAATAAGGATAAGATATTCTGAGTCGGGTTCACGGAGACTTCCCACTCAGAATGGATAGTCTATGGAGGGTTAATCCGTATGTAGTGATTATATCAATGGATGCTTATTTACTCTATGGGTTGAGTATAAGTATACATCTATAATTGGTAGAGTTCAGTTTCAGGTTTATGGTGGCGTAATCCCGGAATTAATAATTAATGTACTTATTATGTTCGATGAATAATTAATTATTGGAGCTACTGGTTATAGGTCCATGGTCCCCGATGTGGCTTCTGTAATTCGGAATGATATTCTTGTTATTTGGGCCTTAGTGATAATTAATTGGCTGGACTAATTAATTGATATGCATGGATATTATTTAGTTGGGCTAAATAATATAATACACATAAAAGACATTTTGTGTGGGCTTGAAACCCTACTAGGTGGCGGCTCCTACCTCTTAAAATGCAAGAATTGATTTTCTTGTGTGATTAATTATTTACTTGGTAAGTGATTAATTAATAAAAGATAATTGATTTGTAATTGATTGATTGATTAATCACAATCTTTTATAAATGGAATAATCCTTTATTGTGATTTCTTTTTAATTATTTATTTAATTAATTAGAAACTTGGAGGCCAAGGATTTACTCTCCTATAAAAGGAGAGTTATTCCAAGGGAAATTGCAAGGCATAATTTCGACCACCACCTTAGAAAAAAGAGAGAATTTTTTTTTCTTGTCTTGGGTTTTAGAGGAAGAGAAACTTGGATTTTTTCTTGGTGTTGCATATCAAGGAGGTTCGTTTATCAAGAAGGGTGTCCACCAACCGCCGTTTGGAGAACACATCGGAAGATCAAGGCTTCTCTTCCCGTTATTGGTAACATAACCTTAAACCCCCTTGTAGTAGTTTAAGTCCTTTAATTATGTGTTTTGATATATGAATTGTGATCCGTCCGATGCGCGTAGATCTAATTCGTTTAGATCTAAGAACCTGCATCCTTCACTATCCTCACGGCCTCACTCATGATAAACTACCAAATCCAAAATTCCTTTGCCTTCATAAGCGTTGGTGAAATATAATTCATGATAAAGCCAGAGTCAACTCTTGTCAAAGCAATATGCTATCGACTACACACCAAGGGAAGTGAGTTATACGTGCTTAAAATGGTGGCTCATAATTGGCGTTGATGAACAATCCCACAAAATTTGTCGTCGATCAGAGTCCGTTTGGATGTCCGTTCGTTGATGAGAAGAAGCGGTATGAATGTAAAAACGCAGATTCACGAAACCCTAATCGTGACTTCCTCGATTTTCTGGAAAGTATTGGACCGTTGAAACGAATATCCGACCAATAAGATCGATAATCGTGGAGTTTTGGACATGAGATAAAATTTTCGGGACGATCGGGATTCATCTTGATCCCGATCGGCCTCGGGAAAATATATGATGCTGATGCTTTGTAAGAGTCTGCTTTCAGCAGCAAGTTGGGCGGTTTCATCGAGGATGATTGACAAGTCAAAGCTCCGATCCGACCGTCCATCTTGAAGTCCGAAGAATGAAGATCGATCTGAAAGTTTCGTCGATCCAAGTTCGTTTGATATGCCGATCGTCGAAGATTCTTAACAAATTGCAGATTAGGGTTTTAATTTATTTTGAATAGATTAGTTACGGGGTGCCAACGGTCCATCTCGGTGTTTATTTTCCACACTAGTATACATGTGTAGATTGTATGAGTAGAACCGAAAATTGCCATGACATGCATCATATCATGAATTCCACTCCATATGCATACATGTAGAAATTAATTCGAGGAATTAGTTAGGCATGTATAAAACACACGATTAGTTTTAATTAATTGTTTGATATTAATTAGAAACTAATTAGGGTAAAAACCGAGAACACGGGTTTTTCAATCGTCGAGGTTGGGTGATGGATTCTCGGTGAATCCCACTCTGCGAAAGCATAAGGAGTAAAATCTCAAAACCTCGGGGTTAAGGTGTTGGATTCTCGGTGAATTCCACCTTACCTAAGACGAGATTACGTTTTTGTTCCGTAGAGTCTACGTGAATGTTTGATGTTTAAGGATTGGATAATCATGGGCAAACAGGTTCGAATGTGGTTTAACCACGGTTGGGTGGTCAACAGTAGCTACGGCTCAATCAACTTCACCTCCACGTGTGGCGTTTGCACGGGTCAGCAATCTTGAGCCATCCGAAGAGCCACTACGGCTCAACGGAGCTCTCCTAGCCTTGACCCGTCCGACGGCCACATATGTTCTAACGAATAGGTCGGGTGGGCTAGCCCACATAACCGACAACATTCGGCCTATGATTTATTGTTCCTTAATGTAACATCAAGTCCAAAACGTGATCGATAAAACCCACCACTTTTTCAAAATATTGAGTGGGAGCGGGAGAGGCGACAGCCGACCCCACGGCCTCTACTGTTGACACAAGCAATGTGAGAGAATGGTGACGCCTTGTGCCGTCTTTGATTTCGGCCCCCTAAGGAAGGCCTTCACCGCTATCAAAATTCAAGGCTTGGTCTCCGAAAGGATATGATTTTGGGTACTCGCCGGGTCACCGACCGACCCTAAGGCGCTGCACACTCGGGTCTACCTAAAAATCGAGATAGTAGGTCACACTCATAAAGGGTATTTTTGGTAGTACCTTGGCTGAAAAAGGAAAGGTGATTGACGATCACAAATGAGATGTTCGATTCTCAATCTGATCTTCAATATTAATCGAAACCTCTTTGACCTACCCTAAGGCGGCACTGAGGCGTTAGATTAAATCATTGGAACGGTAGGATAGACTATAAGTACTTAGTTTATGTTCCTAAAATTTATTAGTAGTGTATGATTTGGATTTATCTTTTGTCAATTATATTTACAACTATTTATATATCTCTAGGGTGCTAGATCTCTAGTGTAAAATTGACTAATGTGACGACTTCGTTAAAAAGTGGTAAGTAACTAGAACGTTGTACTTATTGATCTTACATGCGATTAATTTTTCGGAAGAGATATTTCTCTGGAGCCTTCAAGACTTAAGTGACGTAAATAAGTATGTCACTGTTGTCAATCGTGTTGAACGAGAGACGCATCAGTAGTCGATTTGAAAGATGATTGGGACGATAAAATTCTTCTAGAGAATTTTAATGGTGTAGTGTCTACACAAGAAATTTTTAATAGAAAAATGGAGAATCATAAATTAAAGTGTCGCTAGTTAGACGGTATTTGGAACCGATAAACTAGTGGGAGCTTTTGTCTTATGTTTTTCTAATTTAGAAAATTAGTCCCACTGGTAACGCTTTCATTAGACATCCTACAGTTCACGAGTAGTGTCTACTCATACGAACTGCTAGTTCAAGACTATTTCCTTTTAAGGAAAGTTAAGAATGGGAAAGAATGTCTATAAGTGTTAATCATCTTAATCAAGTTTTGAGGCTAAACCAAAACATTAATTAAAGAAAGTATAGGATAAGGAAAGTGATTTCGGATCACTAACCAATGAATCCTTAGCGACTTTCTTAACCGAGTAACTTGACTCGGTAGCTTAGTTCTTTGGAAGAACAAGGAAGCTGTGCATTAACGATTAATAGAGTAACAACGGCGCGATATTTCAACTACAATAGTGGGAGTAATATAAGGAAATGAATTTGGATTCTATCCTTGAATATCACAGAAAATTTATTTTTACGCTTTTCGATTCATTGAAGCAAATGGATTCACTTTCAACTCGATATATTGTTGCCTCATAGAAAGTGAATATGACATTTGTAGTAAGAATCCGAGACTCGGACTTTTGTTTGATAAAGTCAGAACCACTAAGAAATGCTGAAAATGTATAAGTAACACGTCTTAAACTATTATAGGTAAAAGGTTTGCGTATTAAGATAAACAACCTTTCAATATCTATTCATTAGTGCATATATCCTAGAGAAAAGACCTCACGATCGGCTAAGGGTGATTCCTATCTCCCGAGTCTAGGAAAACTATCTCAAAGGAACAATGACTAAGTTTCCTTTCAATCGGGAAAGGGTAATAGATTTGAAGGGGTAACATAGCTTGTTCATCATGACCTTCGGGGTCTAGTGAGAGACACATGCTAGTAGGAGTTTTTGAGTGGTGACATTTTGTCTGATAACTACTCGAAACGCGATTTAGTTTATCGAAAGAATACGATGAGGAGTCTCTGATTTTAGAGAGAATAGAGTATTCCATGCTCATAAATAGGCTATAGCATAGTCTTGGGACTGATGCTCAGCCTGACTCCTAGTGGAATGTTTCTCACTGAGAAAGAAACCATAGACTTGCCCTATATAGTTATTGATGTACTACAATACACTGCTAAACTCAATTAAGATAATTGGTTGCAAAATAACGGTTAACATTATTATGTAAACTGAGAAGTCTACCTAGTAGATGCTAGTGAATTTATGGATAAGGAGTGAATTCGGTTCACACCACTTCCGTAAATGTAGGCATTTAGCATTTAATGCTTGAAGGTAGGACTGGAGATTTTGCACATACGTTCAGATTTTGACTGTTCGTGAAATGCCTTAATGAGACGAGTGAAGGTTGGTTGAAAGATTCTTGAGATCAGAAAGTGACAGTTGGACTGTCACAAGGCTTCTGAAAGAATCTATAAGTAACAGCCTTAGACCTTGGAGTACGGTTACCCAAAGGAAGTTACTATCTGATTTAATCAGACCACATCCAACATCGGTTGTTGGTGATTACACTGATAAATACTAGATCAGAATGTCAATCCACCCAGAACGCAGTGGGAGTATGGTTTAACCATTATGGTTGTGTGGACTTTATAGTCTGCTGGTGTGATTGATAACCTGTGGCTCTTTGTGGGTTGTATAGGATTCTGATCAGAGAGGTTGGTTCGAAAATCTTATCCTTGTGAATGGAGTTTTGGTACTCCAGATTACTTTCACCTCTTGTAGAACCACCGAGTGTCTCAGCCCGAGTGGGAGTAATTGGTTCTACGCCTAAAAGAGTCGAATGAATAGGAAAGTTTAACTTTCAAAGACAAAGTCGAGTGGTCTAGGGGTGATTCCTAAAAAAGTAGAGAGTTAACTGGACCTTGAACTCTCTCACCACTCGGTCTTGCTAGATTTCGTTAAAAGCGTAAAATAGGGGTGATTCCTGAGACTTTCTTGCCGTAAAACGGAGTCCGATTCATTCGAACGTATGGGTCTTGGTTAGAACAAATGGCGGGTTGACCGCCGGACTTATGCCTTTTGTGGATGTAAGAGAACCTCTCGGTCATTAAAAGTCGCATGTTTTTAAATATGTGGACTTGACCGCAATATTGATAAGTCTTTTGTAGACTGGGTATCAATATTGGTAAAATAGTAGTATTAGTGTTCATGAATGATAACACTCAAAACAGATTGGAAACAACATGTGTGTGCTATCTCAAGTCGAAATCGACACGCCAAGATTCTCTGGATGAGAGAATTGGACTATGTTCTAAGAATCTGATTCGGTCAAATTCACGAGAATGAGTCATTGGCTATCCCACCGATCTTTTGAATAAGATGATTATGCATATATGGTTGCAGCATTCATCGAGAGTTGTCCTACCCTACCTCTCAGGAATGATTCTCCAAATCTTCCGAAAAAGAGAAAATGGGATAGAGTCTCTATGGGATAAGGGCAAGTCAGCTTAACACGAGTCAATTGCAATCAAATCTCGGATTCCAGCATTGAATAGCAGTTTAGTACGTCCTCAAGTATCTTTAGAGAACGAGGAATCATATGCTTGTATATTCAGTGCAAACTTGAATATGGTTGACTACACTGATTCTCGACTTGTAGTCGATTAAGGATGATCATTAAGTTGATCTCGGCCTCGGTGTTTACTCATAGTGCTTAGAATTTCCTTTTTGGTCCGAAGTAATTCCAGTCCGATAAGCCGATATCACTTCATCGTGAAAAACAAAGGAAGAGATAGCTTAGAAGGATCTTCTCACCATAAAGAGTCAAAAGCATATTGAGAGAGAGTACCGCTGATTGGAAGGACCGGCCTCGTTTCAATCCTAAAGATCGCCTCTCGAGTCGACAACCTAGCTAATCGATGTACCAAGTCGAGTGCTTGGAGGGTACGGCATTGATGGATATGTCTCATCTTTTTAGAGCAAGTGGAGAGAGTGTTGTGAATAAGATGAGAAAGGGTGTGCTCTAAAAACAATCGTTGCTTGTCATTTCGTGCAAGTGGGATATTGTTAGGTGTAGTGCCCAAAAGACAATTTGTGTAATTGTTTTTAACAATGGATGACAGATTTTATCTCACCTTATTACTTGCTTTGTGCTTGTAAATAATACACTGCTGCAAACCCTAAGTATATCAGTATGTGACCGCTTAACTCAGTGTATGGCATGCACGTGAGGATTGAGTTAGTGGTGATATACTTAAACTGTTAGTCCGTGGTGAACTTAATCAGAGTTTAGGGTCTTTTGATTAAAAAACCAATAATGCGCCCAGAACACCTTAGGGTGTGATAGTCTTATCCGGACTGTCGGTAGAGGGTACCTACGTGGGGCATTTATATATGATGGCATTCATATAGGACTGGACCGATTTAATCTGAATTTCTCGGTATAATTCCGTAATCGAGGAATCTTATTAAATCATTAGATGATCATATATGGATCAACCTTAATCCGTAGGTGATCACAGGTCTTCGCTTGTCCCGGGGTAGTGTTTGATGTTTTAGTTACGGTTCACTTAAATATGTGTTCCAAGCCACTTCTCATTGGCACTATCTCCAGATGAGTGAGTAGTACTGATCTTCACAGACATGGAATCCATCCCTTCCAGCAGGAAGTAGAGAGACTGTCCCCTTATTTGTTAGCCCTAAGAAAGTGATCGATCCCGGGAGTTCACATTTGACTAATTAGCTACTAGTCAGATATGTGTACTAATTGATCATTAGGGGGTTGTTGGTAAATAAGGATAAGATATTCTGAGTCGGGTTCACGGAGACTTCCCACTCAGAATGGACAGTCTATGGAGGGTTAATCCGTATGTAGTGATTATATCAATGGACGCTTATTTACTCTATGGGTTGAGTATAAGTATACATCTATAATTGGTAGAGTTCAGTTTCGGGTTTATGGTGGCGTAATCCCGGAATTAATAATTAATGTACTTATTATGTTCGATGAATAATTAATTATTGGAGCTACTGGTTATAGTTCCATGGTCCCCGATGTGGCTTCTGTAATTCGGAATGATATTCTTGTTATTTGGGCCTCAGTGATAATTAATTGGCTGGGCTAATTAATTGATATGCATGGATATTATTTAGTTGGTCTAAATAATATAATTGTTAGGTGTAGTGCCCGAAAGACAATTTGTGTAATTGTTTTTAATAATGGATGACAGAATTTATCTCACCTTAGTTACTTGCTTTGTGCTTGTAAAGTAATACACTGCTGCAAACCCTAAGTATATCTCAGATGTAACCACTTAACTCGGTGTATGGATTACACATGAGGATTGAGTTAGTGGAGATATGCTTAAACTGTTAGTCCGTGGTGAACTTAATCAGAGTTTAGGGTCTCTTGATTAAAACACCAATATTGTGCCCAGAACACCTTAGGGTGTGATAGTCTTATCCGGATTTGTCGGTAGAGGTACCTACGTGGGGCATTTATATATGATGGCATTCATATAGATCGGACCGATTTAATCTGAATTTCTCGGTATAATTCCGTAATCGAGGAATCTTATTAAATCATTAGATGATCATATATGGATCAAACTTAATCCTGAGGTGATCATAGGGTGCTACTTGTCCCGGGGTAGTGTTTGATGTGTTAGTTACGGTTCACTTAAATAATGTGTTCCAAGCCACTTCTCATTGGCACTATCTCCAGATGAGTGAGTAGTTCTGATTTTCACATACATGGAATCCATTCCTTCCTGCGGGAAGTAGAGAGACAGTCCCCTTTTTTGTTAGCCCTAAGAAAGTGAACGATCGGCCAAGTTCATATTTAGACTAATTAGCTACTAGTCGATATGTGAACTAATTGATCACTAGGGGTTGATGGTAAATAATGATAAGATATTAAAGTCGGGTTCACGGAGACTTCCCACTCGTAATGGACGATCTATGGAGGGTTAATCCGTATGTAGTGATTATATCAATGGACGCTTATTCACTTTATGGGTTGAGTATAAGTGTACATCTATAATCGGTAGAGTTCGATTCGGGTTTATGGTGGCGTAATCCCGAATTAATAATTAATGTACTTATTCATTGGATGAATAATTAATTATTGGAGCTCTTCAATAGGTCCATGGTCCCCGACGCGCTTCGTAATTCTGACAATAATCTTGTTATTTGGGCCTCATTGATAATTAATTGGTGGGCTAATTAATTGATATGCATGGATATTATTTAGTTGGGCTAAATAATATAATACACATGAAAGACATTTTATGTGGGCTTAATGACCCTATATGTGGCGCCATTTGTGATGGATATTTGACATGTGATTTATCTTTTATTTGTTAAATGATAATTCATGGAATATTAGATAATAATGTGATTTATCATAATCTGTTTGGGATAATCATTTTATTTATCTTTTATTTGGAATAAAGGATTAATGGAATAATTATCTCTTAATTATTTAATCCTTGGAGGACAAGGTTTACTCTCCTATATAAAGAGAGTTCTCCCAAGCCTCAACACACTTGGCATAATTCGACCACTATATCATAATGGAGAGGAAAAATTAGTTTTCTCTTGTCTAGGGTTTTAGAAGAAGAAAAACTCTAAGTTTTTCTTGGTTTTGCATATCAAGGAGGTTCGTGTAAACAAGAAGGGTGTCCACCAACCGCCGTTTGAGAACACATCGGAAGATCTTGGCTTCTCTTCCTAATATTGGTAACATGATCTCAACCCCCTTGTAGTTGTTAAATCCTTTAATTATGTTTTATGATATGTAAATCGTGATCCGTCCGCTGCGTATAGATCTAACTCGGTTAGATCTAAGAACCTGCATCCTTCATGTGGTTGCAGAGCCAGGTTCCACGATTTATGTAGTTATAATCATAAATAAACGATTTAAAGGAGTGGAGTTGCATGTAGATAAAATTTTATCTTTGTTTTATGCTTTAATAATGATAAATTGCTATGGTTGAAGAGATGGATTGGGGGTTGGCACTGTTTACCCGTTAGATCTATTGTAAACTCATATAAACGATGAAAATTCGTTAATATGAGTATAGGAAATTATGTAATTTATTTTTATTGCAATTTTTAATTTCCAAAAAAAAAAAGATCTGTTTAGTAGCTGTTTAGATATTTCGTTTTTCCCGTTGATCGAACCGTTAAAAAGAAGATCCCTCCGGTCAGAATCAAGATTTGAAGTTGATGAACAATCCCACCAAATTTGGCGTCGATCAGAGTCCGTTTGGATGTCCGTTCGTTGCTGTAAAGAAGCTGCTGTAACAGAAAAACGCAGGATTCACATAAACCCTACCTGTGACTTCCTCGAATTTCTGGGAGAGTTTCGACCGTTGAAACGAAAATCCAACCAGTCAGATTTACAAATATGGAGTTTTGGACGTGGAATAAAAATTTCAGGTCGATCGGGTTTCATCTCGATTCCCGATCGGCCGCGGGAAGTCATTGATGCGCTGCTGTAAAAGTCAGATTCAGCAGCAAGTTGGGCGGCTCACTGGATAAGATTGACAAGTCAAAGCTCCGATCCAACCGTCCATCTTGAAGTCCGAAGATTGAAGATCAGATCTAGAAATTTTCGTCCCAATCCGAGTTCGTTTGATATGCCGATCATCGAAGATTCTATACAGCTGCAGATTAGGGTTTTTTTAATTTATTTTCGAATAGATTAGTTACGAAATGTCAACGGTCCATCTCGGTGTTTATTTTCCGCACTAGTATACATGTGTAGATTGTATGAATAGAACCGAAAAAATTGCCATGACATGCATCATATCATGAATTCCACTCCATATGCATACATGTAGAAATTAATTCGAGGAATTAGTTAGGCATGTATAAAACACGCAATTAGTTTTAATTAATTGTTTGATATTGATTAGAAACTAATTAGGGTAAAAACCGAGGAACACGGGTTTTTTCAATCGTCGAGGTTGGGTGATGGATTCTCGGTGAATCCCACTCTGCGAAAGCATAAGGAGTAAAATCCCGAAACCTCGTGGTTAAGGTGTTGGATTCTCGGTGAATTCCACCTTACCTATGACGAGATTACGTTTTTGTTCCGTAGTGTCTACGTGAAAGTTTGATGTTTAAGGATTGGATAATCACGGGCAAAAAGGTTCGAAAGTGGTTTAACCACGGTTGGGTGGTCAACAGTAGCTACGGCTCAATCGACTTCACCCTCCACGTGTGGTGTTTGCACGGGGGTCTCGCAATACTGAGCCATCCGAAGAGCCACTAAGGCTCAACGGAGCTCTCCTAGCCTTGACCCGTCCGACGGTCACATATGTTCTAACGAATAGGTCGGGTGGGCTAGCCCACATAACCGACAACATTCGGGCCTATGATTTATTGTTCCTTAATGTAACATCAAGTCCAAAAACGTGATCAGTAAACCCACCACTTTTTCAAAATATTGAGTGGGAGCGGGAGAGGCGACAAATGTACCCCACGGCCTCTACTGTTAACACAAGCAACGTGAGAGAATGGTGACGCCTCGTGCCGGCTTTGATTTCGGCCCCCTAAGGAAGGCCTTCACCGCTATCAAAATTCAAGGCTTGGTCTCCGAAAGGATAGGATTTTGGGTACTCGTCGGGTCACTGACCGACCCTAAGGCGGCACACTCGGGGTCTACCTAAAAATCTGAGACAGTAGGTCACACTCATAAAGGGTATTTTTGGTAGTACCTTGGCTGAAAAAGGAAAGGTGATTGACGATCACAAATGAGATGTTCGATTCTCAATCGATCTTCAATATTAATCGAAACCTCTTTGACCTACCCTAAGGCGACTGAGGCATTAGATTAAATCCTTGAACGGTAGGATAGACTATAAGTACTTAGTTTATGTTCCTAAAATTTTAGTAGTGTATAATTTGGATTTATTTTACACAATTTTATTTACAACTATTTATATATCTCTCTAGAGTACTAGACTGCTAGTGTATGTAAAATTGACTAGTAACGACTTCGTTAAAAGTGGTAAGTAACTAGAACGTTGTATATATTAATCTCACATGCGATTAATTTTTCGGAAGAGATATATCTCTTAAGCCTTCAAAACTTAAGTGACGTAAATAAGTATGTCACTGCTGTCACTCGTGCAGAACGAGAGACAACCGTAGTTAGTTTTAAAGATGATTGGGACGACAAAATTCTTAGTGAATTGTGTAGTGTCTACACGAGAAATTTTCTGAAAGAAAATTGGAGAATCATAAATTAAAGTGTCATTAGTTAGATGGTATTTGGAACCGATAAACTAGTGTGAGCTTTTATATTATGTTTTTCTAATTAGAAAATCAGTCCCACTCGGGTAACACTTTCATTAGACATCCCACGCTTCACGAGTAGTGTCTACTCAAGCGAACTGCTAGTTCAAGACTATTTCCTTTTAAGGAAAGCTAAGAATGGGAAAGAGTGTTTATAAGTGTTAATCATCTTAACTAAAGTTTTTAGGCTTAACCGAAACATTAATTAAAGAAAGTATAGGATAAGGAAAGTGATTTCGGATCACTAACCAATGAATCCTTAGCGACTTTCTTAACCGAGTAACTTGACTCAAAGAGCTTAGTTCTTTGGAAGAACAATGAAGTCATGCATTAATAAAGTAACAACGGGCGATAATTTCACTAGAATAGTAGGAGTGATATAAGGAAATGAATTTCGATTCTATCCTTGAATATCACGAAAAAATTTATTTTTCATTTACTGATTCGTTGAAACAAATGGATTCACTTTCAACTCGATATATTGTTGCCTCATAGAAAGTGAATATGACATTTGTAGTACGAATCCAAGACTCGGACTTTTTTTTGATAAAGTCAGAACCACTAAGAAAACCTGAATAAGTATAACACATCTAAAACTATTAAAGGTAAAAGGTTTCCGTATTAAGATAAGCGAATTTTCAATATCTATTAGTTCATATATCCTAGAGATAAGACCTAAAGACTGGCTAAGGGTGATTCATATTTCCCAGTCTGGGAACACTGTCTCAAAGGAACAATGACTAAGTTTCCTTTCAATCGGGAAAGGGTAATAGATTTGAAGAGGTAACATAGCTTGTTCACCATGACCTTTGGGGTCTAGTGAGAGATACAAGCTAGTGGGAGATTTTGAGTGGTGACATTTTTGTCTGATAACTACTCGAAACACGATTTAGTTTATCGAAAGAATACGAGGAGGAGTCTCTGATTTTAGCAGAGAATAGAGTATTCCATGCTCAGAAATAGGCTATAGCATAGTCTTGCGACTGATGCTTGGCCTGCCTCCTAGTGGAATGTTTCTCACTAAGGAAGAAACAATAGACTTGCCTGATATAGTTATTAATGTGCTACAATACACTGTTAAACTCGATTAAGATAATTGGTTGCAAAATAACGGTTAACATTATTATGTAAACCGAGAAGTTTACCTAGAAGATGCCAGTGAATTTATGGATAATGAGTGAATTCGGTTCACACCACTTCCATAAATTTAGGCATTTAGCATTTAATGCTTGAAGGTAGGACTGGAGATTTTGCGCATACGTTCAGATTGTGACTGTTCGTGAAATATCTTAATGAGACGAGTGAAGGTTGATTATAAGATTCTTGAGATCAGAAAGTGACGGTTGAACTGTCACAAGCCTTCTGATAGAACCTATAAAAAACAGCCTTAAACCTTGGAGTACGGTTACCCAAAGGTAGTTACTATCTGATTTAATCAGACCACGTCCAACATCAGTTGTTGGTGAGTACACTGATAAATACTACTAGATCAGAATATCAATCCACCCAAGACACAGTGGGAGTATGGTTTAACCATTGACCCATTGTGGTTATGTGGACTTTACAATCTATTTGGGGTGATTGATAACCTATGGCTCTTGGTGGGTCAGATAGGATTCTCGATCATAGAGGTTGGTTTGAAAACCTTAACCTCATGAATGGAGTTTTGGTACTACAGCTCTGTTCAGCCACATGTAGAACCACCTGAGTACCTCAGGCCCAGTGGGAGCAATTGGATCTACGCGGAAAAGAGTCGAATGAATAGGAAAGTTTAAATTTTCAGCGCAAAGCTGAGTGGAAGAGGGGTGATTCCCTAAAAAGGAGAGAGTTAACCAGACCTTGAACTCTCTCACCACTCAGTCTTTCCAGATTTCGTTAGATAGCGGAAAATAGGGGTGATACCCTGAGACTTTCTTGCCAAAAATGGATTCTGAATTCAGTCGGAACAGAAGGGTCTTGGTTAGAACAAACGGCAAGATGACTGCCGGGGCTTATATCCTTTGTGGATTTAAGAGAACCTCTCGGTCATTTAAAGTCACATGTTTTAAAATATGTGGACTTGACCAGAATATTGATAAGTCTTTTATATACTGGGTATCAATGTTGGTAAATTAGTAGTATTGGTGTTCATAAATGACAACACTAAAACGGTTGGAAACAACATGTGTGTGCTATCTGAAGTCGGAAACTGACACGCCAAGATTCTCTGGATGAGAGAATTGGACTATATTCTAAGAATCTGATTCGGTCAAATTCACGAGAATGAGTCATTGGCTATCCCACCTATCTTATTGTATAAGATGATTATGCATATACCGTTGCAGCATTCATCGAGAGTGGTCCTACCCTACCTCTCAGGAATGATTCTCTAAATCTTCGGATAAAGAGAAAATGGGATAGAGTCTCTCTTGGATAATGGCAAGTCAGGTTATCACAAGTCAATAGTAATCGAATCTCGGATTCGAGCATTGAATAGCGTTTTTAGTACATCTTCTAGTATTTTTGAAGAACGAGGAATAATGTGCTTGTATATTCGGGTGCAAACTTGAATATGGTTGACTACACTGATTCTGACTTGTAGTCAGATTAAGGATGATCATTAAGTTGATCACGAGCTCAGTGTTTACTCATAGTGCTTAGAATTTTCTTTTTGGTCTGGGAGTAATCCCAGGTCTGATAAGCCGATATCACTTCATTGTGAAAACAGTGAAGAGATAGCTTAGAAGGATCTTCTCGCCACAAGAAGTCAAAAGCATATTGAGAGAGTACCGCTTTGATTGGAAGGACCGCAACGCTTCGATCCTAAAGATCGTCTCGGGCCGACAACCAAATCGATCGATGTACCAAGTCAAGTGCTTGGAGGGTACGGCATTGAGGAATATATCTCATCTGCTTTTAGAGCAAGTGGGAGAGTGTTGTGAATAAGATGAGAAAGGGTGTGCTCTAAAAACAATCGTTGCTTGTCATTTCGTGCAAGTGGGAGATTGTTAGGTGTAGTGCCCGAAAGACAATTTGTGTAATTGTTTTTAATAATGGATGACAGAATTTATCTCACCTTAGTTACTTGCTTTGTGCTTGTAAAGTAATACACTTGCTTTGCAAACCCTAAGTATATCTCAGTATGTAACCACTTAACTCAAAGTGTATGGATTACACGTGAGGATTGAGTTAGTGGAGATATGCTTAAATCATTAGTCTGTGGTGAACTTAATCGAGTTTATGGTCTCTTGATTAAAACACCAATAATGCACCTGAACACCTTAGGGTGTGATAGTCTTATCCGGATCAATCGGTAGAGGTACCTACGTAGGGCATTTATATATGATGGCATTCATATAGAATCGGACCGATTTAATCAATTTCTCGGTATAATTCCGTGTCGAAGAATCTTATTAAATCATTAGATGATCATATATGGATCAACCTTAATCCTGAGGTGATCACAGGGTGCTGCTTGTCCCGGGGTAGTGTTTGATGTGTTAGTTACGGTTCACTTAAATAATGTGTTCCAAGCCACTTCTCATTGGCACTATCTCCAGATGAGTGAGTAGTTCTGATTTTCACAGACATGGAATCCATTCCTTCCTGCGGGAAGTAGAGAGACAGTCCCCTTATTTGTTAGCCCTAAGAAAGTGATCGATCGGCCGAGTTCATATTTAGACTAATTAGCTACTAGTCAGATATGTGAACTAATTGATCACTAGGGGTTGATGGTAAATAAGGATAAGATATTCTCGAGTCGGGTTCACGGAGACTTCCCACCTGAAATGGACGATCTATGGAGGGTTAATCCGTATGTAGTGATTATATCAATGGACGCTTATTCACTCTATGGGTTGAGTATAAGTATACATCTATAATCGGTAGAGTTCAGTTTCGGGTTTATGGTGGCGTAATCCCGGAATTAATAATTAATGTACTTATTCTGTTCGATGAATAATTAATTATTGGAGCTACTGGTTATAGGTCCATGGTCCCCGATGTGGCTTCTGTAATTCGGACAATAATCTTGTTATTTGGGCCTCAGTGATAATTAATTGGCTGGGCTAATAAATTGATATGCATGGATATTATTTAGTTGGGCTAAATAATATAATACACATGAAAGACATTTTATGTGGGCTTAATGACCCTATATGTGGCGCCATTTGTGATGGATATTTGACATGTGATTTATCTTTTATTTGTTAAATGATAATTCATGGAATATTAGATAATAATGTGATTTATCCTAATTTGTTTGGGATAATCATTTTATTTATCTTTTATTTGGAATAAAGGATTAATGGAATAATTATCTCTTAATTATTTAATCCTTGGTGGACAAGGTTTACTCTCCTATATAAAGAGAGTTCTCCCAAGCCTCAACACACTTGGCATAATTCGACCACCATATCATAAGGAGAGGAAAATTAGTTTTCTCTTGTCTAGGGTTTTAGAAGAAGAAAAACTCTAAGTTTTTCTTGGTTTTGCATATCAAGGAGGTTCGTGTAACAAGAAGGGTGTCCACCAACCGCCCGTTTGGAGAACACATCGGAAGATCTTGGCTTCTCTTCCTAATATTGGTAACATGATCTCAACCCCTTGTAGTTGTTAAATCCTTTAATTATGTTTTATGATATGTAAATCGTGATCCGTCCGCTGCGTATAGATCTAACTCGGTTAGATCTAAGAACCTGCATCCTTCAATAATAGACATAAAAGACATTTTATGTGGGCTTGAAACCCTACTAGGTGGCGCCTCCTACCTCTTAAATTGCAAGAATTGATTTTCTTGTGTGATTAATTATTTACTTGGTAAGTGATTAATTAATAAAAGATAATTGATTTGTAATTGATTGATTGATTAATCACAATCTTTTATAAATGGAATTATCCTTTATTGTGATTTCTTTTTAATTATTTATTTAATTAATTAGAAACTTGGAGGCCAAGGATTTACTCTCCTATAAAAGGAGAGTTATTCCAAGGGAAATTGCAAGGCATAATTTCGACCACTGTTCGGTAAAAACGAGTTTTACAATTTATAACCGAAACACCCCAAGTATAAGGATCGTAGTATAGGGTGTTTACGGGTCGTCCTAAGGGAGTGGAATGTTTATCGGATCAAGGAACAATTATTCTATCGATTATGTCACGACTATTAACTAAAACAAGGCTGAAACTAACTAAAACCTAAACCTAAGAATTAAAAACAGAAAACAGAAATAAAACAAGCAGAAAAATAAGAAAACAGAAAAACGGACGAGCGTTCACTAAAGTGAACGAGCGTCTGAAAACTAAACCTAATGGACGGGCGTCTGCTATTGCGGACGAGCGTCTAACTACGAACTGAAGCAGAAAATTGCAGAAAAACAGCAGGAAACTAGGGTTTATAAAACTAAAATTTAAACTAACTTAATCTAAACGGCTTGATTAAAACAATTAAAGGAAAACACAGCGAGGCAACGAATCCACCTATCAACCAACAATCCCAACTAGATGGTGATTAAAAAGACATAGTTTTTAGTAGTGATTTATTCACGAATTCAATTAAATATCTTCAATCAAATTCTAGGGTTTCGTTTATCTTTTCAAACAAACTAAACATACAATCAACACAAAATCACGAGATTGTTTCCAAACTCTTACTCAACTAATCATGCATAATCTCTTACAACACAATTAGATGCATTACTTTGAACGAAAGAGAACTTAAATAAACATACTTTCATAAATTTATTCAAGCATAAATTAAACATAGATCGTTTCATCAAATCTTAATTCAATAAAACTTAAGCAATACAAAACAGATCCAGAGTAATGAAAAACTATGAAATAACTCACTAAACATAAGCATCGAACTCTCTAGTTGGTTGTGTTGTTGATAGGCTTCCTCCGTCGACTCACTGCAAGGCTTTTAGCCAACAATCATGTTGAAGATGATTGTTGGATTGGAGAAATTCATCTCTATGGAATTAGGGTTACGCCGCGACTTTTTGGTGTAAAATTGCGATCTCAATGATGTGGTATCTAGGTATCAAATTAGGGTTGGGGCTGCTGCGATATTTATAGAGTTTTAAGTCGGTTATGACTAAGTCGGCAACGGACGCTCGTCTGGTCTCGTGGACGCCCGTCCAGAATGCCTGGACGCTGAGTAAACGATCGTTCATCCTCCGTCTGAACTCTCTGAATGTAAAATACGATTCTGGACGCTCGTCCACTTTATCAAACGCCCGTCTGGAATGGACGGGATGCAGACGCTCGTCTAAGATGCTGAGGGTCGGATTTCTTCATCTTTATCCAATCTCTTCAAGCCAATTCCAACTCTATCTCTTATAATTCGACTTGAGCTTCATTTATCCTCATTATATGCACGAAAATTAACTCCTACATGATAAATAAACAATGCAAAAATGTAATAAAATCCAAATAATAATAATTCCATTAAATCAACACTTAAAATCATCAATTTTGCATACAACCCTCTTAAAATCATCTTTATTAAATAATTACACTTAAACCCTTAATTCTCATGTAAATTACGCAAATGTGGGGAAAATAATAATGAAATAAACCCTTAATAATCATATAAATATGGCCTTAACAACACCCCCACACTTAGCTTTTTGTACGTCCTCGGACAAAACAATCAAAACTATAGCTCAACTTTATAAATAATCCACATAGATCTCTAACTCACGTAACAAAAGATACAACAACTATAGCAAACAATACCATCACAGAGATAGATTCGGTGTAAGTGTGACAAGCCATTCTCAATCTAACAAGCCTTTCAAAGAAATATCCTCTCAAAAATTCCAATGACTATCCTAGGTACAGCATAAAGATGTGACTCCACTCAAAGCCTTCCCACGCACTCAGTAGGATAATCCCTACAGCATATCATGCGGTTCTACTGGGTATAAGATCCATGATAACAAAGACTTTACTTTATTTTAACTCATCATTTTTCAAAATTGTCAAATTTGACGCATATCAGAATAAGCTCTTACCCATCATAGTAGAATAGGACATTTCGAGATAATCCCCTACCTACTCAAATCATAAGGTAGCTTCTTCTAACTGTCGTGAGCTTTTGGTCATCATAGTGGTATAGGACATACGAGGTATACCCTACCGCACTCAAATCATTAACCAGCTTCCGACAAACGTATTTATTAATAATTGCTCACTCACTTTATTTATTCACTTTTCAAAGTCATAAGTTACATCTCACCTATCACATTCAAACTTTATGATATTCACAGTACACGGTCTAATTTTAGGTGTAACTATACTGACCTTCCTAAGATAAATCATTAAAAATAATGAAAGGATATAATTCAAAAGTCATGCTTCAAAATCAAAGGCTTTCGTGAGTGAAAAACGAAACTATCTCCATAAAAGTAAAACATGCTATAATTATCTCACTAAGTCACATACTATCATCGTTAGAAAACTACAACTAGCAAGCATCTAGTTCCAATTATATGCTCGAGACTCACAAAAAATTTTAAATTCCGCAAAAATTTAACATTCACTCATATGTCAAAGGATATAGCATAAAAACATACCCAAACACCCCCCCACACTTAAATCACATTATGTCCTCAGAATGTGCAAATATAAAAGAAAAGAAAACTTAGCTGGTTTCAACAGTGGTGGTCGGATGAAAGTTGGCAGAAGTCAGGCCGGAGCATGAATATACCGCTGCAACTCGAATAGACAACACTGGACATAAAAGCTTGTGAACTTGCTCAAAAGTATCTGCCACACTCGACATACCATATAATCTCGGGGTACACGGGGTATATAAGCAACACAAAACACTTACAATGAACGTAAGAGGAATAACCATCAACACAAAATCAACTAAAGTATTATTTCTAAAACAATGAAACAAAACAACCTAAGAAAAGGAAACGAACAAAGAAAACTAGGTTGCCTCCTAGGAGCGCTCTTTTATTGTCAATAGCTTGACACAGATTCCAAAAGATCAACCCGGATCGGGCCACTTTGGTTTGACTACCGCCACCTCGATGATTTAATCGAGCACCTTTGGGGCGGAAATGATTTTCACCACAACAACAAGTCAAGTGTGCTATAAGATCATTAAACTTTTCTCTCCAAACTACACCGACTCTCTTCTTCTTGTTCTTGCGGTGATAGGCATAGACATAGTGGTATGATCGAAGTCTCAACAGAAGGTACCTTACGGGTGGATATAGAACGCGTCATCATCATCGACTCAAAGAAATAAGATGGAATCTCTTCACAAATCGTGACATCTGTACTCTCATCTCTCGCTGAAAAAATAAAGAATCTCAGGCTTTTCCTTTGGTTGCCCAAAATATTTCTTAAGTCGATGGCCATTCACTTTAAAAGCTTGATTACCATACCCGTTCAAAGTAATTACTCCACTTGGATTAACCTCGAGAATCTCAAATGGACCAGACCATCTAGACTTTAGCTTACCAGGAAACAGGTGAAGTCTAGTATTATAGAGTAAAGCCATTTCACCAACTTTGAATTCTCGGTCCTTGATCTTAGCGTCATGGAGTACCTTAGTTCTCTCCTTGCCGAGTTTAGAATTCTCAGACGCACGGAGTCCGAATTAAATCGAGCCTCGCTCAATTGTAACAATCGTTTCTCCCCACAGAGTTGGCTATCAAAATTTAAGAATTTAATTGCCCAGAAAGCTCTGTGCTCAAGTTCGACAGGTAAATGACAAGCTTTGCCATAGACCATTTGGAAGGGTGACGTGCCCATCGGGGTCTTGAATGCAGTACGATAGGCCCACAATGCGTCATCCAACTTAAGACTCCAATTAGATTGATTATTGTTCACGGTCTTCTCCAAAATTCTTTTCAGGCTCTGGTTGCTCACCTCGACTTGGCCACTAGTTTGAGGATGATATGGTGTACCAATCTTATGTTTGACACCATACTTTTCAAGGATCTTGTCAAGCGGCGCATTGCAAAAGTGAGTACCTTCATCACTAATGAGTGCTCTCGGACAGCCGAATCTAGTAAAGATATTCTTTTGCAAGAATTTCTTCACAACCTTGTGATCATTAGTTTGAGTAGCTATGGCCTCGACCCACTTTGAAACATAATCCACACAGATTTAGGATATACTTATTACCACATGAAGATGGAAAGGGTCCCATAAAATCTATGCCCCATACATCGAAAACTTCGCATTCAAGAATGGGCTTAAGTGGCATTTCCATCCGACTACTCTGCCGTCGGTTCTTCCGGCACCTATCACAACCTTTACAAAAGGCTTCGCATCCTTAAACAGGTCGGCGGTAGAATCCAAATTGAAGAATCTTTGCAACCGTCTTTGGTGTTCCATAATGACCTCCGGTAGGACCGCTTTATGGCATTGTTCTAGGATATCCCACTGATCATGCTCAGGAACACACCGTCGAAGCAACCCGTCTTTACAGATTCTGAACAAATAAGGGTCTTCCCATACGAGATATTTGAGATCAGAAAAGAACTTCTTCCTCTCCTGATACGTCATATCCTCTAAATGACCACTCGCTAAATAGTTGACGTAGTCGACATACCACGGCCTAACCGCTTCAAGCTTCATCAATTGCTCGATCCGGAAATCAATGCCTATATCATTGTGATTCTCTCACCCTCATTTACTAAGCGAGATAAATGATCAGCCACAATATTCTCACTACCTTTCTTATCTTTAATCACAAGGTCAAACTCTTGTAGAATTAAAATCCATCTAAGTAACCTTGGTTTGGCATCCGCTTTATCCATAAGGTAGCGTAAAGCTGCATGATCTGTCCATACAATCACTTGAGATCCTGAAGATAGCTTCTAAACTTGTCAATGGCAAAGACGACAAATAAGAATTCCTTCTCGATCGTAGTGTAATTGCATTGAGCCGGGTTCAAGGTACGACTCGCATAATAGATGGGCCTGAACCTTTATCAACTCTTTGACCCAAAACTGCGCGCCACGGCGTAATTAGAGGCATCACACATCAATTCGAAGGCTTGGTCCAATCAAAGCTACTAAAATAGGGCAATCGATAAGCTTATCTTTCAAACAATTGAAAGCTTCTTTGCACTTCGCATCGAACAAGAAATCGACATCTTCTTTCAAGAGATTTGATAAAGGCTTGGCAATCGTGAAAAGTCTCTAATGAAACGCTTAGTAGAAGCCAACGTGTCCTAGAAAACCTCGTACTCTCCTTCACTGCCTTAGGTACGCCATCCTTTCAATGGCTTCGACCTTAGCCTTATCAACTTGAATACCGAAGATTGGACACCTTATGTCCCAAAACTATTCCTTCATCAACTAGAAAATGGCATTTTTCCCGCTTAAGCACCAGATTTTTCTCAACACACCGTTGGAGTACCATATCTAGGTTCTCTAAGATTTCATCAAAACTATCGCCAGATCGAGAAGTCGCCCATGAAGACTTCCATGCATTTCTCAACAAGTCCATCAAAATGGCCAACATACACCGTTGAAAAGTCGCGGTGCATTGCATAGACCGAATGGCATTCTACGAAAAGCAAAAGTACCGAGATGGACATGTAAACGTGGTCTTCTCTTGGTCATTGGGGTCAATGGCTATCTGGAAGTAACCAGAGTATCCATCGAGAAAACAATAATACTTGTGACCACTCAGTCTTTCAATTAGTTGGTCAATGAAGGGTAAGGGAAAGTGGTCCTTGGAAGTAACCTCATTAAGTCTACGATAGTCAATACAGACTCTGTAGCCAGTCACGAGACGTAGGGCAACTTCCTCCCCTTTTTCATTCTTTTCAACCGTAATACCGCCCTTCTTTGGCACAACTTGAGTAGGGCTGACCCACTCGCTTATCGGCGATTGCGTGAGATGATTCCCATGTCAAGCCACTTTATAACCTCCTTCTTGACAACCTCTTGCATATGCGGATTCAGCCTTTTCACGAGGTTGTCTTACCTTTTAGCTCCTTCCTCCGCTCGATTTTATGCATGCATATGTCTGGCCGATCCTCGGATATCACCCACTTGCCAACCGAACGCGAGGATGTTTTTCTTAAGCACTTCTATCACCGTGTGTGCTTGCTCTTGGTCGAGTTTCGAAGAAATGATCAAAGGCAATTTATCTCCATCCTTAAGAAAGATATACTTAAGGTGTTTTGGAAGCGGTTTAAGCTCTAAATCAGTAGGTGGTTGCTCAATACTAGACTTTAACGGGCCACCTTTCTCCTTATGAGCTTGAAGTGGTTGACAGTAGAACACCTCATCTTCCCGAGGCTCAACACCGAAGCGCACTGGATCAAATAATCCATCGGAATCCTCTGGTCAACACTTGCTTCCTTTTTCTTGTGATCGATCATTTTTCTTAACTCTTCATCTTTAAGCTCTTCTGCCAGCTCTTCCCAATCATCTATTTCCCAATGAGTAGCTTCTCTCCAAACTCTACCTCGTCCCAACTACCCATCGAGCTTCTTCTTCACCAGGATGAAGTCTTCCCGACTCATTCTTTGAAATCATCGTTTGTTGTCGGGCATCTCCATGCTTCTAACTCAATAACAGAGCCCAGTGTGAGCGAGTGAAGATGACTCGCCAATGCCTACGGCTTGAAATGAATCGTGAAGGTGGTCCGCAATCGGCGGATCCTATATGTCCATGACTTCAAAAACACCTATCTCTGTAAGCTCCATTGCATCTTCATAATAGGCATCTCCGCCGTCCTCATATATGGCTTCGACAAAACGATATTTCATCAATTACGGCTCTTTCGGATGTGTCCTCGTGTGAAGGTGACAGATGTGTCACCGACTCTAAGAGTAATCATCCTTTGCGTAAGTCGATGAGAGCGTTAGAAGTGTCTAAAAGGTTCGGCCTAGAATTAAAGGCATCTCCTTATCGTGGATAGTCTAGAATAACCCAATCGGTAGGGAAGACTAAATGTTCAATTTGAAGGAGAACATTAGCTACACAATCGGCGGCATGCATTTACTAGATTTGTCTACCATCCAAGAGAAATGGGCGCCTCCGCATCCTTTTATCTAACCCGAGCTTTTTTGCATACGCTTAATGGCATCACATTAATAGAGGCCCCGAGTCGCATAAGACATTTTCGAACAAATGGCCTTCGATCTCACAGAGATTGAAGGTCCGCTAGAGGTCACCTCGCTTACGACAATTTTCTCGTGAAACCATTGCGCAATCTTCTCAAACACTTCTTCACCATCCCCTAAGCTTTCTCTTCTCCCACAGAATTCTTTAAGATACTTAGTACATTTAGGCATTTCTGCATAATACCTCACTAAGGGCATACTCACTTTAGTGTCCCTAAGTATCCTCCTCACTCCAGCATATTGCTTGTCGTTAGTGAGGGCTTTCTCCTTCCTTTTTGGTGGATAAGGAAGGGCTTTATCATTCCTTGTAGCTTGATTCTTTATCGCCTCATCCTCCCTATCCTTCCATCTTACAAACTTTTCTTTCTTTTTCTTAGTCAGGGGTACTGCCCCTTGACTTTCCTTTCTCTCCTCATCATCAGAATTATTTTCGTCCTCCGAAGAATTGTCACTATGCTCCTTATCGTCGCTTTCTTCGGCATGTGGTTTCTGATTTCCCCCTCCTGAACTCATGGCGTCAGGAGGGGCTACTCGTTTCCCGACATCTTGCCGGGTCCAGCTAGTTTACCACTTCTCAACGTTACTTCATTCAACTCCTCTTCTTGTCCATACTCCCATTGTGGTGTAATGGCAGTGCAAACATTAACATCGCTTTTTGGGTTTCTCTCGTATAACTCGGGAGTTTACCGTGAGGTCTCGCTTGCTTGTTGGTCCGCCATCCGACCAACTTGTCTCTAAATTGCTTTAACACTAGTAGACGAGTCTTCACCATGTCTACCAGCTCATCGAATTTGTGTTGAGGGACACATGAGGTGGTATGATTATTGTTCTCGAGTTTGATTCCAGCCACCTTGAGGCCTTTGGGAGTTCAGGCGGCGCCTTTGATAGTTCGAGTTGAAAGAATTCGAATTTGAAGGGCCAGGTGGTAACTTGGCTTGATTGAAGTTTTGTCTTTGAAATCTGAATAGTTCTCGCCTCAGTCGAAGTTTCGGAAGGGTTGGTTTTGATTATCCATTAAGTTTACCTCCTCCGTCATCTCGGTCCCGCCTGTGTTCCAAGATAATTCACCTCGTAAGGCTGCATCCAAGATTGGCCACCGCTTGCTTATCGATTCCATCCGAGCAACCAACACCGTGTATCGATTGCTTGCGATGACCTTCTTTCTCAACAATATTGGTCTTCTTAGAGTCGACCACATGTTGTTCTTGGCAATTGTCTCGCTACTCAGTAGCGCCTCATCACCTCCCTAAGAAGGATCCATGAGCCGTGGAGTCAAGATAGTCTCTATTAGGTTGAGAGACACCTCTCAGTAAAACAGCCCCAACAACTCATGTCTATCATATCCGTGATTGGGGCACTTCCTCATCAACAGATTTAATCTCTCCCAAGCCTTGCCAACAGCCTCATCCTCTAACCGCTCAAACGTAGCTATTTCCCGCTTCATTTCCATAATCTTGCCTGGTGAAACCCACTTAAGAGCGAAGGCTCTTTTGACATCATTCCATGTATGGAGGGAATGATGTGCTAACGATTTAAACCACCGACTTGCTTCACCTTTCAAAGCAAAAGGAAATAGCTTTAACTTTACGATCTCGTAATCAACACCAGGATAATGGCACTCGCTTCACGATTTGTATGCGAATGTGGACAAGAAGTCGTGCGGTCTTCTTGAGCAAAGCCATGGAAAGAGCTATTTTGGACTAGTGCAACTACTCCATTTTTAAGGTCGAAATTTACTCCCCCATATCGTGGTGGACGAATAGGTCTATGTCCTCGAGAAAATCTTGATTAAGATATGGGGTGTGTGGGTCCCGGTTCAACCGATTAAGTTTGGTTTTGGCGGAATTGTTGAAGTTGTTGATTTATGCCACTTGTCGATTCTCGCTTTGTCTTTGCAGAGCTTGCATTTGTTGAAGGAGTAAATTTAATCGAGCTTGGGGATCGGGATTTGGAATTGGTGGATCTTGATCCGCCATTTTGTCCAAATCGTGGAGAAGCCTTCTTCTAAGGATAGATCGTTCGTGCTCGTGGATCAAAGATCGAAGTCCCTTCTTACTTCTCGCTTGCATAAACCGTAAGACAGAGAAAGGAAGAAATCAACCCTTTGGGGTTGATTAGAATAGGTTTATAAAAGATTAGATGGTTTAGAGGAAGAAAAGAAAAGAGAAGGAAAGAGAAGAAAGAAAAGAAGTGATGATTGAATGATGAATCAAGGCGTCCAGTGTTAGTGAACGTTCGTTCAGAGGATAGAATTGAGGTGGACGGGCGTTCAAGTTGTTGAACGCTCGTTCAAATACGAAAACCTAAAAACTAAGGTTACGAAAATTAAAAACGAGATAAAAATAAAAGCAGAAAAGACTTAAGGAAATAAAATCAAACAAATCTATAATTACGGAAACAGATCTAAGCTATAAAAGTAAGGAAAATAATTGAAAGAAAATCAAATAAAATACAACAGTAATAAATGTAATCCTAAAATTAAACGAAACTGGAAAAGAAACCTACCTACTTAAAAGTTTAAAAACAAGAAAAACACTAAGACGGAAAAAAAAAAAAATGTGTTGAAATCTTCTAGGGCCAAAAGGAAGGGAAAACAGTGGATTTTGACCTCGAAAACGCACTGAACGGCCTATGGCCGTTCACCACGTCGTCGGCGCGTCGGAACGAGCTTTCGAATTGGGGTCCTGCGTCCAAACGGACACTCGAGCCGAAAGTTACGGCCAAAATACTCACTGCGTGCTAAAAACGATCCTTTGACTCGTAAAATTGTCCTAAATAGAATCCGACAATCGTTACCGACTCCCGCAACGGCGCCAAAAACTTGTTCGGTAAAAACGAAGTTTTACAATTTATAACCAAACACCCCAAGTATAAGGATCGTAGTATAGGTGTTTACGGGTCGTCCTAAGGGAGTGGAATGTTTATCGGATCAAGGAACAATTATTCTATCGATTATGTCACGACTATTAACTAAAACAAGGCTGAAACTAACTAAAACCTAAACCTAAGAATTAAAAACAGAAAACAGAAATAAAACAAGCAGAAAAATAAGAAAACAGAAAAACGGACGAGCGTTCACTAAAGTGAACGAGCGTCTGAATACTAAACCTAATGGACGGGCGTCTGCTATTGCGGACGGCGCCTAACTACTGAACCAAGCGAAAAATTGCGTAAAAACAACAGAGAAACTAGGGTTTATAAAACTAAAATTTAAACTAACTTAATCTAAACGGCTTGATTAAAACAATTAAAGGAAAACACAGCGAGGCAACGAATCCACCTATCAACCAACAATCCCAACTAGATGGTGATTAAAAAGACATAGTTTTTAGTAGTGATTTATTCACGAATTCAATTAAATATCTTCAATCAAATTCTAGGGTTTCGTTTATCTTTTCAAACAAACTAAACATACAATCAACACAAAATCACGAGATTGTTTCCAAACTCTTACTCAACTAATCATGCATAATCTCTTACAACACAATTAGATGCATTACTTTGAACGAAAGAGAACTTAAATAAACATACTTTCATAAATGTATTCAAGCATAAATTAAACATAGATCGTTTCATCAAATCTTAATTCAATAAAACTTAAGCAATACAAAACAGATCCAGAGTAATGAAAAACTATGAAATAACTCACTAAACATAAGCATCGAACTCTCTAGTTGGTTGTGTTGTTGATAGGCTTCCTCCGTCGACTCACTGCAAGGCTTTTAGCCAACAATCATGTTGAAGATGATTGTTGGATTGGAGAAATTCATATCTATGGAATTAGGGTTCTGGCCGCAGCTTTTTGGTGTAAAATTGCGATCTCAATGATGTGGTATCTAGGTATCAAATTAGGGTTGGGGCTGCTGCAGTATTTATAGAGTTTTAAGTCGGTTATGACTAAGTCGGCAACGGACGCTCGTCTGGTCTCGTGGACGCCCGTCCAGAATGCCTGGACGCTGAGTAAACGATCGTTCATCCTCCGTCTGAACTCTCTGAATGTAAAATACGATTCTGGACGCTCGTCCACTTTATCAAACGCCCGTCTGGAATGGACGGGATGCAGACGCTCGTCTAAGATGCTGAGGGTCGGATTTCTTCATCTTTATCCAATCTCTTCAAGCCAATTCCAACTCTATCTCTTATAATTCGACTTGAGCTTCATTTATCCTCATTATATGCACGAAAATTAACTCCTACATGATAAATAAACAATGCAAAAATGTAATAAAATCCAAATAATAATAATTCCATTAAATCAACACTTAAAATCATCAATTTTGCATACAACCCTCTTAAAATCATCTTTATTAAATAATTACACTTAAACCCTTAATTCTCATGTAAATTACGCAAATGTGGGGAAAATAATAATGAAATAAACCCTTAATAATCATATAAATATGGCCTTAACAACCACCACCTTAGAAAAAAGAGAGAAAAATTTGTTTTTCTTGTCTTGGGTTTTAGAGGAAGAAAAACTTGGAGTTTTTCTTGTTGTTGCATATCAAGGAGGTTCGTGTATCAAGAAGGGTGTCCACCAACCGCCGTTTGGAGAACACATCGGAAGATCAAGGCTTCTCTTCCCGTTATTGGTAACATAACCTTAAACCCCCTTGTAGTAGTTTAAGTCCTTTAATTATGTGTTTTGATATATGAATCGTGATCCATCCGCTGCGCGTAGATCTAATTCGTTTAGATCTAAGAACCTGCATCCTTCACTATCCTCACGGCCTCACTCATGATAAACTACCAAATCCGAAATTCCTTTGCCTTCATAAGCGTTGGTGAAATATAATTCATGATAAAGCCAGAGTCAACTCTAGTCAAAGCAATATGCTATCGACTACACACCAAGGGAAGTGAGTTATTCATGCTTAAAATGGTGGCTCATAACAGAATATGCGCTTAATACGCCACTACTTCAGAAGTGGGCACTTACTCTTACTTGTACAATGTGGGACAAAGATGAAGTCAATTAACTCGAAAAGATCAAAGATATCATATTTTTTTCGAAATTATGTCAAAATGAATCAAGGTCTAGGTGGTGAACAATGCATCAAAGAGAATCAAGATAATCACACAATTCATGGAATATAGTGCTAAGAAGCTAAGTGACGTCCCTTAACCCCGACTTAAACAAAACATTGTCCCCAATGTGTAAGGTGAAAAATAGAAAATGTAAAGGAACTTAGCTTCGGTTAAGGATGGAACCAAAGAAGAATCGGATCGTTTGATAAATCATCGGGCTTATATAAGTAATCCGTGAATAATCCACGCTAAGTGTCTCAAACAAACCAAGAAGAATAGTGGTGGCAAGAAACCATATAACATAAACACGGCAGTAAAAGAGAAAATAAATGACTCCAAACAGTTTAAGCCGTCAAAATCATTATATTATGAAAATTCTTCTACATCAACTAGATAGGGAAATAAAAATAAGAAAATGGAAAATAACAACAATCAAATGAAAGAAAAACTTATCCTCCTCATAATAATCCGCCCATTCATCTTTAGGCTCAAAACCGGGAGGTAGTGCAGAACTGGAGGCAACAGCAGTAGAAGAGGATGCTCTAAGACGTGGGGCAGTCCCAGGTTGTCGGGTCATAGGATTAACTCCTAGAAAGTCTATGATCCTATCCATCTTGCGATGCAGACTCGCAATCTCTCATGAGTGCTCCTTTAGCAAGGCTCTCTGAGTCCGAGGTGCTCCGAGGACCGGAGTACGCTCTCTTTGCTCTGTGACCGACACGTCTTCTCCTTCTTGAAACTAACTGTGAAATAATCATCAGCTCAGGGTCTTCCCACTCATCACTAACTAGAACCTTGACCTTATTCTCTAAAGCGAACATGTCAATCAGAGGTCTATATGGAAACTGCTCGTGCTTAGATGCGGTGGCAAGCTCATGAATACGGCTGTGCATTAGGAGATCTATGTTGACTGGAGATCCCTGTTCCAGGTAGAACATCAACTCCACCCTTTTCGGTGTGACAGACACAGTATGCTTGGTCAGCAGAAGGCGAGCACAAACAAACCTATTAACAACCTTCCTATCCCAAGAAATCAACTATCATCGATATTACTAGTAAGAATACTAGGTACATCATAGTATAGTAAAGGCGAGTCAAGGTCGATCCCACAGAGACGATTGCAACGTTAAGTATAAACGATTTTAACCTAATTAAGAAGCGACATATAGGCGGTCATTGACCAACAATGAATGTTAAAGAACTTGGTATTTCTCCCCCTCTTCTCACCGATCTACTAACTTGGATTAGTTAATCGTTAGGTTTACTTCCCCACATAATTTCCTTAAATTAACAGAGAGAGCTTTTAATTTGATTATCAGCTACGGGTGTAACTCCTAACCCTATCTACTCCGACAATGGTAGTAGACAATCTATACGCAAGCTACCCTCCTCAATTTGTCCGTAATAGCCCATACGTATAAAGAACTAAAATTGCCGATATCGAGCGCTAACTCATACCGCTAACCCGCCTAGATAGCTGTCGACACTGATCAGCACGTTCCTAGGGTCCATTAAAGACTATGTCCAAAATAACACGTCACTATTCATATTTCAAGCTAGTTTTAAGATTACAATAAGCAGATTGGCCAGATCTAACCTACTATTAATTAAACCTGTCAATCAACGAAGCTGTAGTGAATCCTAGATTTTGGTTTTCTAAATATTGCCTCGGTAAGCTGGTACAGACCGCCGGTTTACCGAGGTCAGCTTTTCCTATTTCTAGATCTACATTGATCAAATACGATTAATATAAGTAAATCATGGGGTTGTTAAACATGCAGATTAACTAAAACACATAAATACGAACAAATCTACCCTATTGAAGACAAAAAGGAATGTTCAAAGCTTCATACCTTCAACGATGGAGATCTAGTTCGATCTACTCAAGGTAGAGATGGTAGGGAAAGGGAGAAAACAATAAATAACTCCTTAAAATCATGGAATAACTTTATTTCATCAAATTGTATAATGTATATAAAAACTTATTATCAACCTATGCAAAACTCCTTTAATGCGGCCTTATGTAGATACAACAGCCGACTTAAGACTCACAGAAACCCTAACCGACCTAGACAATGCGGCAGAATTTATTTCGTGTCCAACAAGTCCTCGCTTTACCGAACCTAGACCACGGTAAACCGCGCTAACTTTTCCCTTTTTTCTCCAGCGGACTATAATTACTCGGCCTAGCATATTTCCTTTGGTCCAGATCGATTCTGCAATGCTCCAGATTCGGTACATCCTATAAAACACATAAAACGAGACAAAAAAGTGCCAAAACCTAAGGAAAGAGTATAGATGCAAAAATAAGATCCTGGAAACATTCACATAGCATTTAACATATATTCCATATAATAACGAGTCTATCTATCCTCTCTTAAGTAGAATTTGGGGTGAATATATGTATAATTAATGGTACCATTTAGAGCGTTATCAGCTACCATCTTTCTTCTAAACTAACAAAACAAGGGTTCCCCAAGGCGTGGTGCTAGGCTGAATTATGTTTCTTTCAAGCATACCTTTAAGTTTAGATTTCAACTCTTTCAATTCAGACGGTGCCATTCTATAGGGTGCCTTAGCACCTGGTGCTGCTCCTGGTACCAACTTGATCTTGAACTCAATTTCTCTATCCGGCTTGTTTCCCGGTAACTCATCTGGGAACACTTCAGGGTACTCCTTAACTACAGGGGTTTCTTCTAACTTAGACTTCACTTGTTCCATATCCACTACATATAACAATTAGCCTTCACAAGCCATATTACAACCTCTTATAGCCTTAACCGCTGAAATTTTCGGATGACGCTTCTTACTCGGCTTGTAAACATTACCTTGATATGTCTTAGATGATTTCCCGGGTACCTTAAATGTCACTCTATTTTCTCTACAATCCAAGTGAACATAATTCTCAGATAGCTAATCTATTCCAAGAATTACCTGAAAGTCTGAGAAGTCCAAAACTGTGAAGTCACTCTTGCACCGATATGATCCTACTCGAACATCCACTTGAGGTATTGTCCTAGTACCCTAAGTTACTTTCCATAGCGGTGCGGTTATGTCTAAGGTGTTTTTTAAGGTTTCCAAACGTAGATTCAATTTCTTAGCTATCTTAGACTACCCAAACGTGTTAGATGCTCTCGTATCAAACTAGGCCGTGACCGCTAGGTTATCTAATATTATTGTACCTATGATGTGAATTTATTTATTAAAATAAAAATACAATATGATTTTAATCATGCTATACAAGTACTTTAATAAAGTAGAGTAAACAAATAAAGGTACTTGACATAACATTATCATCTGGTTCTTCATACTCAACATCCACCGCAAAAACTCAAACTGGGCAACTTAGGCTGCCTTTCCCACTTCCTTGTTTCTGATTACTTGTAGACCCCTTTGACGGACATGCCTTATTAAAATGTCCCAGTTCTCCATAGAGGCAGCAACCATTACGTTAGCTCGACACTCACCGGTATGATTTCGCTTGCACTTCGGGCAATGTGGTGCGCCGGTGGTAAGAGTAGCTTCCGAAGATGTCTTTTTCTTCGCATTCTGTTGTGGTGCTCCCCGGTTGTAGCCTTGAATTGTCCCAAAACTTCTCTTAGCATGAATAAATAAGGTAGGCTTCTTCTTGATGGTCTCAACCTCCAAGGCCTTATTCAACAGTTCCTTCATGTTTCTTGCTGTGAAACCCAACATGCCATCTTGTATTTCGTAGGACAACCCATTCTTGTACAGTTCCATCTTACACTTTTCAATTCTCATTAGCTCAGGGTAGAACCAACCCAACTCATTGAACTTGTTAGTAACTGCAAGATCGTCATATGGATACCTTGCTTAAGACTTAAGAACTGACTCGCCTTATCTGCCTGCACTGTTGCTGGAAAGTACTCATTATAAAACAAGACCTTGAAACCTTCCCAATCTATCACTTTCCCATTTTTACTCTTAATAGTGTCAATCCAGGCTTTAGTTGTGCCCAAAAGAAAACCAACTGCCAGCTGGGCCATCTCAGATTCATGGACATTTATGTTTCTGCATGCTTTCCCAAAACCTCTGAACTGTGACTCTACCCTTGCTGGTTCTACATTTCCATGAAACTCATGAACCCGATTCCTCTTCAACTTAGAGTACCAATCAATTGGAGGTTCTTGTTCATAAGCCGGTGGTGGTCTAACGGGTAGGGCTGGTTGATAAACTAGAGGGTATTCAAGAGGTGCTTATGGTTGGTAGGGTTGTTGTTGATGATATGGTGGTGGTTGTGGTTGTTGAGGAGGGATCACTTGAGGTTAAGTTTGGTAAAGGTGGTATCTTTGGTGATGTTTCTGGGTGTGATGAGGTTGATGGAAACCATAAGGTGCGTTAAAAACGCTTTGCTGGTGATCAAAATATGGTGAAGGCGGTATAGTAGGTCGAGGGGTGTGACCTACTGGTGGAGGGTAGAAGGTCCGGTATTGCTGGTGGTGGAACATGTGTGGAAAAGGGTGGCATACTTGTTGTTGTGGAGGGTAAATTCTTATCGGTGGAGGTACACAAACTAGTAAGATCTCACCTACAACGGTGAGGTGTATGGGCGCTTCCCCAGGTTCATGATAGATGTAGTTGTAGTATGGCTCTTGCTGGAACTGAGGCAACGGTGATTGGCTTGCATAAGGCTGTGGGTCGGGTGAGGTGAAAGATTCTGTTGCACCGAACCACCTCCTACAACAGGTGTCGGACTATCATCTCGTGACCCAAAGGTTATTTTGCCATGAACTCCGATTCATGTGATCACCATCCTGATGATGAAAGAAAGACCAGAACGTTACTAAAAGATCTGAAGAAGTCTTATCTTAAAAGAAAGAAAGCCTAAAGACGCTTCTCTCTAATACCAACTGTAACGCACAGTTCCTGGAAAACAAGTCCTTATCCAAAAAAGGAATGTTGGGCACGAATAATATATAATAAATTACACATTATACGTAAGCCTTTACTACATCATATCGAGTTGAGCAAAACGGAAGCAAAAGACTCGGGTATATTTTTTTCCCGAACAACCAAGAATAGAAACTCAAAATTCTAAAGGTAGAAGAGTAACTTTATTACAATGGAATTCCAAAGGAAACTTTTAAAATACGAATCCTCAGAACAAAACAACAAAAGAAATCATAAAGTTCTCCAAAAAGGTCAACAAGTCTAATGTATCATAATAACAGAGAATAAAATAAGTGCTTCAACACCGGTGTCCTTAAACGTCGTCATCAAAGTCCTCATCATACTCTGGTACAACCTGTTCATCTTCTCTCCCCCTAAACACATAGAAACATGAATTTGAGGTAATTACAATGTACTCGGCAATAGGTAGAAGCTACAAATTAATTAAGGTTTTTAATGCATGATTTATAATTAACAGATTATCTCTATAAGACCGACTCAATCTAGGGTTCACTTCATGTCCATCGGCATGTAATGACCATTCGTATCTAGCTTAACTTATCTTGGTTACATCAGAATTCAAGGGCACCACGCATGGAATGTATCAGCCTGAAGATATACTTGCTAACTAACGGTGAATTGCACCAATAGCTCCGGGGTCTCCCCTGTATGCATATATGTTTAATGAATTTCCTCCACTACCCTTCAGCCTTTTGAGCCAGTAGCATTGTTCACTTTTTGAACGTATCACATCACCGATATGAATCAGTGCTTTACCAAGAATAGCATGAAATTAATCGTTTTACTAGCACGTATGTAATTTATAATATGTTAAGTAGCCACCTAAGTGTTTTCAAGGTAAAGCACACCTTAACGACTCTACTCCCTCACTTAGACAACTATACACCACATCCTATCATGTACGCAGACATTGGTGCATTCTAATCCACCAAAGCACAAGTCTATCCTGCCTTTCCGATGGTCCCAAACTTCAGCTCTTTAGAATAGTACATTCGGTGCTAGAACTAAACGCATCCGTAACTCAATCATGGCTTGTTCATGTTTAATTAATATCATTAGATCAAGAAACGACATTCAAGACTGGATTCGGGGCATACAACAAGCTAAACAACAAAAACAAGGGCGGCAAAGGCACCCGAGCAGCATCAATGCAAGACGCACCGAGTGACCGGAGGCTCACCAAAACTTCACCGAGCCAAGCAGGCTCAAGATCGCATCTCAGTGCGTCCGCACTGTGTCAAAACCCAAAACGGACTTTCTGCCCCCCCAAAGCACCCGCAAGATCGCCTCGGTGCATCCGCAATAAGCGCAGTGAACCCCTAAAACTCAGTTTTACTACACTTAAACGATCCCTATTCAATCCCAAACAAGTTCAACATCATATTACTCAGAAATAGCAGAAAACACAGCTTTTGTAACCCATAACCACTCTTGATTCTTAAACAACATAATGGTATGATTTCTAGCATGAGAATCGTATATATATATATATATATATATATATATATATATATATATATATATATATACACTTAACTCCACAAAAGTAAAGGATATAATATTTTGTTTTCGCAAAATGACGCTGTCTGTCCTTTCCTGAAAATCGGAATATTATAGAAAGTGCCAATTTTTTACCAACTGTTTGGATATTGAGATTTGAGCTTGATTGAACACCATGTTCAACATATTTTTATCTCTCTATTTTACCATTCCAAAAACTTTTAATTAGCTGAGGAAACAAAGTTCCCTTCCGAGAGAAATCCACCCACAATTTTTGAGTCAATAGATTTGGGCATGTAATATTGATTATCATCAACACCCCATGCCATTGATTTTTGTATCAACTTTGAGATTATTGTAACATCCGTGGTATCTGATACGAAATAAAATGAAAAAATAGAAAGACAAAGAACAATTTATTTATTAATCTGAAAGATAATTACAATTACAATAATGAAAACGAAATGATCAAAAAACAGAAAATGATATCATTAAAAGTGAGGCAAGAAGCTCTCTGTCCTTAAGACAAATATGCTCCGGCATGTACCCTCGGTTATGCAATTGTCTCTCAGGGTTACTCAGTTTATCTGTTCAAGAGAGAGGTACTTCAACTCTGAACAAATGGCGACCTCTTGCAGTGTTTCAGAAAACTCTTAACCTATTTCATCCAGTAATATGAATTTGCATTGTACTTTTGTGTGTAATTTCGATTGTAGTAGAGGATCTTTATATAGGGAGGAACAACCTTGAAGTGTATTGAAGGAGCAATCAGTTGAAAGAGCTCCACTAATTGGCCATTAACTCCATTAGTTGAAGGAACTCCACTAACCAGGTCTTTAACTTCATCAGTTGAAGTAATAAAGCAACTCCATTAACTCAGCAATAATGTATCAGTTGAAAATGAAGGGACTCTTAGCTTGAATCAACTCGAGTTACTTCTGACTCAGCTTGAATTACTTATTACATGATTGATTAATTATTTGAAAAAATCCAAAGTAACCAATGTAACTTTGTCCAAAAAATTAATACATGCCTTAGGCCCACGAAGGGTCAAGGGTCAAGGGTCAACTGGCACGGACCAGGCGGCGGTGGCGCACGCGCGTGTGTGGCAATTTTCATAGATGATGTCGTGCGTGATGTCGCCTATACTAGCAAGAGTACTAGGTCAAATCAAGGTCAATCCCACAATGACAATGCAACTTAGAAATAAACACAGTTAATCTAACTAAGAATACATAAATGGTCATTGACCAACATAAGAATGGAAATAAATGCGGTATTCCTTCCTTCCTAACCCATCTCACAACTTGGTGTAACTAATATTTATGTGTACTTACCCTAGTAATTCCCAGAATTAATCAAAACAAGTTATCAATTCAGTTTTAGATACGGGTGCATTCTCCTAACCATGTCTACTTCCATTCAAAGGACAGTAAATGTATATCTGCAATTAACCTCCTTACATGGTTTTATTAACCCACAAGCAATAAATACTAGAAAGTGCCGGCTTGAAACCGAGAACCTCGCTAAGCAGCTATCGTGGATTAACAAACACGTTTAGAAATATCGATCCAAACTATGTCATAATTAACACTTCACTTTATCGTTCTTCTCGTTAATTTATGATGTAAAACAAGCAGATTGGCTAGATCTAAATGATATTTAATTAAACCTGTCGATCAATGTAGCTGACGCTGAATCTCTAGATTAAGGTGACCTAAAAGTGCCTCGACTCACCGGTGTAGACCACCATTGAATCGGGTGCGGTGGTTCTTAATTTAGCAACTACATTGCTTCGTTATGATTAATTATGGTAAATTATGGGTCGTTATTATTCGTAACAATTACAGCTTGTAAAAAGCATGTAAATATACCATAACTAAGACATAAAGGAACGTTCAAGTTTCGTACCATTGGCTATGGAGATTTAACTTGATCTACTGAAGTTAGAGACGGCGTGGAAGAGAGAAACCGGAAAACAACTCAGAATTGCAAAAGCTAAACTTTTATTTCATTAATAATTGTATATGAATATTATCAAGTATGAAAGTTTATGTTACAATCGGAATATGTAGCTATATATAGGCAGTATAGCCGACATATGAATCAATAAAACCCTAACTGACTTAGTAAAACACCGTAAGGTTAATTTTGTGTCTTCCAAGATCTCGATATGTCGCGGTGGGCCTCGGGCTATCGAGCCCAACTTCCACTCTTTTCATTGACAAATCTTCTCATGGACTCTTTCTACTCGGCCTCATGACTTTCTTCGGTCCAGATCCATGCCTTAGCTGCTCCGGAATAAGGTACTCCTATAAAACACGTAAAACAAAGCAGAACAGTACCAAATCCTCGAGGTAATAATGGAAATGTAGAATCAACGTCTAGAGAACACTCACCATGCAATTAACATGTATTTCACATAATATTAAGACTATCCTTCCCCTCTCGAGCATAATTCAGGGTAAATAAAGGTGTAGTTTAAAGACTTAATAACATGTTATCGACTACCGCCCACTTAGATTTTAGCATGTGGTGGTGGTGTTGTGATGGTGGTGCCTGAAATTTTTAGGAGATGAAGATGGAGATTTGGTGATTGAAATGGTGAGGAATGATGGCGGAGATGGGGTGTTTAAATAGAAAGGTGGAGTGAATGTGGAGAGGTTTTTAATGGGAGAGTGGGAAAAGGAGTAATGGTGGGAGGGGATTGAGGTTAGGTGAATTGATGGTGGAGTGTGGAAATGATGAAATGATGGAAAAGTGGGGAAAATGGGTGGCAACTTCAATTCTGCAGATGCCCGATGCAGCGCGTGCACCCCACATGCTATCGAGGGTGTCCAGATTTTGTTCTGACCCTAGAATTATAGTTTACCACGCTCGAGAAACTGGCGTATGCCTGCGTTAAATCGAGGGTACCTTTTCTAGTTTTTTTCAAACTCCAGTCCAGTGTGTCCTCCACTTGTTTTCACTTCACTTCTTTGTTCCTATTTGACTCCCTGATGACCAATTTCTGATTCCTTACATGTTCTTTTCCCAACTCGCCTAACATACTTCACTAAAGCAAACAACGAGTAAAAAAACCTTCCCACCATCCATTGGTCTAAGGCCTTTGGATGCGGTAGTATGAAAAAAAGCTCGTCCCCCACTAGATACTTTTATTGACTCGACTACCTAAATGGTAAGAAGTAGTTCCGAGTTTAGAGTCATCAGCTCAACTTTCCTTCCAACTTCTCCTTCTCTCAGATTTTCAGGTTTTCACCCTCCAAACCTGCAATCTAGAGGCTTTAACCGAAGTGTGCCTCCCATTTCTCTCAATAAAGGATCTTCCTTGGTGTTTGAAATAAAATTATTTAATTATTTATTTAAACCCCCTTGATGAAGTTGTCATTACTAACTATTATTTTGCAAGCAAAAAGATGTCTAGGACTGAATGTATTGGTTTTACTAGAGTCTGATTATTGTATAGGTTGAATCAGACAAGCTGTAATAGATTAGGATCAAAACTGTGAAACTGACTTAAGAAAGGTTATTGAGAATACAAATACACTTAGCCGTTATATAAACTCAAGAATGAAGAACTGAGGGTTCAAAGTCAGTTATGAAAATTTGAAGAACCGAGGGTTCAAACTCAGTTATGAAGAATGAAGAACTGAAGGTTCAAACTCGGTTATGAAGATTTGAAGAACTGAGAGTTCAAACTCAATTTATGAAGAGTAAAGCCGAGACTATAAAGTTAGAATTTTGGTAAGTCTGTGATGCCTGAACTGACTTTATGGATCTTGTATTGAAGGCTATGTTACATAAGGACAATGTAACTTAGTTATTTTATAAGATAAAATGGTGCACTCTGATTTCATAAAACTAAGAATCAGATGAAGATAGAGTACTCAATATTGAAGAAGAGTATAAAACTGAGTTAATGCTCTATATCAGCTAAAAACTGAACATTGATTTACTCAGTCAGCTAATCAGTTCTACATGAAATTCAGAACGTTGAAGGTCAAGCAATCTAACTGGTTAAATGTCTAAAAAATCAGAATGACTCCTGACAAATCTGACATGTACTAAGTAGGATCACCAACGGTCATGGAAATTCAAATTCAAACGTTGGAAAATCCCCTATTGTTATGAACATTTTATTATGTTTTGATGATGGCCATACTAGCTGTTATAGCAATCCTGAAATAAGTTAGAACACTCTGTATATTCTTTACTTAGAGTCTGACATGTTGTATAAGTTGAGTTAGTCAAGTATTGTACTAGTTGGTAGGATGGCAAAGCAAGAACAGACTTTCGTCAGAGTGAAGCCAGCCAAGCACCAGCAGAGAAGGAATAAAGATATCATGGTCTGACTTATAACCAAGGAAGTCTGTGATGACCTTGGATAAGTCTAAGTTATGTTTTAAGTGATGAAGCTCAATGTTTAAATATGGTGTACACTGATCTCACCCAAATCTAGGATCAGTGAAGTAAGGATTCTCCTTGAACTGAAAGAATAAAGGAAACAGTGAATTGGTAAAGTAAACTGACTTTTGGCTGAGTGAAGACAAAGCAGTGAAGGAAGATCTAAGCGGCAAAGTCAGATGGGTCACTTGACCATTCAAAGAACGGATGAGTAAACCTTACTCGATCAGATTATTGAAATATGGAGAAGATACAGAAGATCAAGCATTAAATGCACAATTAATAGAGGATCAATCAAGGACGGATTTTATGGTAAACATTTGAAGAAAAAATCCGATCACTAAAATCAAGGAGAATATAATTAAGGGGGAATCAAGAATAAAATCAAGGATTATTCCCCTCATTAATATAGCCAACGGACGAAAATTCAAATCAAGGTTATAAATAGAGGGCATTGACAGAAAAACAAAAGAAAAGAACGATAAATCTGAGCAAAAAATTCTGTCAAAGTAAAAAGCCTTCTATCTGCGCTTAAAGGAACATCTAGTGATCAACTCAAAACTGAGAGCTACAATTCAAACATCAAGCATTGAGATTGATCGACAAGTTTGTGAATCCAATTCACATTAATCAAGCAACTTAATCAGAGTCATCTGAGGAGGAGTTGTGTTTGTGATAACTGCTGAAGGATTTGATCCCAAGGAGCAGTGAAAGAGACAGAGTCACTGAAGCTGTTGCATTCAAGGAGTGATAGTCTTGTAGATTGTGAAGTTTGTGAAGTCAAGGACAATCGTACTATTGTATCTATGAAAACAATAGTGAATTCCTCCGATCATCACATGAGAAGAGTTGATTAAGGGATTACACCACCCTGAACCACTATAAGCCTTGTGTCAATTTACTTTCTACAATATACCTTACTACATTCATTTAATTGCTTATATTATATCATATATTTGCGATTGCTTAAACTAATTTGAAATAACTTAGTAAGAAGGGACTTATCCGCTGCCCAAAAGCTTTTAAATACAAGAAAAGTTTTGAAACTCCACTATAGTCATTCACCCCCCTAGTATAGTTTTACCCTTCTCTGAGTCCAACAATTGGTATCGGAGCAGTGTTCCTAGTATCAGAACCTGTTCAGATCTAATTTCTGGTAACAAGGAGATCACATATTTTCAAAGTAGTTTTCAAATCAGTGCTTTCTACTTATATACATAAATATCTCAAATCTGTACTTATGGATTCCTCAAACTTTTATGTCAAAAGTACATGTTTTCAATGTTAAAAATTTTGATGAATATAAAATATGAATGTTATCTCATCTTGCAGCAACTCATGAGGAGATGCTGGATGTAATTAATGATGGCCCAATCATGATCATGACTGTGATAACCACAGGAGCATATCAAGGAAAAGAAGTGGACAAACCCAAGAAAGATTGGACCAAGGATGACAGGAGAAGAGAAAATCTAGACTTTTTTGCAAAAGATATGATCTTGAAGACCCTAAATAGCAACATTCAAGAGAATCAAAGACTGCAAAACAGCAAAGGAGATGTGGGACAAGCTGGCACTGATAAATGAAGGATCTGAAGCAGTTAAAGAAAACAAACTATTTGTTGCAAAACAGAAATTTGAGAACTTCAAAATGAAGGCTGGTGAATCCATTGATCAAATGGACAACAGAATCTCAAGCATCATCTGTGAACTGCAACAGCTTGGCACACATATCCTCAGAAAGAAGTGTGTTTAAAGATATTGAGAGGCTTACCTGAAAGGTGGAAGATCATAACATCAGTAATCAGAGGAACTACAAACCTTGCAAACATTGACACTCTAGCTCTAATGTCCAAACTAAAAGCTCATGAATTTGAATTGAACGGTGAAGATGGTGCTCCGGCAGAGACACAAAGAGCCAGTGCACTGATAGCACCTTAGCAAAGTAACTTTGCTGATTGTATCACCAAAGAGACACTAGAACTTAATGAACAGGTAGCTTTATTAGTTAAACGTTTTGACAGGTTTAGCAAAAAGAAGCCATTCAAAGGGAACTCATCATCAAACAATAGGTCAAGCTCAAACAAAGACATGAAGAAAAGAGATGATGAATACAGATTCTTCAACTGCAACAAGAAAGGTCACTTCAAGGCTGATTGCCCCGAAAGAGATAATAAAGATGAGGAAAAGAAGAAGTACAAAACATCTGAAAAGAGGAAAGGTAAGAAAGCACTCAAGGCTGAATCCAGCAGTGAAAAGAATGAAGAATCATCTGACAATTACTCAGACAATAGTGATGAAGAAAACAGCTCAGACAATTAGAAAGCAAGTTTGTGTCTAATGGCCAAAGAATCTGATGAAACTGAGGTAACATCTAGTTCTTACTGTTCATCTAATGCATCCACATCTAACACTGCACAATCTTCTATTCTCCCCTCAGATACTGCAAACATAATCCAAAATCTCATGAGTAAATTCGATGAAATTGAATTGAATAATGAAATTATGGAACAGGAGTGTGAGAATCTAAGAAATGAGACTAAAAGATTAAAGAAAGAACAGAGAAAAAGTTGAACTAACTAGTAAGGAGACTTACTCAAATGATCAACTAACAGCAGATGATCACACATCTGATATTGACAGATCAGTTGACAAAATCCCCTCACCAGTTAGACCAAACTATAGCCTCAAATACACCAGCTTACAAACCCTCAAAAAGGTTTGGATCCAGATCTGGTCATGGCTACAATAGTCAGGATGATAATAGAAACAATGGACAACACAATTCTGAATCTAGGACCAATAATGGGCCAAAGTTCAGAAAAGGACAGACCATAATTTCAACCACTCATCCTATACCAGTGAAGTCAAAACCGAATGTAGTGAAACAACTGACTAAACTATCATTCCAGTCAACCTAAAACAAAGACCTACTGAAAGGTAAAGGAAGACTTTATCCTTCAGAGGATGATTGGAATGCTGCATGTCCAAAATACAAGAAGAAATCATACCATGGCATGCATCATGTGTTTAAGAAAAATCAACCAAGATATGTTCCTAAACACATGAAGCAACATAGGTTTCCCACTGCATATTGGAAGGTGAAGAAGGATGCAAATGCACAAAAAGTAGAAAAGTATCGAATACCTTCAAAGAGAAATATTAGAAGCTATTCTCGCCATGCCTTATACATATGAAGTTGATGATTTCAATTATCCAAAAAGAAGATCATTTGGATATACTCTTGGAGTATGAGGCATTACTGCTAACAGGTATGGACCCAAACAGTGTTGGGTACCTAAACATAATTAATTTATTTTGTAGGATGTCTGGTACATAGACAGTGGATGTTCCAGACACATGACAGGAAACAAAGGATGGCTCACTGATTTCAAAGCTTTTGATGGACCCAAAGTCACATTTGGAGGCAAATAAAACCCAGTCAAGATTAAAGGGGAAGGGACAATGCTCAAGAACAATTTGAAGATTCAAAATGTTGCATTTGTTAAGGGACTAAATTTCAATCTGCTAAGCATCAGCCAATTCTGTGACAAAGGCTACAATGTACACTTCAACAAGGAAGGTTGCAAAGTGATTCACAGCCAAACCAACACAGTGGTTCTTGTAGGAAGAAGAGAAGATAACATGTTGTAACGCCCCGCTCCCGGATACTGAGCCCTTATCTGGAAGAGAACGTTGGGTGCATAAAACATTAAATAAATCCAATACTATATGCCAGCCTCTACGTCGTCGTATCATAATTAAAGCAACGGAAGCCCAAAAGGCTCGGGTAAAATCATAAATGCTACTAGAATAGAATACAAACCGACTAGGGGTAGATAGGAAAAGCTTACAACAACGAGATAAAGCTTACAACGTACGATGTAAAAAAAATAAAGATACAACCCTTGTCTTACAAACTTGGAATAAAAGTACAACATGCTAATTAAGAATCTACAACATACTATAGTACAACCTTTAAAAGAAGGTAAAAGAAAGCATCATCAGCACCAACGTCATCAAAACATCATCGAACTCCTCAACGAGCTCAAGGACAACCTGTTCGTCTTCTCACCCCAAAAGCACACAAAACAACATATGCAATTGAGGTAAGTACTAAGTACTTAGTAAGAGTGAGAAGCTATTGTATACTTTAAGTTTTACAACGTTAAGATTCACATTATTAAAGTTATCTTTCAAGTGACCGACTCAATTTATGGTTCACTAAGTGCTCATCAACACTTCGTGACTAAGCGTTTCTATCCTAACTTATCTTTGTCTACAAAGATGTTTGTGAGGGCACTACACTTAGTGAGATATGCACTAAGACAAAAGACGCAACCCTATAGAGATAAATCTCTAGCGGTCCCGAGACAGTCATTCCACTTTGTCCGCCAACTCTAAAGAGTCGATCGTGAATGTCTATCTCGTTCGTGAGTTTGTCCGCGAATGATCACAACTTTATCTGGGCGGGTCTAGAATCCGGCAAAGTGATCATCACCACTTTATCTGGCCAAACCTCACATTGCCGATATTGTCTTCAGTGCGTTTATCCAAGCTCTCATGATGTTTAATCTTTTATCTAGCCAAATACGTTTATTAAGTGATTAGCTAGCCACCTTGGTTCATTCAGGACAAAAAGCTCCCTACTCCCTCTTCTTAGACTCTTAGACTCAAAGCTAGCAATTACACATACATTGATGAATACTAATTCATCAAAGCACAAGACAATCATACTCTTCCGACGGTCCCGAACTTCAACTCCCTTGAAGAGTACATTCGGTGCCGGAACTAAACGCATCGGAAGCTTAATCAAGGCTTGTTCATGTTCATTTATCTTCTTTATAACATAATTTTAAAGTTAGGAACTGATCCCCAACTTGGTACACTTGAAAAGTACTCAAAACAAGCTAAAACAACTTTCTAAAACCTAATGAAAATCTGCACTGCTTTTAATACATTTTTCAGCCAAAAACTCAACAAAACAACATCAAAACAGCCTCTAAAAGTCTCATAAAGTACTACTAAACACAACAACAACCTTTAAACATATTTCTACAAACAATTCATAACATAAAAACCTTCTAACATCATCTAATCATGTCATCATACAACTAAAGCATACAAAAGGAAGAGCCTCTTACTTGATTGAAGCCACAAACCAAAACCAATCTCTGCAGCACTTAAACAAGCCTCAAACAAGATCTAAAAGATCACAATTAACATGAATTAATTGATGATCAAAGCTTCTAAACAATGAACTACAAACCAAAACCCTAGAACATGAATTCATGATCCTTTTCATGAATTCACAGCAGAAATTAGACTCCCACATACCTGAGAATCAGACTCAAATTCTGGTATCAAAACGATCCTCGTCTTCTCACGATTCCAGCGGTACTTTCGGATTTCTAAACGGATTCACGGATCAAAAGTTATGACCGAAATCCTAAAACACAAAAGAACATGATATTTTACGATTTTTGCAGCAGAAACGAGTTAACCATACCTGGATTACTTCCTGTAAGAGTATTTTTAGAATAATCTACGCTCGGAGACGATCGTTTTGACTATTTGTGACTGCAAAACGGAACTACGGATTGGAAGATATGAATTTTCGTAATTTCTTCCTTTTCCTCTTTTTTTTCTATTCAACGTTGATGTTTCTATGGTTAAACATCTGATTTCTGAAAACTCCCATTGGCAACCACTACATTAATGGGAAGTTAATTCCCCAAAATTAACCTCCTAAAATAAAATAATAATAATAATAATAATAAAGAAATATATAGTTATTAATTCATAACTCCCAAAATTAATTCCCTTTCTTTTCTTTTCTTTTTCTTATATATATTTCGAATATATATATATACATACTTTAAATCCTTTAACTAAATAAAATAAAATCCGCATTTTGTTAAATGCCACTTTTGCCATTTTCCGAAAAGTCGGGATGTTACACTATATATGTACATATTTGAATAAGATTTGAAACTTCTTCTACTTCCAGACCTTTTCTGTTGAACTCTTTAATAGCGAAGTAAGAAAATTTATTCGTTTGCATTCAATCATACCAATTACTTCAAGGGAAAGGAAAATGTTTTCAATATGGATTATATAGGATGATCTTTTGGTTGCAACAAATGTCCCAACAGAGAACTTTTGTTTTATCGATTTTATCACAAGTGGCCTCATTTTGGTAAATTTTATATGTCATCCATTTTGTGTTATCCAAACAAATGTTTTACTATATGCATGTGAACCAAGTTCAAACCATCTTTCATTTTGTGTTACTGCGTCTCAAAATTTCCCATTTGTTATCTCCTTTAGTAGTTTCGAGTTTTCAAAAAACTTTTATAACCATTCTTACATTTCTTCCGAATCAAGGTCGTAATAAGTTTAAAACATTGTTTCTTGTATATGTTTTGCTTAAAAATAAATTCTTTTACAGCTCCAGTCTTCTGTTGGATGATAAAATTATGGTTGCTGATAAACTCACTGTCAAAAGTTGTTTTCTTGTCTATAGGAAAGCCTTATAAGTTTGGTAGAAGATGTTTATATGGTTTCCTTTTTGAAGACTAGTAAAGATTGAAGTATGTCTATGGTTTGGGTGTGCTATTGATGGTTTAGTGCTGGATTGATAACAAGACGGAGTTGAAGTTCCTCAAGTTAATAGCTAGTTTCTTGAAGGTAAGGCGGATGTATAGGTCAAAGCAACCCTCGTATAAGTATGGAAACAGCTGTAAGGGTGACAAATGGACGAAGAACCTAAAAGAATACTACTTGTTAATTAGTGGATTGATGTATGACTTTTGGGACAAAGTGTTATAGGAGGTGCTTAAGAAGTTAGGTAGTACAGTTGAGTATAAGGTAGATGAAAGGTGTGAATGAGCTAAGAGGAGTCTTTGGTCTCAGAGTACAAGATTAGTTGTGTTGGACGCCTGAAGTCCGGACGATGAAAATACTAAGGTTCAAATCAGTTGGAGATAACGTTTTGTTTGAAGGTGAACTAAAAAGTAGGCAAGCTGGTATCTAAGATGTAAGAGGAGTTGGTTCTGGCAAGTTTCGAGGGCGAAACTTCTTTAAGGGGGGAAGAATGTAACATCCCGACTTTTCGGAAAATGGCAAAAGTGGCATTTAACAAAATTCGGATTTTATTTTATTTAGTTAAAGGATTTAAAGTATGTATATATATATATATATATATATATATATATTCGAAATATATATAAGAAAAAGAAAAGAAAAGAAAGGGAATTAATTTTGGGAGTTATGAATTAATAACTATATATTTCTTTATTATTATTATTAGTATTTTATTTTAGGAGGTTAATTTTGGGGAATTAACTTCCCATTAAGGTAGTGGTTGCCAATGGGAGTTTTCGAAATCGGATGTTTAACCACGAAACATCAACGTTGAATAGAAAAAAAAGAAAAGGAAGAAACTTCAAAATTCATATCTTCCAATCCGTATTTCCGTTTTGCAGTCACAAATAGTCAAAACGATCGTCTCCGAGCGTAGATTATTCTAAAAATACTCTTACAGGATGTAATCCAGGTATGGTTAACTCGTTTCTGCTGCAAAAATCGTAAAAGATCATGTTGTTTTGTGTTTTAGGATTTCGGTCATAACTTTTGATCCGTGAATCCGTTTAGAAATCCGAAAGTACCGCTTGGATCGTGAGAAGACGAGGATCATTTTGATACCAGAATTTGGGTCTAATTCTCAGGTATGTGGGAGTCGAATTTCTGCTTTGAATTCATGAAAAGGATCATGAATTCATGTTCTAGGGTTTTGGTTCGTAGTTCTTTGTTTAGAAGCTTTGATCATCAATTAATTCATGTTAATTGTGATCTTTTAGATCTTGTTTGAGGCTTGTTTAAGTGCTGCAGAGATTGGTTTTGGTTTGTGGCTTCAATCAAGTAAGAGGCTCTTCCTTTTGTATGCTTTAGTTGTATGATGACATGATTAGATGATGTTAGAATGTTTTTATGTTATGAATTGTTTGTAGAAATATGTTTAAAGGTTGTTGTTGTGTTTAGTAGTACTTTATGAGACTTTTAGAGGCTGTTTTGATGTTGTTTTGGTGAGTTTTTGGCTGAAAAATGTATTAAAAGCAGTGCAGATTTTCATTAGGTTTTAGAAAGTTGTTTTAGCTTGTTTTGAGTACTTTTCAAGTGTACCAAGTTGGGGATCAGTTCCTAACTTTTCAATGATGTTATAAAGAAGATAAATGAACATGAACAAGCCTTGATTAAGCTTCCGATGCGTTTAGTTCAGGCACCGAATGTACTCTTCAAGAGAGTTGAAGTTCGGGACCGTCGGAAGAGTATGATTGTCTTGTGCTTTGATGAATTAGTATTCATCAATGTCTGTGTAATTGCTAGCTTGAGTCTAAGAGTCTAAGAAGAGGGAGTAGGGAGATTTTTGTCCTGAATGAACCTAGGTGGCTAGCTAATCACTTAATAAACATATTTGACTAGATAAAAGATTAAACATCATGAGAGCTTGGATAGGCACAGTACAATATCGGCAATGTGAGGTGTGGCCAGATAAAGTGGTGATGATCACTGCCGGATTCTAGACCCGCCAGATAAAGTAGTGATCATTCCGCCGGACAAACTCACGAACGAGATAGACATTCACCGGTCAGCTCTTTAGAGTTGGCCAGACAAAGTGGAATGACTGTCTCGGGACCGCTAGAGATTTATCTCTATAGGGTTGCGTCTTTTGTCTTAGTGCATATCTCACTAAGTGTAGTGCCCTCGTAAACATGCTGTAACAAAGATAAGTTAAGATAGAAACGCTTAGTCACGAAGTGTTGATGAGCACTTAGTGAACCATAGATTGAGTCGGTCACTTGAAAGATAACTTTAATAATGTGAATCTTAACGTTGTAAAACTTAAAGTATACAATAGCTTCTCACTCTTACTAAGTACTTTGTACTTACCTCAATTGCATATGTTGTTTTGTGTGCTTTTGTGGTAAGAAGACGAACAGGTTGTCCTTGAGCTCGTTGAGGAGTTCGATGATGTTTTGATGACGTTGGTGCTGATGATGCTTTCTTTTACCTTCTTTTAAAGGTTGTACTATAGTATGTTGTAGATTCTTAATTAGCATGTTGTACTTTTATTCCAAGTTTGTAAGACAAGGGTTGTATCTTTATTTTTTTTACATCATACATTGTAAGCTTTATCTCGTTGTTGTAAGCTTTTCCTTTCTACCCCTAGTCGGTTTGTATTCTATTCTAGTAGCATTTATGATTTTACCCGAGCCTTTTGGGCTTCCGTTGCTTTAATTATGATACGACGACGTAGAGGTTGGCGTATAATATTGGATTTATTTAATGTTATACGCGCCGAACGTTCTCTTCCGGATAAGGGCTCGGTATCCGGGAGCGGGGCGTTACACATGTATATGGTGGATTGGAAAACAGCTAAGGCAGAAACATGTTTGTTTGTAAAAAAATAAACAATCAACCAGCTGGATTTGGCATAGAAGATTAAATCATCTAAATTTCAAGACCATCAACACATTATCAAAGAACAAGTTAGTTGAAGGCCTGCCAGAGATCACATTCAAGAAGGAAAGTCTCGTGATGCATGCCTAAAAGGAAAGCAAATAAAAGCTCCTTCAAATCAAAGCCCTACCAATCTACAACAAGAATTCTCATGATCGTACATATGTACTGCTTTCGCCAATCACCAATGAAGTGTAAGTGGAAAGAAATACACTCTAATAGTGGTAGATGACCTCTCCAAATTCACCTGGACCATATTCATGAACAAGAAGAGAGAGACACTGAAGAAGATGCCAGATCTACTGAGACGAATTCAAAATGAGAAAGAACTAAATATTATCAAGATCAGATCAGATAGAGGCACAGAGTTTCTAAATGAAGTGATCAGAACTTATTGTGAAGAAAATGGAGTATTACATCAATTATCTGTAGCAGGAACTCCACAACAAAATGGTGTAGCAGAAAGAAGAAACAGAACACTCAAAGAAGCAGTCAGAACAATGATTGTAGAAGCATGCCTACCAAAGAGGTTTTCGGCTGAAGCAGCAAACACAGCATGCTATACACAAAACAGATCAATCATCAACAAACATCATGGAATGACTCCATATGAGATATGGAATGGAAGGAAACCTAACATTTCACACTTACACATGTTTGGATCTAAATGTTTTGTTTTCAATAGGAATAAGTTACACACTTTTGATGAAAAAGATGATGAACCAATCTTTATGGGATACTCAGACACCAGCAAGGCATTCAGAGTTCTCAACAAAAGAACATTGGTGATTGAAGAATCATTACATGTAGTATTTGATGAACAAAACACAAATGGTGAAAGTCTACAAGTTCAAGAAGAAGAAGAAACACAAAGGCAAGTATATACAAATACAACCATACCAGCTACCATTCTGAATCACCATTTTGAAAATCAAAATGAGCCACATGTCAACACAACAGAAGAAGCACTAGAACTTGAAGCTCATGCACAACCTGAAGGTGTAGAAGCACCAAGTGAAGAACAACTTCAACCTGGCCTCAATTGGCTAAGAGATCATCCTGAAGAACAAGTACTTGGAGACTTTAACACAGGGGTTAGAACCAGAAGACAACTGGAGCATATGCTAACATGTTTTCTATCACAAGTGGAACCCAAGACAATAGATGATGCAATTCAAGATGCAGACTGGATTACAGCCATGCAAGAAGAACTAAATGAATTTGAAAGAAATGGAGTCTGAGAACTTGTTGACAGACCAGACACAGCCAACATCATTGGAACATAATGGGTATTCAGAAACAAGATGAATGGGCAAGGAACAATTGTTAGAAACAAAGCAAGGCTAGTTGCAAAAGGCTACTCTCAAGCAGAAGGAATAGATTATGATGTCACATTTGCACCAGGGGCAAGACTGGAGGCAATCAGACTCTTTCTGGCTTTTACTGCATACAAAGACTTCGAAGTCTATCAAAAGGATTTCATGAGTGCATTTTTGAATGGAATTTTGGAAGAAGAAGTATATGTGGAACAACCTCCTGGTTTTCAACTCAAAGTGAAAGAAGATAAAGTATACAAGCTCAAGAAGGCTCTGTATGGACTCAAACAGGCACCCAGAGCTTGGTATGAAACACTATCCCAATTTCTGATCAAGAATGGATTCAACAAAGGAACTATAGATAAGACTCTGTTCAAATTAGAGGAAGGAACAAGCACATTACTAGTACAAATCTATGTTGATGACATTATCTTTGGATCAGAGGATAAAAAGCTGTGTGATAAATTTGCAAATCTAATGAAAAGAAAATTTCAGATGAGCATGCAGGGAGAATTAAATTACTTTCTTGGCCTTCAAGTGAAACAAATGAAGGATGGTATTTTTATTAGTCAAGCCAAGTACACAAAGGACTTAATACACAAGTATGGTATGGACACAAGTGGCACAGCAGATACACCAATGAGTGCAAGGGTCATTCTTGGAAAAGATGAAGCTAGAAAAGATGTTGATTAGAAAATGTATAGAGGAATCATTGGATCCCTACTATATCTAACTGCAAGCAGGCCAGACATAGCATTTGCAGTAGGAGTATGTGCAAGATTTCAAGCTCAACCAAAAGAATCTCATCTTCTAGCAGCCAAAAGTATAATCAAATACCTGAAGAACACCATCAATGTTGGAATTTGGCATCCAAAAGATGGAGGATTCAAGTTGACATCATATTCAGACTCTGACTATGCTGGATGCAAGATAGATAGAAAAAGCACTTCTGGAACATGCCAGATGCTAGGCACCAGACTAGTCTCTTGGTTCAGTAAAAAGCGAAACTCCATGTCAACATCAACAGCTGAAGCATAATATATAGCAGCAGGTAGTTGTTGTGCACAAGTACTATGGATTAGACAACAGCTAAGGGATTATGGAGTGGAGGAGAAGACTATTCAAATCATGTGTGACAACACAAGTTCCATATCTATCACTGAAAACCCAGTGTTGCACTCAAGAAAAAAGCACATTGATGTGAGACATCATTTCATCAGAGATCATGTTGAGAATTTGAGATGTTATTCTAAGATACATACCCACTGAAGATCAATTAGCTGACATCTTCACTAAATCACTCAGTCATGAAATATTTAGCATGCTGAGAACTGAGCTGGGAATGATTGAAATTGACTAAGTACCAAAGAGAGGCTAACTGGAGTAATCAGCTAAGTGACTTCACCAGTTGATCAACCCTTTGCCATTACAGGAGATGTAGCAGGTAAGGCACTAGTACTCAGCGAAGTTAACTTAACTGATTGTTAGGAACAGTTGAATAAAGTAGCTCAGTGAAAAATCCACTACACCGGCTAAGTGACCAGCAAAAGCACTCCGCCGAAATGAAGATTGGTGTTATGGGCAAATTAAAGTGTGAACCAAATCAACTTCTATACACGTGGAGAATAAGGAAGTTATAGAGTATTATACAATGATAGATTACACACGTTGAGATCAATTTACAATTATGGAGGTAACAATATTACTCTTCGAATTACAAATGCTTCGATTCCCAAAATCTATCATTACTTACCTCAATCCACTCCTCCACTACACTCAAATATTGGGGTTTATATACATAAAATCACGCCATTACGTCATTAAATCCTTCCATATTCAACCATGTTCACACTACCCAAATCATCCTATATAAACGACACTTAGAGGATTCTCTGAAATCTTTACGCTCATTTAAAAATTATAAACCTCTTTTCTTTCCTTGAAAGATCGAAACTTTTCGATATATCAAATCTCTACTCAAACAATGGCTTCATCCTCTACAATATCGGCCACAAAAAGATTCTATGAAAAATTTATCCTCACTGGATCATTTTTCAAACCGGAACCTAACCTTTCTTTCTGTGACAATGATGCACATGCACAACGCTGGGTTGATTGTTGTTCAAATTTGGGGTTAATGACCTTCCTAAACCCCCCCAATCAACGGAATTTGATATGAAAATCTGATTGCATTCTGGAAGAATGCTAAGTTTGTGCCCATCACAAAGAAGACTGACATCGATTGCATAAAGAGTTCAATCTTTGGGAAAGAAGTAGTCATTACGCCTGGTCTTCTCAATAGATTCCTACACCTACCTATGATAGGTCCGGCTAATGTAAAATTTGTTTAGATTAACATCAAGACCTTCTAGGATGAGATAGCCAAAAATCCCAAGTAGAACAGCAAATCCTACAACCTTCCTCGATCAGCACTCAAACTTCCCTTTGCTGAATTTGCACCGGTTTTCACCAAGAACATCGAAGGCAAAAAAGGGTCAATGGAAAACATTACTGAGTTACGTGTCAAACTAATGGAAATCATATATCAAGGTATTAACATTGATTGGGCAACATTTGTGTTCAACAGGTTAAAAGACCAGATTCAAAAGGAGATTAATCTGTAAATTACAGCACCAAGCAAGGGTTTGTAGAAGAAAGGTGATTTCATGGAAAGGAAATCATATGGGTTCCCCCTTCAACACCTGTTTGACATGATGAAAGTGAAACCCACAAACTTGCAAGATCCACACAAGTCCAAGGTAATGTTTACCTACATCAAGGCATCAATGAAACCCAAACCCACAAAAGGGAGAAAAAGGAAACAACCTGAACACGGCAGATCAGGAATGGGATGAAGAACCAGATCCCAATAGGCGCAAGAGAGCACTCCAATAACTAGTACCAGCAATTTGAACGAGACTGTGGTAATTAGTGATGATACAATACCTGAGAAAGTGAAACAATACGAGGACATCAACTATCTAGAAGAAGTTGAGGAAGGCTATGTTCTCACTCCATCTGAAGGGGAAGAGATGCATGAAGAAGAAGCTGAGACAGAGGATGAACAGTCAGAAAGTGACCATCTTGAAGATAATCCAGAAACCATGAAGATATCTGATGATGATCTAACTGTTCAAGAGGTACTTTTCAAAAGCCTCAGCAAAGTTGACAAACAGTCGAGTGAGCCAGCTGATCAAACTCACTTTGCTGAACTTATCAACACCTCCACTATTGATCAAGGGGCAATACCAGCAGAAGAAATCAAGTCTCCAGCTAATGGAGAAGACAACCTTCCAGCTTCTGCAGATGGAGAGGCAAGCATCCCCCAGCAACTTCTTAATGACATTGAAGTTGAATAGAAAGGAAGAGAAGAAGAGGCATAAAAAGAAAGTGAGAAAGACGAAGAGAAAGAGGAAGAAGATGAGGTAGATCCAGAGTAGGAGGGAGGTGAAGAAGATGAAGATATTACAGTGACACCAGAGGAGGTTGATCCAGAAAGAATCCTCAATCTGGACATCCAACCACTGATTGTGGACATGGAGAAGCAATATCATAGCAGGAAAAACCTGAAAGCTGCTTTAAGGAGTGAAACAACCTCCATAAACCACAAAATTGAAGCCCTCAATAGTCACATCAAAATGCAAGATGAGGTAATGGTAAAACAGGGAAACCTGTTCTGCAACGTACAGCGACTCATCCCTTACCATGTCCAAACCAACCTTGAGTTTCATTCTGACAAGGTTGATAACACTCTCAAACCTCTGGTGGGCACTCTAAATGCTCACACTCATCAAATTCAACATCTAGATGAGATTATGGAAGTTTCTGGCCTGCAACTCAGCACTCTGATAAACATCAATACGGCCAACACCAAAATTCTGGAGCAAAGGTATGGTCCTCTCCCAGAGGTTGAAGAAAAAAATGCAAATCTTGGAGCACGTTTTGGTGATGCCAAAAAAGGGGAAGGAAGCTCAAAGCCTGAGAGCTCCAGTGGAAAGAAGGCAAGCCCAACTGATAAGGGCAAGGGCATCAAAGGAAAAGGCATAAGGTTTGCAGAAAAGAAGAAGTAGCTCTTCCTGTTTAACTGAATTAATTGAATTCCATTTGCCTTTGTTTTCTTGAAAAGATGCAATATCTTATTGCCCTCAAATGGATGAATAAATTTTTTGAGTTTTTTACTCTGTCAATTGTTATGAAAAATTTGTTATACTTATGTTCAGGCTTATGAGGGTTTTGGCATCATCAAAAATGGGGAAATTGTTAGGAACATTTTATTATTTTTTTATGATGGCCATAATGGCTGTTATAGCAAGCCTGAAATAAGTTAGAACACTCTCTATAGTCTTTACTTAGAGTCTGACATGTTGTATAAGTTGAGTCAGACAAGCATTGTACAAGTTGGTAGGGCGGCAAAGCAAGAACAGAATTTCGGCAGAGTGAAGCCAGCCAAGCACCAGCAGAGAAGCAATGAAGACATCATGATCTGACTTATAACCAAGGAAGTCTGTGATGACCTTGGATAAGTCTAAGTTATGTTTTAAGTGATGAACCTCAATGTTTAAATATGGTGTACACTGATCTCATCCAAATCAAGGATCAGTGAAGTACAAGGATTCTCCTTGAACTGAAAGAATTAAGGAAATAGTGAATCGGTAAAGTATACTGACTTTCGACTGAGTGAAGACAAAGCAGTGAAGGAAGATCTAAGCGGCAAAGTCAGATAGGATTAATTTAATTTCTTATATTATATCATATATTTGTGATTGCTTAAAGTACTTTGAAATAACGTAGTAAGAAGGGACTTATCCGCTGCACAAAAGCTTTTAGATACAAGAAAAGTTTTTGAAACTCCACTATAGTCATTCACCCCCCCTCCCCCTCTGACTATATTTTTACCCTTCTCTGGGACCAACACCTATAAACAGATTATTTATACTTCAAGAAGAAGTGCGGAGTTCTAAGGATTAATTCATTGTGAAAATCAAGAATAAAGGGGAAAGAACAAATTTTAAGAACTTATGCTTAAGTATTCATTAAAAAATCAAGAAGTCTTCAAGTGTTCAAGAACAATCAAGAAATCATCAAAAGAACAAAAGACTTGAGATGAAAGAGCTTACTGCACTTATCATACATATCGAGAAGACGAAGCTCAAACCACAAGTTGAATCACTTTCTTGATTCAAGTCTCAACTCTGTTTTTACAAAGGTTTAGCTGTGAAACACCAAAGTGGTGTGAAGGATAGTTGAGTGCAGTCAGGAAGACTGTGTTATGGTGAGCTGGTGAAGAGGCAATCCTACCCTTCAAGGACCTGTGGAGCAGACTTAGTGATACATCAATTCTACCAGTTAAGGACTAAGGCTCGAATACTGTGAAGCTAGGGAATAGTAAAGGACAACTGTTTAAATTTACTGTGTGTCTTGTAACTGTAACCTCAAGAACATAGTGAATTTCCACCAACATCACAGGAGAAAAGAGGACTGTCAGGATTACACCATCTGGAACCTCTATAAACTTTGTGCTATTTACTTTATGCATTTACTTACAATATATCATATTTATTTGTGATTGTTTACTTCTTTACTTTATTATCTAGCATTGCACAAACTTAGTTTGCACCAGTAAACGGAAGGTTACACAACATATTTCATAGGGATTTACAACTGATGATAAGAACTGATATTAAGATCATTATTGGCTTTAAAATAATATATTCTGCTGCATTTAACTAAGTTGTAAATTTAGTCACCAGACTGGATCTCAACTCAGTTATCTTACACTCCAAGTTAATTAAGTTCAGTTTGTTTATGTTTTTAAGGGACAAGTTTATTCGCCCCCTATAAACTTGTCACAAGACTTTACCAAGGGACCAAAAATTGGTATCAGAGTAGTTTTTCTACATTGAAGATATCCTAAGTGATCAATTTTTAATCTCCTTGAAACTTGTTTTTGAAACTTGCATCATGGATTCACAAGATCACATTTGAAGTTTGCTTAGTTGTTCATTTTTAAGATTTGATGGATTGAAAAGTAAACTGCAAGCACTTGTTGCTGATACACATGAGAAATTTCTTGAAGCATTTATTGAAGGTCCAATAAGCACATCGAGCAGCAAAATAATCACTGAATAGGTCAATCCAAACAATGTGTGTGAAGCTCAGGTATTGCCAATCACTGTTGGACCAGGAATTCATAATGAAAGTGATGAAGAAATCATCTTATAAGGAGTTGATCTCACCGAACAAACCTATAAATCAAACAGAGGCAAACATGCCATGATTGAAGAATGTGATGAAGCCAATACTAAAAATATATTGATCAAATATTATGAGTTAAATGGTTCTACATCTAACTGTTCCAATACCATGAACAATTAAGAAAATTCAGAGTTCAATGAAACTCTTGACATACTCTTAATGGAATTAGAGGAAATTCAAAAAAGTTATGAGAATGTCATGAAATAAAAAGATTCACTGAAAACTGAAGTTCTAAGATTGAAAGTTGAAATCAATCTTATCAAGTCTAATAGCTTAACTCAAGAAGTCAGATCTACAAATGATGCAACAGAAGTGATAAATATCACTGAATCATCAGCTGATCCAACTTCAAAAGTTTAGTTCAAATCAGGAAAGCCATATGGAGACAGATCAGGCTTAGGGTTTGACAATCAAGAGAATTCTAAGGCTGGACCTTGTTCAGCTACATCTAAGTTTGTGGCTGCATAAAATTCTAGACCTAAGAAAACTGCTGAAACTATTAGAACAGATAAAAACTCAGCCATGCCATACTTCAAAACTGGAAAATCAGTTGGTTGCACTCAGAAAACTAATAGATCTTATAGAAAGACGCATAATAAGGCTAGAAATTGAAAAACTGACCAAAAGTCAGTTAACAGACCAATCAGACCAAATATGCCAAAGAATGATTTTCATTCAAGGGATACTAGAGGCAGAGGGAAAGGTAGACCCTTTCCTACTGATGAAGATTGGAATGTTCCCACTCCTATTGCAAATCAACTCAGTCTCACTAAGTTATAAGATGAAGCCTCAATTTAGAACTCTCAATCCAAGACATCAGACTTATGTGAAAACTGATAGATTCAGCAATAAGAATAAAAATGTGTTTGATGAGTCAAAAAGTCAAGAAAGATATAGGAGAAAAATGAGCTCAATCTTTAAGATATTCAAAGCTCTCAAAAAAGAGATTAATTCAGTCAAAAAGAAACCATCTACATATTGTTCAAGAGTTAATCCAAAAACTAACCAAAAAGGACCCAAGATGGTATGGGTAACAAATAAATCTAAATATGTTTTGCAGGAATTAAAATGATTTTTGAGGAATATCAAAACTGACTTCCTAAAAAACAGAGTTCCGGACTCTTTTTTAAAACTGAGATGGTAAAAATGACCATCAAAAGCATAAATGACTCTCAAGATCCAAACTGGAACTGACTCACTTTTGGATATGCTTAAAACTGGAAGAGCTATACAGCTGGAGATACATGTATCAGACGTATTTACTGATAAAATCTACGGATGACAGAAAAAGTCATAACCTACAACGATCGTTACCGTCCATCTCACCAAATACTACCTTTTTTCATATCTCAACACAGAGACGTGATTTATGACAACACAACTAACCCTTTCAAATTGAACTAACCGTTCATCTGCTTCAAACCTTTAAATACTCTTTACTTCCCTTTACTCAAGAACCTTTACAAAAGTCAGTTTATCATCTTTTCTCTCATGTTTTTCCATCCTCAAAATCTTCAAACTATCATTTCACTAGAAATCTTGTCTGATACAAGAGTTGAACCGGGATTGATCATCTCACTCGATCAATATATCAAAAAGTTAGATAATTCAGAACTTCCTAAACATATCGTAGGAAAGATTTCAAAAAATCAAAGTCCTGGAAGATGTTTTCAACATAAAACTACATACGGTATGCTTGGATAACATAGGCCAATTCTATGAAAATGGAGGAACTTCCATTAATGCAGAAGATGATTATTAATACACCACTACTGTCAACAAAAAGAAGATAACAGTTACTGAAGACGTGATAGCAGATATATTTGGATTTGATAAATCATCATACGTATCTGTTATCAAATTGAGCAAAGAACAGAGAGAAATGTTATGCAAATAAGTTGCAAGCGAGCCCAAATCAGAAGTATCCTTGTCAGGAAAAATTGGACTTCTGAAACCGAAATTTGGCTACTTATCACATATGTTACCCAAATGTGTTATTGAAAGTGCTGGAACTTTCAGGAATCTATCTGGCACTAGGATTGATCTACTCTATGCAATTTGGTTCGAAGAAAAATACAATTGCCAAAGATACATCTTCAACCAGATGGTAATTCAGTTTACGTCTGAAAAGACAAGAAAGAAAACTGATGTCAAGAAAGGAAGATTCTACCACACAAAGACTCTTGCCTTATTGGTCCAGAGACTTCTCAATCAATTTGAAGTTCCAAAATTCAAAATGACTGTGATAGTGAAATGAAATATCTCAATCAAAGCTGAAGAGACCAAGTCAGTCAAAAGGAAAGCTGAGACATTAGAAGATGAACATAAGAAGAAGAAGAAGAAAATTACCTAGAAAGTTCCCATAATAGAAGATATTCAGGAAGATCTTGAAAAGCTATAAGATACAAGAATAAGGCTAGAGGAAACTGCTGAAATCAAAACTGTTGAAACTCGTGAAAAGAGGAAAGAAACCTCAGCAGCAAAATCAATACTATCAGATACTGAAAGCCAATCAGTGAAGAAAGCTAAAAATGATTAAGAAACCCCTACCAAGCCTCAAGAATCTAATGTCACAAAAGAATCAGTTGCAGAACTACATGAATCAGTTCTGAAAACACCCGAAGCAGACATTCAAGGGGAACCAGTTTTGGAAACTGAAAGTCTTTGATGATGTTGTTGAAGAAGAATATGATGGGATCACACAAAAAATTGCAAGAATGCTGAATCTTATAGCTAAATCCAAGTCTACTTCACTGAAATAAGCATCCAGAATTGCTTTTAAGAGTCAATCAGGGAAACGGAAGCTTCTCAATCAGAAAAGAAAAAAGAAGCTGAGAAATATGTTCAGCAAGAAGTGGTCAATCTTAATGAAGAAACTAAAGTAAATGTAGACAAAGCACCTATAGAAGAAGCCACAGAGAAAGTTGAAGAAGAACAGGTTGTTGAACCTACAGAAGATGCTCAGAAAGTTGTTGTTGAGGAAGAAACCAACAAAACTAAACATTAGAAAGTTGTCAACCCAGTTATTTCTACCAATGAACCCTCTTATGTTCCTGATATTGAACCTCCTCACTTAACTGAAGTTGCTACCACTTCAAAAATTCTCATATCACAAACTAAATCTGACCCTACATCTGATATTGCTTAAATATTTACAACTTATTATAGAAGTCTAGATGCCTATAACTACTGGAAGTTTAGCTCTATGAGCAATCAAAAAGAAAACAGTGAACACAAGAAAACAGAAGAACCATGGGTGTTTTGATTGTATGACATCACTCATCTTGCACACTGTTTGATGCCACTGACTTTCTGAACCAGGGTTACTCAGCAATCAGAAACATACATTGGATTAAACTGACATGAAGTGGTCCTTCAAGTTCAACCAAGAAGAAAGATGATGACAATAATGATGATGATTCACAAGGGGATCCAAACTTGCAAAAATGAATCCTTGCATCTCTACAAAATGAGAAAATAAAGTAAAACTGGTGATAAAGATGGAAAATCAGATAAATCAGCAAGTGAAGATAGCTTAGAAGAAACAGATGGATCAACTGCATCAGATACAGAAACTCAAACTGAAACAGAAACCAAAGAGGAACCAGAACTAAATGGTCATGAATCACCCATCGATAGAGGAGTTCTGGAAGTAGCCAAAGAAGCCGTTAACTGTTGGAAATAATATTTGTGTTTTGATGATGATTTATCACGTACTTAGTGAGATCACTTACAACGCTTGATGATGAAGTCATAACTAACTGTTATAGTGCATAATAAAAGAAGAAGAAAGAAATGGTCTAGAGAAAAATGTATAAGTTCTATCTAGAGTCTGAACCTTGTATAGGTTGTTTCAGACAAGCATTGTAATAGATAGGAACTAGGCGAATAGCTGAGTCACAGCAAGCAAACTGAGCATACACATGGAAAACTGAGGGATCAGACTCGGTTATAAACAAACTGAAGAAGATAAGTTCGCTGAGGGACACAAACTCGGTTGGTTTATCTAGAAGACGGAAGAACTCAGGGCCACAGACTCAGTTTTTGAAGACTGAAGAACTGAGGTGGCAAACTCAGTTATCAGTTGATTAAGTCGTGACTATAAGTCAGGATTCAGGCAAGTCTGTGGTGACATAAAACTGAACTATAGACCATGTAAAGCTGAATAATCTTAAGGACAAAAATTATCAGTTACCAGGAAAAGAAGAAACTAAATGGTGTACTCTGACTCAGTCAATTGAAGTAAGATGTAAAGAACATAAGGTACTCAGTATTGAAGAAGAGTAGAAAAATGAGTTAAAGCCTATTGAATTTGAAATAACAAAACGACAAAAGGTCGTACATATGAACGTTGGCTAAACGACCACATAACGGCTATAATAGTAATCTGACCGTTACATTGCCCCTATAAATACACAAAGGAAAACACTCAAGAAATGGAGATCTAAAAAAGCTTTAAAAGCATATATCCAAAGATCCAGATCCAAAAAATCAGATTCCATAAGGGGAAGCCAACGGAATTGCCTTGAAGATTACAAAGAAAGATCCAGTAACCCATTAAGGGGGAAGAAGGCATCTTGGAGCCGCAACGCCATATCCGTAAGAAAACAAACGACTCAACCAATTAATCTTTTGATTAATTATAAACCTAACCTTTGTGAAAAAGGGTTGGCTGTGCATAGTTTGAGGAGAGCAACTTCACATTTCCTCATACGGTTGCAACTTGGTTGCCACAGCTGTTGGTGGAGTTTGCGGACTGTGTTTGTGTTAGTGGTGAGCTGGTGAATGAGTCATTCCACCTCCGAAGGATCAGTGTGCAGAGTGAAGGGAGCAATCTTACCTTTCTTCATTATGTGTAGACAGTGAAACTAGGGTGTCGTGAAGGACATTCAATGGGCTAGGATTTTGTAACAGTTATCTCAAGATTCTAGTGATACCTCCTACACCACAGGAGAAGGGGAGACGTACGGGATTACACCACCCTGAACTTCCATAAAAAAACTCTGTATTAATTTACTTTACGTATTTATACTCGTGCTATGATTGCTTTAATTATTGCATTATCATGCTATCACTTACTCTGCAAACATTAGACACTGAGTCAGCACAAAACTGATACATAGGAGGATTAGATCTTTACTGTCACATCTACAGCATAAAAGGCTTGTTGTTAACCGCTGCAAGTTAGTTCAGTTATAGCATCGGAAAAACTGAATTAGCTAACTCCTACACGGGATTAAAGGGGCTGGAACGAAACTGAACTGAGTCATATCGGGTATCAGTTTGATAGTTCAGTTTGAGTTTAATGGAAACTCAGTTCCAGGGGTACTTTCAGTTTTGGGAAAGTTTTTGGTGACAAGTTTATTCACCCCCACCCCACCCCCCCTCTAAACTTATGTTAGCCTTTCCAATGGACCAATAATTGGTATCGGAGCGGTTCTTCCGTTTGGAAGTGATCCAAATATCTTACACACCAGTTGTTAGTTACCCCTCACTGTATCAATCGTTAAAAGCACTTAATCGAAATGAATGTTAGGTGTAGTGCCCGAAAGACAATTTGTGTAATTGTTTTTAATAATGAATGACAGAATTTATCTCACCTTATTACTTGCTTTGTGCTTGTAAAGTAATACACTGCTGCAAACCCTAAGTATATTGATGTCGGTCAAGTTATAAAAATAACTCGATACCTAAATAACACACTAGCAAGAGAACTAGGTTCAATCGTAGTATAGTTAGATAGAGTCGAGGCTCGATCCCACGAGACTCGGCTTAAACGAAATATGACTTATTTAAACTAAAAGCAATAAAAGGCGGTCTACGACCAACAAATAACGCAGAAATAAAATTGACACAATAGAAACACAAAACCAACAAAGGACACAAACGACACTAAGACACTTGTTTTTATAAGTTTTATAAATAATTGACAAACGGTATTGATAACGCTAGTAGTAATTACTCCCCATGCTATGTAGATTGACGACGAGACAAAACAAGACATTTAAGATTAATTATTCTCGACTACGGGAGTCATCCCCAAAATAGATCTAGCTCCGGTTAGGCCATCTAGATCATCGTGTCTCCATTACGTGACTTCACATTTTTAGTCTCCATCTCATATAACTTCGACACAATTACGAAACTAGGGATGCCAAGATAAACCGTAACCTCATCTAAGCAACATTCCTATGATTAGGCGTGCACTTCTTAGACACCGATTCAATCTCTCTCATCCTAAATAACAATCACTTTTTGGGTCTCATGTTAAATTACGATGACAAATAATTAAGTTGATCAAGTTTAATTACTCGCTTGAATTACAAAGCGTAGAACCTCGACGTAGTCGGCCCTTCACAAATCAAATCAAGAACATCACAGATCTTGCTACCAACGAGACATAAGCTCGCCGCCAACAAGCTCGATCTCAACCAGATTTGCTCGTGAAACGCCTTTTACGCCTCGATCTACATAAACATGGGTTCGATAATTAACTACATCACGAAATCAATACACAAAAAGACTACTCCATAACGAAATAAATTAGATCTACGAATAAAGATTGCATAATTGAGTAGACATTACCCTCAAGACGAGCGTGACTCCCACTCTTCGATATTTATCTCTAACCGAGATTCTAACGACTCCTTAATGAACGAACATAAAATAAAATAAAGAAAACAATGAACTATATTGATAAAAGTATTGAAAATAATATATTTCTAAAGTGTACATATGGCGTGTAGTATGCCTCTTTATTTATAGGTGTTCAAGCTAAATAAGAGATATACTTCAAAATGTCAAACAAATAAGAGATAACTCCCGCCGATCGCAAAAATAATAAGGTGCGCCCCCTAAATGGCGTGTTCAAGTTGGCGCCACCTTTTGATTGGTTGCCGGCTTTTGTCATGCTTATCCGATCTTTATCTTCAATGCATCTTGATTTTCTTGGATTTATCTTGTGATTGAATTCTCCTTTTGTATTTATCCTCCATAATTATCCAAATTCTGCAAAATAATATTTATCCCAAAATAAATCATATTTAAATAATAACGGATAAATATAATAAAACGGATAAATACCAAATTATATCTTATTAATAGATAAATACCAAGTTATATGGATAAATACCAATTTATATTTTATTAATCACATAACATTAAATAATAACTATAAACGTGTGATTTATCATAAAATATATATTATTCGTCCGATTTAAGGTCTACGTTGATGACTTTTACGGGTATAATTTGACCGTCATCAACTACCCCCACTTAGACTTTGATCGTCCCAACAAAGCATCAATAAGTCATTCCCAAGACACATTTTCCATGGTCAAATCATACCTATACAAGAAACTCGAGTCAACTCATACCACTTATGCTCATAAGGTACCCATTATTCACTACTCGTCATGAATCGGGTGATGTGTGCATGTGCATTTGGTTTTATATATTCGTGGCAAGATTGAAGTTTATGCTAACTTCAAGTCTTAACCTACCAACATCAAGATTCCCACTTCTTAAGCCTCGCAATGGTTAAAGACATGGTGCAATAAGCAAGAGCGCCATCCATAAGGTTTTTGGACTTAGAGACCGAGAAAATTACTCAAGCCTCTTAAAAATTTGAATATTCTTTTCATATCTTCATATTTTTCAAATACTATCAATCTCAAGGAAGAAAACTTTTAGAGCATCCCCTATCTTAGATCATGCATAGCATCGAATATTACCACAAGCGCCGGGCTACTTTGGTAATGTTACTACAAGCCCGTGTTTGACTCATTGTCAAAACACGATAATTCTCAAGCTTATTACTCCGCTTTAGATGGCTGAAGGTAAGAATACATCAGCAGATAAATATCGACTCTAGGTCTGCATAACCAATCATCTACGCAATGTACACATAATTCTTCAGATTTATTATGATTTGTGCGGAATTCGTCGATTCAAATTGAGTAAGCAAATAATAAATAACTACTTGCACTAGTTGGCATGAATATCCTTAAGTTTACATTCACATAAGCATAAAATGATCACGTAATCATGCAACTTGGTTCCTTTCCTATTAATCCTATGTATAAGAACTCACGAATCTAAGGGTACGAGACAATTAATTTGGCATTTGTTTCAGAAAAATTTTCAATTTTCTCCGTTTCATTCAATCTTTAATTATAACATCATGGCTAAGTCTCCTACCCCCACTTAAACTTGGCATTGTCCCCAATGACAAAGAAAATGGGATTTTAAGAAAAGACTTAGCTCGAAACGGCTCTCAAGTAGATGCAATGTAGTTGTAGACCAAGCACGTCGTGGAGAAGCACACAAAAACCTGTTTAAGCAAACCAAACAGAAGCTCCACGAAACCGTTAATAACATGTCAATGGAGGTTATAAAATAATGTGGCAGTAATCAGATATAGAATATCCAAAAACAATTTAAGCCACTTTATTTCATACAACCAACGACATGGAAAACCAAAGAGTTAAAATTATAAAACTCACATGTCGGCTATCAAGAAAAACCTCGCTTATTCCGAACTTAGAATCGAACTTGGCGAGATGAAAAACCTTAGCAAATGTGATGCTACTTTATTCAAACAAAACAAAAACAAAAGATAGTTTTTCGTAAATAGTTCTCGAGTTTATAGTCGCCACTGACTTAACTCAACGATGGTTTAAGTATAGGTGGGATCTTCAAGAGTGAAGACTTCCTCCTCCTTTCCTTGACCAAGACCAACATAATGTTTCACACGGTGTCCATTAACCACAAAGGTGGATTGGTCTTTAAGGTTCAATAATTCGACAAATCTCGTAGGGAAAACCTTACTCACTCTATAAGGGGCCATACCATCGTGATTTTAACTTGCCAGAAAGAGTCTCAAACGCGAATTGTAAAGAAGAACCAGATCGCTTTCCTTAAAGGTGCGGTCTAATATCTTTTATCATGAAATTTCTTCGTGCGCCCTTAAAGATTTTTGCATTCTCATAAGCTTCCAGATTTAAACTCCTCTAGGCGAGTCAACTCTAATGTTTTCTTTCTCCAAATTAAACTCTCATCAAAATTCAGCATACGCAGAGCCCACATGGCACGGTGTTCAAGTTCAACCGGTAGATGACATGCTTTACCAAAAACAATCTTATAAGGGGACATACCAATAGCCGCCTTATAAGCGAATCTATAAGCCCATAAAGCATCATCTAATCGCAATGACCAATCCTTTCTCGGTCGTATTCACGCTTTTCCAAAATGCGCTTTATTTCTCGATTTGTAACCTCAACTTGTCCACTTGTTTGAGGGTGATAAGCGTGAGCTAACTTGTGTCTAACCCCGCACTCAATCATCAACTTTTCAAACGGCCTATTACGTAAATGGCTTCCATTATCACTTATAATGGCACGAGGGTTCCAAACCGCGTAAAAATATTTTTCTTTAAGAACTTCAAGACGACCTTCGTGATCGTTAGTGGGTGAAGCAATGGCCTCAACCCATTTGGACACGTAGTCGATCGCAACTAAGATATAGCGGTTGGACAAAGACGAAGTAAAGTGGTCCCACAAAATCAATACCCCAAACATCAAAGAGTTCCACCTCTAGATATTCTTTAGTGGCATTTCATTTCTTTTCGAGATATTTCCCGTCATCCGGCAAGAATGACAAGATCTAGCATATTGATGCGCATCTTTGAACAAGGTCGGCCAAGAAAAACCACATTGGACAACTTTCGCAATGGTCTTGTCTCCTCCATAATGTCCTCCGGCCTCATAAGCGTGGCAATGTCTAAGGATATCATATATTTCTTCTTCCGGTACACATCTCCTAAAGACATTGTCGGATCCTAGCTTAAACAAATAGGGCTCTTCCCAATAATAGTGCCTAAGATCCTTGAAGAATTTCTTTCTTTCTTGGGGGTTGAGATTTGGTGGCAAGTATTTTATGGATGTATAATTCACAAAGTCTTTAAACCATGGTTGTTTCTTCTCCCTAACAACCTCAATACGCGAAGATACTGCAGCGCAATCATCCTTTCCATGTATGGCCGTGATGGAGAATAGTTGTTCATCAGGAAATGTTTCTCCAATCTCGGTCATTGGTTCTTTATCCTCTATTTGGAGATCGGAGAGATGATCTCGCAACCAAATTTTCGTGATCCTTTCTTATCACGGATTTCTACATCAAATTCTTGCAATAGTAGAATCCATCTTAATAACCTTGGCTTGGAATCCTGCTTGGCTAAAAGATACTTCAAAGCCGCATGGTCACCCAAATAAGGACTTTAGATCCTACTAGATAGGATCTCGAATTTGTCAAAAGCAAAGATAACAAATGTAAGCTCTTTCTCAAGAGTTGCATAGTTCCTTTGAGCAAATAAGCAAAGTTCGACCGCATAGTAGATGGGCCTAAAGATCTTGTCTTTCCTTTGTCCTAAGGCGGCACCTACAGCTGTATCGCTTGCATCGCACATTAACTCAAAAGGTAGATTCCAATCAGGCGCAATCAAAACGGGTGCAGTAATAAGCATGTTCTTTAACTTATTGAAAGCTCTCATGCACTCGTTAGTAAACACAAATGGCACATCCTTGGCCAATAACTCAGTAAGAGGTCGAGAGATTAAGGAAAAATCCTTCACAAACCGACGATAGAATCCTGCGTGGCCAAGAAAACCTCGCAATGTCTTAAGATTGGTTGGTGGAGGTAGTTTTTCAATCACCTCTACTTTTGCTCTATCCACCTCTATACCGTTCTTAGAAATACGGTGGCCAAGTACTATACCTTCAAGAACTATAAGATGACATTTCTCCCGCTTAAGCACCGATTCGCCTCCTCACATCTCTTCAATACTCTTGCCGACGATGCGTGAGACATGAATCGAAATCATCTCCAAATACGGAGAAATCATCCATAAAGATCTCCAGAAATCTTCAACCATATCAAAGAAATAGAGAAATCATGCATCTTTGAACGCTATCGGAAGCGCTTGCACAAACCAAAGGGCATTCTATTGTGTTTAAGGTTCCATATGGACATGTAAAGGTGGTCTTCTCACGATCCTCGGGTGAGATATGAATTTGATAGTATCCCGAATAACCGCCAAGAAAGCAATAAAACGCATGTCCACTCGGTCCTCTAGCATTTGGTCAATGAAGGGGAAGAGGAAGTGATCCTTACGAGTTGCATCATTCGCTTTCCTAAAGTCAATGCATACTCTATGACCAAGAATGAGTCTAACAGAATTAACTCGCTTAACTCATTGGCTTGTACAAGAAAAACCTCCTTCTTCGAACTACGTGGATCGGGCTAACCCATTCACTATCGTGAGATAGGAAAGATGATTCCCATTTCTAACATCTTAATAATTTCATCCCTAACCACGCCCTTCAATTGTGGAATTAGCCTTCTTTGGGGTTGTACAACCGCTTTCTTTGCAGGATCGACGGAGATTTTATGCATACAAACACTGACTAATGCCTTTGATGTCACTTATAGTCCATCCAAATGCTCCGCGATACTCTCTCAACACTCTCATTAGCTTTTCTTCTTGTATTTCACTCAAGGCGTAAGAAATGATAAGCGGCAAGGTCTCATCTTGAAGGAATACATACTTCAAATGTGCAGCAGAGGCTTCAATGTCGATTGGTAGTGGTTCTTCTAACGAGGTCTTTAACTTTTGACCGCTCGCTTAAGTTCAAAGTACTTATGCCATGTTGGTCTGTGATAGTACTTCTCAACCTCGGTAGATTTCATCTCTTCAACATGTATAGTGTACCTCTACTACATCCCGGCCATACCACTTTCTCTTCCTCACTCTTTTCATATGGCACTTCATCCTCTAACTCTAGGGTAGCCTCGAGGAAATCCTTAATATCCTCATATCATTGGAAGTCATTGACAAGTTTGTCAACGTAATCCAACATGAAACATGCATCCTCTTCATCATCGGGTGTTTTCATAGTATCAAGCACGCTGAATGCTATTTGATCTCCATTTACTCTTAACACTAACTCTCCTTTGTAGACATCGATAAGCGCCCTACTAGTGGCCATAAAAGGTCTTCCTAAGATTAGTGGCACTTCAGAGTTAGCTTCCATATCCAAAGACAACAAAGTCGATAGAAACACAAATTTCTCAACTCTTACTAGCACATCTTCAACCACTCCACAAGGTTCCTTAACCGAACGATCAGCTAATTGCAAAGTAATTGAAGTCTTTTAAGGTCCTTCATACCTAGTTTTTGAAAAATGGATAGAGGCATCGATTTACGCCGCTCCTAGATCACACAAGGCTTTGTTCAAACAAACGTTACCTATGGTGCAGTGGGGATGAGAAAACTTCCCGATCCTTGCACTTAGCGGGTAACTTATGTTGAAGAATGGCCGAGCACTCCTCATTTAGGCAAATGGTCTCTAAATCTAAGAGTTTCCTCTTAGTAGAGACAAATTTCTTTCAAGAACTTTGTGTACTCAGCATCTCGGCCAAGGCTTCAACTAGAGGTATATTGATGTGTAGCTTTCTAAAAATATCAATGAACTTCTTATACCTCTTGTTATCAACCTTAGGCTTAGGTTTGGGTGGAGGATAAGGTAAGGTTGAAGGATCGACATCAAAGAAAATAGGATACTTATTATTATAAAGCTCAACTCTAGGCCAAAGAGGTTCCTTATAGGTTTCTTGCTCGTGCAAGGTTCCGTATGTTTGCTTCCTTGCGTGGCTCACCATCCTTACTTTCTACTTAATTTCTTTTCTCTTTCAAAGATGGTGGAGTTACTTCTTTCCCACTTCTAGTCATGATCGCATTCAAATCCTTAGGGTTCTTGTCCGTATTGCTTGGCAATCCTCCGTGAGGTCTAGTTGAGACTTGCTCAGCTAACTGTCCTATTTGGTGAGTGAGATTCTGGACTATGGCTTCTTGGTTGGTTACCTTAGCATCGGTCTTCTGACAATATTGGCTAAAGTTAGTGGCTAAATCAGCCATCGATTTTGAAAGTTGTCCCATATTGTCGAGAATCGACATTACTCGCTTTTCTATCGCAGCTTCCCAACCAAAAGTTTTAGTTTGTCGTGGTACATAAGTGGTAGGCGTTTTAGGCCTTTCTCCCGCATTAATGTCGCTATATCGGAATCCAGGATGGTTATGATTAGGCTTGTACCCTCCCGATATAATTGGCTTCTTCCGTACTCAAAGATTCTCACTTTGAGGTGTCACCTCAATCCCAGTCCTTTCTACTCTTGCCATCCTCTCTTGCATGCCATCTACCTTATCGCTGATAATGCATGCTTGTTCTAAAATTTTGGTAGATGCACTATCATCAAATATGTCGCCATCTTCACAAGAGCTATGTCATTGCCCCCCATTGACTATTCATTGCTATTTGCTCCATCTTTCCTTGTGCCTCCTCAGAGATAAAGAACAAACGCCCATTGCTGAGGCGCCTACTCTAATTTTCTCGCCTCAATCCATGGTAAAAGTTTGCATTAAAAGCCAAAGAGAGATATCATGATGAGGACACTTCCTCATAGCTTCCTTAAACGCCCCAAGCTTGATCAAAACTCTCCCAGTGTTGTTGCTTAAATCCTAAGATGTCTTGGCGTAATCTTAAACGCTTTTTTCCTAAGGGAAAATACTTATTCATGAATTTCTCGCAACAATTGTTCCCAAGTAGTGATAGATCCACCTCTAAAGAGAGAAGCCATTGCTTAGCTTTATCTTTCAAAGTGAAAGGGAAAAGCTTAAGACGAATGTTCCCTCCGGGATTAATTTCGTTTCACAAAGCTAACGATTTCCAAGAAATTTGTCACGTGAACACCAGGATCCTCGCTTTGGACTCCATGAAAAGTGGAATAGTTAGTCACCATTTGGATCACATTAGGCCTGGGGTGATAGACTTCCGCAAAGATCATCATGCGTGCTACGATAGCAGGGATGAATTGCTCAATAGTGGGCGTTGCATAACTTTGCAAAGTGCGCCGCTCCTTGAACTAGGGCTTGGTTTCCATTATTAGCATTAAGATTGTTCGCATTATTAGCATTATTGATAATAGGATTAGGTACCTGGTTTGGATTGACAGAATGTCTCGCCATTTCTGCTTTGTATTCGTAATGCTCTGTAATGATCGGTTGTATGTCCTTCTTCCAATTCGTGCTCGCTTCCTCAAGATTTGGATCCTCTTCTCCTTGCTTAGCCGCCTCTCTAGCTAACTTCCTGCTTCGCTTTGCAAATTTCTCTATTTCAGGATTATAAGGCTCAAGTGGTTCCTTCGATTTCCGAGTAGCGTACTATAAAATAAAAAAAACAATAAAACAATTAAAAACTCTAAAGGCTAGGCCTTTAATTAGACTAAATAATAAAAACGAAATTAATACAGACTCTATTCACAATATTTACGAATTTACTTTTAATAAAATAAGCTATATTTGATTTAATGACACGAGTCCCCGGCAACGGCGCCAAAAACTTGATGTCGGTCAAGTTATAAAAATAACTCGATACCTAAATAACACACTAGCAAGAGAACTAGGTTCAATCGTAGTATAGTTAGATAGAGTCGAGGTCGATCCCACAGAGACTCGGCTTAAACGAAATATGACTTATTTAAACTAAAAGCAATAAAAGGCGGTCTACGACCAACAAATAACGCAGAAATAAAATTGACACAATAGAAACACAAAACCAACAAAGGACACAACGACACTAAGACACTTGTTTTTATAAGTTTTATAAATAATTGACAAACGGTATTGATAACGCTAGTAGTAATTACTCCCCATGCTATGTGTAGATTGACGACGAGACAAAACAAGACATTTAAGATTAATTATTCTCGACTACGGAGTCATCCCCTAAAATAGATCTAGCTCCGTTAGGCCATCTAGATCATCGTGTCTCCATTACGTGACTTCACATTTTTTAGTCTCCATCTCATATAACTTCGACACAATTACGAAACTAGGGATGCCAAGATAAACCGTAACCTCATCTAAGCAACATTCCTATGATTAGGCGTATTTCTTAGACACCGATTCAATCTCTGCCCTAAATAACAATCACTTTTTGGGTCTCATGTTAAATTACGATGACAAATAATTAAGTTGATCAAGTTTAATTACTCGCTTGAATTACAAAGTAGAGAACCTCGACGTAGTCGGCCGCTCACGCATAAATCAAGAACATCACAGATCTTGCTACCAACGAGACATAAGCTCGCCGCCAACAAGCTCGATCTCAACCAGATTTGCTCGTGAAACGCCTTTTACGCCTCGATCTACATAAACATGGGTTCGATAATTAACTACATCACGAAATCAATACACAAAAAGACTACTCCATAACGAAATAAATTAGATCTACTTAATAAAGATTGCATAATTGAGTAGACATTACCTCGAAGACGAGCGTGACTCCCACTCTTCGATACGATCTCTAACCGAGATTCTAACGACTCAGTAATGAACGAACATAAAATAAAATAAACAAAACAACGAACTATATTGATAAAAGTATTGAAAATAATATATTTCTAAAGTGTACATATGGCGTGTAGTATGCCTCTTTATTTATAGGTGTTCAAGCTAAATAAGAGATATACTTCAAAATGTCAAACAAATAAGAGATAACTCCCGCCGATCGCAAAATAATAAGGTGCGCCCCCCCTAAATGGCGTGTTCAAGTTGGTGCCACCTTTTGATTGGTTGCCGGCTTTTGTCATGCTTATCCGATCTTTATCTTCAATGCATCTTGATTTTCTTGGATTTATCTTGTGATTGAATTCTCCTTTTTGTATTTATCCTCCATAATTATCCAAATTCTGCAAAATAATATTTATCCCAAAATAAATCATATTTAAATAATAACGGATAAATATAATAAAAACGGATAAATACCAAATTATATCTTATTAATAGATAAATACCAAGTTATATGGATAAATACCAATTTATATTTTATTAATCACATAACATTAAATAATAACTATAAACGTGTGATTTATCATAAAATATATATTATTCGTCCCGATTTAAGGTCTACGTTGATGACTTTTACGGGTATAATTTGACCGTCATCATATATCTGTATGTAACCACTTAACTCAGTGTATGGATTACACGTGAGGATTGAGTTAGTGGAGATATGCTTAAATCTGTTAGTCCGTGGTGAACTTAATCGAGTTTAGGGTCTCTTGATTAAAACACCAATAATGCGCCCGAACACCTTAGGGTGTGATAGTCTTATCCGGACTGTCGGTGAGGTACCTACGCGGGGCATTTATATATGATGGCATTCATATAGGATCGGACCGATTTAATCAATTTCTCGATATAATTTCATGTCGAGGAATCTTATTAAATCATTAGATGATCATATATGGATCAACCTTAATCCTGAGGTGATCACGAGGTCTTTGCTTGTCTCGGGGTAGTGTTTGATGTGTTAGTTACGGTTCACTTAGATATGTGTTCCAAGCCACTTCTCATTGGCACTATCTCCCGATGAGTGAGTAGTTCTAATTTTCACGGACATGGAATCCATTCCTTCCTCAAGGGGGAAGTAGAGATAGTCCCTTTATTTGTTAGCCCTAAGAAAGTGATCGATCCTGGGGAGTTCATATTTGACTAATTAGCTACTAGTCGATATGTGTACTAATTGATCATCGTGGGTTGATGGTAAATAAGGATAAGATATTCTCGAGTCGGGTTCACGGAGACTTCCCACCGAATGGACGATCTATGGAGGTTAATCCGTATGTAGTGATTATATCAATGGACGCTTATTCACTCTATGGGTTGAGTATAAGTATACATCTATAATTGGTAGAGTTCGATTCGGGTTTATGGTGGCGTAATCCCGAATTAATAATTAATGTACTTATTTTGTTCGATGAATAATTAATTATTGGAGCTACTCTGGTTATAGGTCCATGGTCCCCGATGTGGCTTGTGTAATTCGAATGATATTCTTGTTATTTGGGCCTCATTGATAATTAATTGGTGAGCTAATTAATTGATATGCATGGATATTATTTAGTTAGGCTAAATAATATAATACACATAAAAGACATTTTATGTGGGCTTTTAACCCTAATAAGTGGCGCCTATTTGTCTCCTTTTAGCACAAGAATTAATTTTCTTGTGTTATGTGATTGGTTGGATGACTTGTTATTTGATTTCCTATTGGTCAATACATGTCACAATTATTCGTTAAGGAAAATATCTTTTTATTTTGTTTAATTAATTATTTATTTATTTAATTGAAACTTGGAGACCAAGGATTTACTCTCCTATAAAAGGAGAGTTATTCCAAGGGTAAAAATACAATGAAAATTTCGCCCCACTCATTAAAAAGAGAGAAAAAATTTGTTTCTCTTGTCTAGGGTTTTAGAGGAAGAAAAACTTAGAGTTTTTCTTGGTGTTGCATATCAAGGAGGTTCATTTATCAAGAAGGGTGTCCACCAACCGCCGTTTGGAGAACACATCGGAAGATCAAGGCTTCTCTTCCCGATATTGGTAAAATAATCTTAACCCCCTTGTAGTAGTTTAAGTCCTTTAATTATGTGTTTTGATATATAAATCGTGATCCATCCGCTGCGCGTAGATCTAATTCGTTTAGATCTAAAAACCTGCATCCTTCATGTGGTATCAGAGAAAGGTACCACGATTTATATAGTCATAATCGTAATTAAACGACTTAAAGGAGTGGAATTGCATGTAGGTGATATTTTACTTATTATTATGCATTAATAATTTTTAAATTGCTATGGTTGAAGAGATGGATTGGGGTTGACACCGTTTTCCCGTTAGATCTATTGTAAACTCATATAAACGATGAAAATTCGTTCATATGAGTATAGGAAATTATGTAATTTATTTATTATTGCAAGTTTAATTTCCTGTAAATAGATCTGTTTAACAGCTGTATAGTGTTTTCGTTTTTTCCGCTGTTTGAGCCGTTAAAACGAAGATCCCTCCTGTCAGAATTAATATTAGAAGTTGATGAACAGTGACACAAATTTTGGTGTCGATCAGAGTCCGTTTGGGTATCCGTTCGTTGCTGCGAAGTGGCTGCTGTAACAGAAAAACGCAGGATTCACAGAAACCCTAACTGTGACTTCTTCGATTTTCTGGGAATAATTAGACAGTTCAAATTAAAATCCGACCGGTCAGATCGCATACCATTGAGTTTTGGACGTGAGATAAAATTTTCAGGACGATCGGGATACATCTTGATCCCCGATCGGCCTCGGGAAATATATGATGCGCTGCTGTAAGAGTCTGTTTCAGCAGCAAGTTGGGCGGCTCACTGAGGAAGATTGACAAGTCAAAGCTCCGATCCGACCGTCCATCTTGAAGTCCGAAGAATGAAGATCAGATCTGGAAAGTTTCGTCCCGATCCAAGTTCGTTTGATATGCCGATCGTCGAAGATTCTTAACAGCTGCAGATTAGGGTTTTAATTTATTTTCGAATAGATTAGTTACGGGGGTGCCAACGGTCCATCTCGGTGTTTATTTTCCGCACTAGTATACATGTGTAGATTGTATGAGTAGAACCGGAAAATTGCCATGACATGCATCATATCATGAATTCCACTCCATATTCATACATGTAGAAATTAATTCGAGAAATTAGTTAGGCATGTATAAAACACACGATTAGTTTTAATTAATTGTTTGATATTAATTAGAAACAAATTAGGGTAAAAACCGAGGAACACGGTTTTTTTCAATCGTCGAGGTTGGGTGATGGATTCTCGGTGAATCCCACTCTGCGAAAGCATAAGGAGTAAAATCCCGAAACCTCGTGGTTAAGGTGTTGGATTCTCGGTGAATTCCACCTTACCTAAGACGAGATTACGTTTTTGTTCCGTAGTGTCTACGTGAATGTTTGATGTTTAAGGATTGGATAATCACGGGCAAACAGGTTCGAAATTGGTTTAACCACGGTTGGGTAGTCAACAGTAGCTACGGCTCAATCGACTTCACCCTCCACGTGTGGCGTTTGCACGGGGGTCTGGCAATACTGAGCCATCCGAAGAGCCACTACGGCTCAACGGAGCTCTCCTAGCCTTGACCCGTCCGGCGGCCACATATGTTCTAACGAATAGGTCGGGTGGGCTAGCCCGCATAACCGACAACATTCGGGCCTATGATTTATTGTTCCTTAATGTAAAATCAAGTCCAAAAACGTGATCGATAAACCCACCACTTTTTCAAAATATTGAGTGGGAGCGGAGAGGCGACGGCCGACCCCACGGGCCTCTACTGTTGACACAAGCAACGTGAGAGAATGGTGACGCCTCGTGCGGATTTGATTTCGCCCCTGGGAAGGCCTTCACCGCTATCAAAATTCAAGGCTTGGTCTCCGAAAGGATAGGATTTTGGGTACTCATTGAGTCACCGACCGACCTAAGGCGGCACACTCGGGTCTATCTAAAGATCTCAAACAAAGATGTCACACTCTCATAAAGGGTATTTTGGTAATACCTTGGCTGAAAAAGGAAAGGTGATTGACGATCACAAATGAGATGTTCGATTCTCAAGTTGATCTTCAATATTAATCGAAACCTCTTTGACCTACCCTAAGGCGGCACTGAGGCATTAGATTAAATCCTTGGAACGGTAGGATAGACTATAAGTACTTAGTTTATGTTCCTAAAATTTATTAGTAGTGTGTGATTTGGATTTATTCTCATCAATTTTATTTACAATCGTTATATATATCTCTAAGGTGCTAGATCGCTAGTGTAAAATTGACTAGTAATGACTTCGTTAAAAAGTGGTTAGTAACTAGAACGTTGTACCTATTAATCTCACATGCTATTAATTTTTCGGAAGAGATATTTCTCTTGAGCCTTCAAGACTTAAGTGACGTAAACAAGTATGTCACTGCTTTCACTCGTGTTGAACGAGAAACAACCATAATTAGTTTGAAAGATGATTGGGACGACAAAATTCTTCTAGTGAATTTTAATGGTGTAGTGTCTACACGAGAAATTTTCTAATAGAAAAATTAGAGAATCATAAATTAAAGTGTTGCTAGTTAGACGGTATTTGGAACCGATAAACTAGTGGGAGCTTTTGTCTTATGTTTTTCTAATTTAGAAAATTAGTCCCACTGGGTAACACTTTCATTAGACATCCCACAGTTCACGAGTAGTGTCTACTCAAACGAACTGCTAGTTCAAGACTATTTCCTTTTAAGGAAAGTTAAGAATGGGAAAGAATGTCTATAAGTGTTAATCATCTTAACTACAGTTTTGAGGCTAAACCGAAACATTAATTAAAGAAAGTATTGGATAAGGAAAGTGATTTCGGATCACTAACCAATGAATCCTTAGCGACTTTCTTAACCGAGTAACTTGACTCGGTAGCTTAGTTCTTTGGAAGAACAAGGAAGCTGTGCATTAACGATTAATAGAGTAACAACGGGCAGTAATTTCAGCCACAATAGTGGGAGTGATATAAGGAAATGAATTTCGGATTCTATCCTTGAATATCACGAGAAAAATTTATTTTTCATTTACGATTCGTTGAAACAAATGGATTCACTTTCAACTCGATATATTGTTGCCTCATAGAAAGTGAATATGACATTTGTAGTACGAATCCAAGACTCGGACTTTTGTTTGATAAAATCGAACCACTAAGAAAAGTCAATAAGTATAACACATCTAAAACTATTAAAGGTAAAAGGTTTCCGTATTAAGATAAGCAACCTTTCAATATCTATTAATTAGTGCATATATCCTAGAGACAAGACCTAACGATCGGCTAAGGGTGATTCCTATCTCCCGCCTAGAACACTATCTCAAAGGAACAATGACTAAGTTTCCTTTCAATCGGGAAAGGGTAATAGATTTGAAGGGGTAACATAGCTTGTTCACCATGACCTTCGGGTCTAGTGAGAGATACAAGCTAGTGGGAGATTTTGAGTGGTGACATTACTGTCGATAACTACTCAAAACACTTGTTGGTTTATCGAAGAATACGAGGAGGTATCTCTCGATTTTAGCGAGAGAATAGAGTATTCCATGCTCGAAATAGGCTATCGCATAGTCTTGGATCGATGCTCACCGCCTCTAAAGTGGAATGTTTCTCACTAAGGAAGAAACCATAGACTTGCTCGATATAGTTATTAATGTGCTACAATACAACTATTAAACTCGATTAAGATAATTGGTTGCAAAATAACGGTTAACATTATTATGTAAACCGAGAAGTCTACCTAGAAGATGCTAGTGAATTTATGGATAAGGAGTGAATTCGGTTCACACCACTTCCGTAAATGTAGGCATTTAGCATTTAATGCTTGAAGGTAGGATCGAGATTTTGCGCATACGTTCGTGATTGTATTTGTTCATGAAATATCTTAATGAGACGAGTGAAGGTTGATTATAAGATTCTTGAGATCAGAAAGTGAGGGAACTGTCACAAGCCTTCTGATAGAATCTATAAGTAACAACCTTAAACCTTGGAGTATGGTTACCCAAAGGTAGTTACTATCTGATTTAATCAGACCACGTCCAACATCGGTTGTTGGTGATTACACTGATAAATACTACTAGATCAGAATGTCAATCCACCCAAGACGCAGTGGGAGTATGGTTTAACCGTTGACCCATTGTGGTTTTGTGGACTTTATAGTCTGCTGGGGTGATTGATAACCTGTGGCTCTTTGTGGGCTGTATAGGATTCTGATCAGAGAGGTTGGTTCGAAAACCTTATCCCTGTGAATGGAGTTTTGGTACTCCAGTTCTGTTCAGCCTCTTGTAGAACCACCTGAGTGTCTCAGGCCCAGTGGAAGTAATTGGTCCTACGCCGAAAAGAGTCGAATGAATAGGAAATTTTAACTTTCAAAGACAAAGTCGAGTGGTCTAGGGGGTGATTCCTAAAAAAGGAAAGAGTTAACTGGACCTTGAATTCTCTCACCACTCGGTCTTGCTAGATTTCGTTAAAAGCGAGAAAATAGGGGTGATTCCCCGAGACTTTCTTGCCGAACAACGGAATCAAATTCATTCGAATGAAGGGTTTTAGCCGAGAATGAATAACGGATTCGTTACAAAGCGTAAGATAGGGGTGATTCCCTAATACCTTTTTGCGAGACTAACGATATCTTAATTTATTCGAAAGAACCATTGGTAGGAAGCCGGCCATGGCTTATGTCCTTTGTGGATTTAAGAGAACCTCTCGGTCATTTAAAAGTCACATGTTTTAAAATATGTGGACTTGACCAAAATATTGATAAGTTTTTCGTAGATGGATATCAATATTGGTAATGTAGTAGTAGTATTAGTGTTCATAAATGATAACATCAAACGGTTGGAAACAACATGTGTGTGCTATCTCAAGTCGAGAAATCGACACGCCAAGATTCTCTGGATGAGAGAATTGGACTATATTCTAAGAATTTGATTCGGTCAAATTCACGAGAATGAGTCATTGGATATCCCACCTATCTTATTGGATAAGATGATCATGCATATACGTATGCAACATTCATCGAGTAGTCCTACCCTACCTCTCGGGAATGATTCTTTAAATCTTCGGATAAAGAGAAAATGGGATAGAATCTCTCTTGGACAACGGCAAGTCAGGTTGTCACAAGTCAATAATAGTCAAATCTCGGATTCGAGCATTGAATAGCGGTTTTAGTACATCCTCAAGTATTTTTGAAGAACGAGGAATAATGTGCTTGTATATTCGGTGCAAACTTGAATATGGTTGACTACACCGATTCGACTTGTAGTCGATTAAGGATGATCATTAAGTTGATCTCGGGCTCGGTGTTTACTCATAGTGCTTAGAATTTCCTTTTTGAGTCCAGGAGTAATTCCGTGTCGATAAGCCGATATCACTTCATTGTGAAAGCAGTGAAGAGATAGCTTAGAAGGATCTTCTCGGTCACAAGAAGTCAAAAGCATATTGAGAGAGAGTACCGCCTGATTGGAAGGACCGGCGACATTTCGATCCTAAAGATCGTCTCGAGTCGACAACCTAACTAATCAGTGTACCAAGTCGAGTGCTTGGAGGGTACGGCATTGATGTATATGTCTCATATGCTTTTAGAGCAAGTGGGAGAGTGTTGTGAATAAGATGAGAAAGGGTGTGCTCTAAAAACAATCGTTGCTTTTCATTTCGTGCAAGTGGGAGATTGTTAGGTGTAGTGCCGAAAGACAATTTGTGTAATTGTTTTTAATAATGAATGATGAAATTTATCTCACCTTATTACTTGCTTTGTGCTTGTAAAGTAATACACTCACCGCAAACCCTAAGTATATCTCAGATGTAACCACTTAACTTTCGGTGTATGGATTACACGTGAGGATTGAGTTAGTGGAGATATGCTTAAATCTGTTAGTCCGTGGTGAACTTAATCGAGTTTAGGGTCTCTTGATTAAAACACCAATAATGCGCCTGAACACCTTAGGGTGTGATAGTCTTATCCGACTTGCCGGTAGAGGGTACCTCGTGGGGCATTTATATATGATGGCATTCATATAGAATTTGGACCGATTTAATCAAATTTCTCGATATAATTCCGTAATCGAGGAATCTTATTAAATCATTAGATGATCATATATGGATCAACATTAATCCCGAGGTGATCACGAGTGGTGCTGCTTGTCTCGGGTAGTGTTTGATGTGTTAGTTACGGTTCACTTAGATATGTGTTCCAAGCCACTTCTCATTGGCACTATCTCCTGATGAGTGAGTAGTTCTAATTTTCACGACATGGAATCCATTCCTTCCTCGCGGGAAGTAGAGAGACAAATCCCTTATTTGTTAGCCCTAAGAAAGTGATCGATCCCGGGAGTTCACATTTGACTAATTAGCTACTAGTCGATATATGTGTACTAATTGATCATCGAGGGTTGATGGTAAATAAGGATAAGATATTCGAGTCGGGTTCACGGAGACTTCCCACCGAATGGACAATCTATGAAGGGTTAATCCGTATGTAGTGATTATATCAATGGACGCTTATTCACTCTATGGGTTGCGTATAAGTATACATCTATAATTGGTAGAGTTCAGTTTCGGGTTTATGGTGGCGTAATCCCGGAATTAATAATTAATGTACTTATTCTGTTCGATGAATAATTAATTATTGGAGCTACTGGTTATAGGTCCATGGTCCCCGATGTGGCTTCTGTAATTCGGAATGATATTCTTGTTATTTGGGCCTCAGTGATAATTAATTGGCTGAGCTAATTAATTGATATGCATGGATATTATTTAGTTAGGCTACATAATATAATACACATAAAAGACATTTTATGTGGGCTTTTAACCCTAATAAGTGGCGCCTATTTGTCTCCTTTTAGCACAAAAATTAATTTTCTTGTGTTATGGAAAATAAAAGATATTCTTGTTATGTGATTGGTTGGATTACTTGTTATTTGATTTCCTATTGTTCAATACATGTCACAATTATTCATTAAGGAAAATATATTTTTATTTTGCTTAATTAATTATTTATTTAATTAATTGAAACTTGGAGACCAAGGATTTACTGTCCTATAAAAGGAGAGTTATTCCAAGAGTAAAAATACAATGAAAATTTCGCCCCACTCATTAAAAAGAGAGAAAAAAATTGTTTCTCTTGTCTAGGGTTTTAGAGGAAGAAAAACTTGGAGTTTTTCTTGGTGTTGCATATCAAGGAGGTTCATTTATCAAGAAGGGTGTCCACCAACCGCCGTTTGGAGAACACATCGGAAGATCAAGGCTTCTCTTCCCGATATTGGTAAAATAATCTTAACCCCCTTGTAGTAGTTTAAGTCCTTTAATTATGTGTTTTGATATATAAATCGTGATCCATCCGCTGCGCGTAGATCTAATTCGTTTAGATCTAAGAACCTGCATCCTTCAATGAATACATATTGAGTTAGAAGTTGGCTTACTCACCCCCTGACTAACTGTTTGCAAAATGTATCTGATTTTTAGGATCAAGTTTTTGAGAGGTTCAGTACCATTCACATAGAAATCCAGAACCTCAAATCAGTGATGATGTGGATATTATTATCAATGTATATGATGACAAGTCCAGAGGAGTTCCATCACTAAGTAACTTCTCAGAAGAAGAAGAAAAGAAGTTGTTGCAAGAAACTGACGATGTAAAAGATTCATTAAAGCAACCAAAGAATATGCATTCATATCGTGAAGTTGCAACAAGTAATCAAGAAAAGGTACATTCTTCAACTCAATTATCATTCGCTGAACTCAGTCAGAGAAACTCTGAGCTTGCCAAGTTGACAAAAAAACTCACACTGGAGTTAAAACTAAAAGATGTAGAACTTGACAAAGCAAAAGATTGGAATGATTTTCTTGAAACTGGGATGTCAAATCTAGCTGAAAGGTTATTATCTAGTAAATTTGACAATAGAAATAATAATTCCTCACCCTCACCCAGTCTTGAGATTTCAAAGAGTATAAAATCTAGACACCAAGATACTGGAAGACCTAGTGGGTTGCACAAAGGAAATAAAGTTGATAAATCTAAAAGAATCCTTGTGAAATCGACTAAAGTTGAGCGTAATGGTCTATCTAGAAAAGATATAAGAAAGGTTAATTCTCTCATCAAAGAAACTGAAGTTTATACTTCAGTAACTAATCCAGCTGGACCCAAGAAGATATGGGTACCGAAGAAAACTTAAAACTGTTTTGCAGGCTAAGTCAATTCTTATGATTGCTGAAACCAAAGAAAACTGACCTTCTACACAAAGCTGAAAAAGGCAAAAGCTGGTGAAGGGCAAATTGGTCAAAAGCAGAAAACTTTCCAGCTACCATCTGTCGCTTGGGCTGACAAGACAAATCACCTAAAGCCACATGTCAATGAAGGAGAAGAAGTAGATGAACATCCCTACAAATCTTATTGATTGCGACACGACTCTTATTGAAAATGATTGGAAGACTCAGAAACGCATATTTGACAAAATCTTGCTCAATCATTTTCAAAACTCCCCCAAGAATTCTTAATTCAGAGATCCATGAAGCGATACAACATTGATGAAGGAATTACCATGAGTCTGAATGACTTCAGTCAAAAATTCTCAAACTCCATCCTTCCAACCCAGATTGCAGACAAAATCAAAAAGGTTCGAGGACTTGAAAATCTGATTGATACAAAGGTCAATACTTTGCACCCAGAAAATATCAATGATTTCTACAGAAACGCCGTAATTGCCGTTGATGGAAAGGGTTTCAGGACAGCAGTTCAAGATAAAAGCATTACTATTGATGAACATTTGCTTTCCCTAGTCTTTGGTTTGGACATATTTAGAGGATCTTCATCTCTCACTTTTGGAAATGAAGAAAAAGGTAAACTTTGGAATGTCACGGCACTCAACAAAAATGAGAAGAATTTCATTGGATCTATTTATCAACAGAAACAAGAGTTCGCACTCTTGACAATTCTTCTGACCAAAAATGTTATTGGTCACACTTGGAATCTCTACACACTTTCAACAGAGAAGATGAAACTGATGTATGCTATTTGGTTTGAAGAAAGACTTGACAGGAACAAGTTTGTTCTCAAGCAATTGATCAAACAAGTTTCAGATGAAAAAGCAAGAGGCCAAGGGAGGAAGGCTATTGGAGAAAAGTTTTTATTGAAAAAGGGATTCACTTATCTAGTTCAAAGAATACTAGACTATTTCTCCATCTCAAAATCCACAGAAACAGAAGTAATACAGAAATCAGTGTCCAGTGGAGCGAAGAAAAGGAAAGTTGACGAAGAAGATAGGAGAGAAACTTCAAACTCTAGCTCAAGTGAAACTGTAAATCTCGATGATAGAACCTTGAGGAGACAAAGAAGGATGTGGAACAAATATCTTACAAAGAAAACTGATACTGAAGACACTATCTTGATTGAAGATGAAACTGAGGAAAGTGAACTTCCAACTGAGATGCATGAAGAATATACTGAGGAGCAAAGAGAAGCTTTGGAAAATGCTAAATTTTGCACGAGTGAGTATGAGAAAAAGTTATTAAGTCATTATCATGAAGCCAGTGATGACGGTCAAATTATACCCGTAAAAGTCATCAACGTAGACCTTAAATCGGGACTAATAATATATATTTTATGATAAATCACGCGTTTATATTTATTATTTAATGTTATGTGATTAATAAAATATAATTTGGTATTTATCCATATAACTTGGTATTTATCTATTTATAAGATGTAATTTGGTATTTATCCGTTTTTATTATATTTATCCGTTTTTTATTATATGATTTATTTTGGGATAAATATCTATTTTGCAGAATTTGGATAATTATGGAGGATAAATACAAATAGAAGAATTTAATCTCAAGATAAATTCAAGATGCATTGAAGATAAATATCGGATAAGCACAAGAAGAGGAGTAAAGCATGACAAAAGCCGGCAACCAATCAAATGATGGCGCCAACTTCCACACGCAAATTAGGGGGGGCGCATGACATTATTTTGCGATCGGCCGGGAGTTATCTCTTATTTGTTTGACATTTTGAAGTATATCTCTTAATTAGCTTGAACACCTATAAATAAAGGGGTGCTTCACACGCCATAAGTACACCTTAGAAATACATTATTTTCAATACTTGATCAATATAGTTCGCTGCGTTTTCTTTATTTTATTTTATGTTCGTTCATTACGGAGTCGTTAGAATCTCCGGTTAGAGATCGATGTCGGAGTGAGAGTCATGCTCGTCTTCGAGGTAATGTCTACTCTATTATGCAATCTTTATTCGTAGATCTAATTTATTTCGTTATGGAGTAGTCTTTTGTGTATTGATTTCGTGATGTAGTTAATTTACGAACCCATGTTTATGTAGATCTGAGACGTAAAGACGCTTTCACGAGCAAATCTGGTTCGATCTGAGCTTGTTGGCGGTGAGCCTATGTCTCGTTGGTAGCAAGATCTCGTGATGTTCTTGATTTGTCTGCGTGAACGGCTTCGACTACGCCAGGTTCTCTCGCTTTGTAATTCAAACGAGTAATTAAACTTGATCAACTTAATTATTTGTCATCGTAATTTAACATGAGACCCAAAAAGTGATTGTTATTTAGGATGAAATTGAATCGGTGTCTAAGAAGTACACCTAATCATAGGAATGTTGCTTAGATGAGGTTACGGTTTATACCGGCATCCCTAGTTTCGTAATTGTGTCGGGTTATATGAGATGGAGACTAAAAAATGTGAAGTCACGTAATGGAGACACGATGATCTAGATGGCCTAACCGGAGCTAGATCTATCGTAGGGGATGACTCCGTAGTCGTAATAATTGATCTTAAATGTCTTGTTTTGTCTCGTCGTCAATCTACATAGCATGGGGAGTAATTACTACTAGCGTTATCAATACCGTTTGTTAATTATTTATAAAACCTATAATAACAAGTGTCTTAGTGTCGTTGTGTCTTTTGTTGGTTTTGTGTTTCTATTGTGTCAATTTTATTTTCTGCATTATTTGTTGGTCGGAGACCGCCTTTAATTTGCTTTTTAGTTTAATAAGTCATATTTCGCTTAAGCCGAGTCTCTGTGGGATCGACCTCGACTCTATCTAACTATACTACGATTGAACCTAGTTCTCTTGCTAGTGTGTTATTTAGGTATCGAGTATTTTTATTACTTGACCCGACATCAAGTTTTTGGCGCCGTTGCCGGGGACTCGTGTCATTAAATTAAATATAGCTTATTTTATTAAAAGTAAATTTGTAAATATTGTAAATAGAGTCTGTTTTAATTTCGTTTTTATTATTTATTCTAGTCAAAGGCCTAGCCTTTAGAGTCTTTAATTGTTTTACTGTTTTTTGTTATTTTATAGTACGCTACTCGGAAATCGAAGGAACCGCTTGAGCCATATAATCCTGAAATAGAGAAATTTGCAAGCGCGAAATAGAAAGTTAGGTGGAGAGTGGTGAGCAGGAGAAGAGGATCCAAATCTTGAGGAAAGCGAGCACGAATCGGAAAAGGACATACAACCGATCATTCTCGAACATTCTCGAATCAAGCGAAATGGAAGGCATTCCGGTCAATCTCAAACCAGTAGTTAATCCCGAAGTTATTAATAATGCCAATAATGTTAATAATGCGAATAATCTTAATGCTAATAATGGAAACCAAGCTGCGAGGCGCACTTTGCAAAGTTATGCAACACCTACTATTGAGCAATTCATTCCCGCTATCGTAGCACCGCAAGATGCTGCGGAAGTCTATCACCCTAGGCCTAATGTAATTCAAATGGTGACGAACTATTCCACTTTTCATGGAATCCAAAACGAGGATCCCGGTGTTCATGTGACAAATTTCTTGGAAATCGTTAGCACCGTGAAACTGCAATTAATCCCGGAGGAACATTCGCCTTAAGCTTTTCCTTTCACTTTGAAAGATAAAGCTAAGCAATGGCTTCTCTCTCTAGAGGCTGGATCTATCACTACTTGGGAACAATTGTTGCAAAAGTTCATGAATAAGTATTTTCCGTTAGGAAAGACCTTTAAGTTACGCCAAGACATCTTAGGATTTAAGCAACAACCTGGGGAGAGTTTTGATCAAGCTTGGGAGCGTTTTAAGGAAGCTATGAGGAAGTGTCCTCATCATGATATCTCTCTTTGGCTTTTAATGCAAACTTTTACCATGGATTGAGAGAGACTGAGAAAATTAGAGTAGACGCCTCTAGCAATGGAGCGTTTGTTCTTTTATCTCCTGAGGAGGCACAAGGAAAAATGGAGCAAATAGCGATGAATAGTCAATGGGGAGGCAATGACATAGCTACTGTGAAGATGGCTGCTGATATATTTGAGGATAGTGCATCTACCAAAATCTTAGAACAACCGTCCTGCATATCAACAAGAAGGTAGATGGAATGCAAGAGAGGATGGCAAGAGTAGAGAAAGGGACTGGAATCGAAGTAATACCTCAAAGTGAGAATGCTGGTACTGAAGAAGCCAATTATATTGGGGGAGGATATAAGCCTAATCATAACCATCCTGGATTCCGATATAGTGACCCTAATGCAGGAGAAAGGCCTAAACCGCCTACCACTTATGTACCACAGCAAACTAAAACTTTTGGTTGGGAAGCTGCCATAGAAAAACTGAGTAATGTCGTTACTGACAATATGGGACAACTTTCAAAATCAATGGCTGATTTAGCCACTAACTTTAGCCAATATTGTCAGAAGACCGATGCTAAGGTGACCAATCAAGAAGCCATAGTCCAGAATCTCACTCACCAAATAGGGCAATTAGCCGAGCAAGTCTCGACTAGACCTCTCCTGAGGATTGCCAAGCACCACCGATAAGAATCCTAAGGATTTGAATGCGGTCATGACTAGAAGTGGGAAAGAAGTAACTCCACCATCTTTGAAAGAGAAAGAGAAATCCGTGAGAAAGCAAGGATGGTGAGCCAAGCAAGGAAGCAAGTATTCGGAACCTTGCCTCGAGCAAGAAGCCTTTAAGGAACCTCGCCGCCCTGTAGTTGAGCTTTATAATAATAAGTATCCTATTTTCACGGATGTCGATCCTTCAACCTTACCTTATCCTCCACACAAACCTAAGCCTAAGGTTGATGACAAGAGGTATAAGAAGTTCATTGATATCTTTAGAAAGTTACACATCAATATACCTTTAGTTGAGGCACTTGCTGAGATGCCTGAGTACACCAAGTTCTTAAAAGAAGTTTGTCTCTACTAAGAGGAAACTCTTAGATTTAGAAACCATTTGTCTAAATGAGGAGTGCTCACCATCCTTCAACATAAGTTACTCCGCTAAATGCAAGGATCCGGGAAGTTTTCTCATTCCTCTGCACCATAGGTAACGTATGTTTGAACAAAGCTTTGTGTGATCTAGGAGCGAGCGTAAATCGATGCCTCTATCCATTTTTCAAAATCTAGGTATGAAAGACCTTAAAAGACTTCAATTACTTTGCAATTAGCTGATCGTTCTCGATTAAGGAGCCTTGTGGAGTAGTTGAGGACGTGCTAGTAAGAGTTGAGAAATTTGTGTTTCTGTCGACTTTGTTGTATCGATATGGAAGCTTAACTCACGGCGACCCTAATCTTAGGAAGACCTTTTATGGCCACTAGTAGGACGCTTATCGATGTTTACAAAGGAGAGTTAGTGTTAAGAGTTAATGGGGATGAAATAGCATTCAACGTGCTTGACACTATGAAGACACCTGATGACGAAGAGGATGCATGTTTTATGTTGGATTATGTTGACAAGCTTGTCAATGACTTCCAACAATATGAGGATATTAAGGATTTCCTCGAGGCTACCCTTGAGTTAGAGGATGAAGTGCCATATGAAAAGAGCGAGGAAGAAAAAGTGATATGGTCCGGATGTAGTAGAGGAACCCCTAGACATATCGAGGAGATGAAGTCTACCGAGGTTGAAAAGTACTACCATAGACCGACTTGGCATAAGTTCTTTGAACTTAAACTGACCGGACAAAAGTTAAAGACCTCGTTAGAAGAACCACCTACCAATCTAACACTCAAGCCTCTGCTCGCACATTTGAAGTATGTATTTTTCAAGATGAGACCTTGCCGCTTATCATTTCTTCCGCTTGACCGAAATACAAGAGGAAAAGTCGATGAGAGTGTTGAGAGAGTATCGCGGAGCATTTGGATGGACTATAGCTGACATCAAAGGCATTAGCCCTAGTGTTTGCATGCATAAAATCTCCGTCGATCCTGCAACGAAAGCGGTTGTACAACCCCAAAGAAGGTGGACTCCACAATTAAAGGACGTGGTTAGGGATGAAATCATTAAGATGTTAGAAATGGGAATCATCTTCCCTAGTGCTGATAGTGAATGGGTTAGCCCGATCCACGTAGTTCCGAAGAAGGGAGGTTTTACTGTACAAGCCAATGAGTTAAATGAGTTAAACGAGTTAATTCCTGTTAGACTCATTACTGGTCATAGAGTGTGCATTGACTTTAGGAAACTGAATGATGCCACTCGTAAGGATCACTTCCCTCTTCCCTTCATTGATCAAATGCTCGAGAGACTGAGCGGACATGCGTTTTATTGTTTCCTCGACGGTTACTCGGGATATTATCAAATTCATATCTCACCCGAGGATCGTGAGAAGACCACTTTTACATGTCCATATGGAACCTTTGCTTATAATAGAATGCCCTTTGGTTTGTGCAACGCACCAGCAACGTTTCAAAGATGCATGATTTCTCTGTTTGCTGATATGGTTGAAGATTTCCTAGAGATCTTTATGGATGATTTCTCCGTATTTGGAGATGATTTCGATTCATGTCTCACGCATCTGGCGAGAGTGTTGAAGAGATGCGAGGAGACGAATCTGGTGCTTAACTGGGAGAAATGTCATCTTATGGTTACTGAAGGTGTAGTACTTGGCCACCATATTTCTAAGAACGGTATAGAGGTGGATAGAGCAAAAGTTGAGGTGATTGAAAAACTACCTCCACCAACCAATCTTAAGACATTGCGAGGTTTTCATGGCCACGCAGGATTCTATCGCCGGTTTGTGAAGGACTTTTCCTTAATCTCTCGACCCCTTACCGAATTATTAGCCAAGGATGTGCCGTTTGTGTTTACTAGTGAGTGCATGAAAGCTTTCAATAAGTTAAAGAACATGCTCATTACTGCACCCGTTCTGATTGCGCCTGATTGGAATCTACCTTTTGAGTTAATGTGCGATGCAAGCGATACTGCTGTAGGTGCTGCCTTAGGACAAAGAAAAGACAAGATCTTTAGGCCCATCTACTACGCTAGTCGAACTTTAAATTCTGCTCAAAGGAACTATGCAACTACTGAGAAAGAACTTCTAGCTGTCATCTTTGCGTTTGACATGTTTAGATCTTATCTAGTGGGATCTAAAGTCACTGTTTGGACTGACCATGCAGCTTTGAAGTATCTTTTAGCCAAAGAAGATTCCAAACCAAGGTTGTTGAGATGGATTCTACTATTGCAAGAGTTTGATGTAGAAATCCGTGATAAGAAAGGATCTGAGAATTTGGTTGCAGATCATCTTTCCCGTCTCCAAATAGAGGATAATGAGCCAATGACCGAGATTGGAGAAACATTTCCTGATGAACAACTATTCTCCATCACGGCCGTACATGGAAAGGATGATTGCGCTGCAGTATCTTCGCGCATTGAGGTTGTAAAGGAGAACAAGCAACCATGGTTTAAAGACTTTGTGAATTATCTATCCGCGAAATACTTGCCACCAAATCTCAACCCACAAGAAAGAAAGAAATTCTTTAAGGATCTTAGGCACTATTATTGGGAAGAGCCCTATCTTTTTAAGGTAGGATCCGACAATGTCTTTAGGAGATGTGTGCCGGAAGAGGAAATTTATGATATCCTTAGACATTGCCATGCTTATGAGGCCGGAGGACATTATGGAGGAGACAAGATGCACGCGAAAGTTCTCCAATGTGGTTTTTACTGGCCTACCTTGTTCAAAGATGCGCATCAGTATGCTAAATCTTGTCATTCTTGCCAAATGACGGGAAATATCTCAAGAAGGAATGAAATGCCAATGAAGACTATCCTAGAGGTGGAACTCTTTGATGTTTGGGGTATTGATTTTGTGGGACCTTTTACTTCATCTTTGTCCAACCGCTATATCTTAGTGGCAGTCGACTACGTGTCCAAATGGGTTGAGGCCATTGCTTCGCTTACTAACGATGCGAAAGTTGTACTCGAAATTCTTAAAGAAAATATCTTTACACGGTTTGGAACCCTCGTGCCATTATTAGTGATAATGGAAGCCATTTCGTAATAGGCCGTTTGAAAAGTCGATGATTAAGTGCACGGGTAAGACACAAGTTAGCTACTGCTTATCACCCTCAAACAAGTGGACAAGTTGAGGTTACAAATCGAGAAATAAAGCGCATTTTGGAGAAGACTGTGAATATGACTAGGAAGGATTGGTCATTGCGTTTAGATGATGCTTTATGGGCTTATTGGACTGCTTACAAGACGACTATTGGTATGTCCCCTTATAAGATTGTTTTTGGTAAAGCATGTCAACTACCGGTTGAACTTGAACACCGTGCCATGTGGGCTACGCGTATGTTGAATTTTGATGAGAGTTTAGCTGGAGAAAGAAGGTTGTTAGAGTTGACTCGCCTAGAGGAGTTTCGTCTGGAAGCTTATGAGAATGCTAAAATATTTAAGGAGCGCACAAAGAGATTTCATGATAAGAAGATATTGGACCGCACTTTTAAGGAAGGCGATCTGGTTCTTCTTTACAATTCGCGCTTGAGACTCTTTCCTGGCAAGTTAAAATCACGATGGTATGGCCCTTATAGAGTGAGTAAGGTTTTCCCTTCTGGAGCTGTTGAATTGTTGAACCTTAAAGACCAATCCACTTTTGTGGTCAATGGACACCGTGTGAAACATTACATGGGTCTTGGTCAAGGTAAGGAGGAGGAAGTCTTCACTCTTGAAGATCCCACCTATACTTAAACCATCGTTGAGCTGAGTCGAGCTGGCGACTATAAACTCAGAACTATTTCTTAAAAACTATCTTTTGTTTTGTTTTGTTTGAATAAAGTAGCATGAGACTGTTAAGGTTTTTTTCATCTCGCCATGTTCCGATTCTAAGTTCGGAATAAACGAGGTTTTTTCCTTGATAGCGACATGTGAGTTTAGTAGTTTTAACTCTTTGGTTTTCCGTGTCATTGGTTGTATGAAATAAAGTGACTTAAATCGTTTTTGGATATTCTATATCTAACTACTGCCACATTATTTCATAACTTCCATTGACATGTTATTAATGGTTTCGTGGAGTTTCTGTTTGGTTTGCTTAAACAGGTTTTCGATTGCTTCTCCACGACGTGCTTGGTCTACAACTACATTCTCATGATCCGCTGAGAGCCGTTTCCAGAGCTAAGTCTTTTTCTTAAATTCTCCTTTTTCATTGTCATTGGGGACAATGTCAAGTTTAAGTGGGGGGTAGGAGACTTACCCATGATATGTTATAATTGAAAAATTAAAGGAAACGGTGAAAAAATGTGAAAAATAAAAAATTTTGAACAAATATCAAATTTATTATCTCGCACTTTAGAATTGTGAGTCCTTATACATAGGATTGATAGGAAGTGAACCAAGTTGCATGATTACGTCATCACTTTATACTTATGTGAATGTAAACTTAAGGATATTCATGCAAACTATTGCAAGTAGTTATTTATTATTTGCTTACTCAATGTGAATCGATGAATTCCGCACAAATTATAATAATCGAGAAGAATTATGTGTACATTGCGTATATGATTGGTTATGCGGACTCAGAGTCGATATTTATCTGGCCGATGTATTCTTATCTTCTAGCCATCAAAGCGGAGTAATAAGCTTGAGAATTATCTGTGTTTTAACAAAATGTTAGACACTGGGCTTGTAGTAACATTACCAAAGTAGCTTCGCGCTTGTGGTAATATTCAATGCTTCCACTAATCCGTGAGAGAGGTGTAAAGCTTGAAACTACGGAAATGCGAAAAGAAATTCAAATTTTTAAGAGGCTTCGAGAAATTCTCTCGGTCTCCAAGTCCAAAAACCTTATGGATGACGCTCTTGCTTATTGCACCATGTCTTTACCCATTGCGAGGCTAAAGAAGTGGGAATGCTGATGTTGGTAGGTTAAGACTTCGAAGTTAGCATAAACTTTTATCTTGCCACGAATAGATAAAACTAAATGCAAATGCACACATCACTTCGATTCATAACGAGTAGTGAATAATGGGTACCTTATGAGCATAAGTGGTATGAGTTGACTCGAGTTTCTTGTATAAGTATGATTTGACCATGGAAAATGTTGTCTTGGGGAATAACTTATTGATACTTTGTTCGGGACGATCAAAGTCTAAGTGGGGGGTAGTTGATGACGGTCAAATTATACCCGTAAAAGTCATCAACGTAGACCTTAAATCGGGACTAATAATATATATTTTATGATAAATCACGCGTTTATATTTATTATTTAATGTTATGTGATTAATAAAATATAATTTGGTATTTATCCATATAACTTGGTATTTATCTATTTATAAGATGTAATTTGGTATTTATCCGTTTTTATTATATTTATCCGTTTTTTATTATATGATTTATTTTGGGATAAATATCTATTTTGCAGAATTTGGATAATTATGGAGGATAAATACAAATAGAAGAATTTAATCTCAAGATAAATTCAAGATGCATTGAAGATAAATATCGGATAAGCACAAGAAGAGGAGTAAAGCATGACAAAAGCCGGCAACCAATCAAATGATGGCGCCAACTTCCACACGCAAATTAGGGGGGGCGCATGACATTATTTTGCGATCTGCCGGGAGTTATCTCTTATTTGTTTGACATTTTGAACTATATCTCTTAATTAGCTTGAACACCTATAAATAAAGGGGTGCTTCACACGCCATAAGTACACCTTAGAAATACATTATTTTCAATACTTGATCAATATAGTTCGTCGTTTTCTTTATTTTATTTTATGTTTGTTCATTACGGAGTCGTTAGAATCTCCGGTTAGAGATCGTATCGAGGAGTGGGAGTCACGCTCGTCTTCGAGGGTAATGTCTACTCTATTATGCAATCTTTATTCGTAGATCTAATTTATTTCGTTATGGAGTAGTCTTTTTGTGTATTGATTTCGTGATGTAGTTAATTTACGAACCCATGTTTATGTAGATCTGAGACGTAAAAGACGTTTCACGAGCAAATCTGGTTCAGATCTGAGCTTGTTGGCAGTGAGCCTATGTCTCGTTGGTAGCAAGATCTGTGATGTTCTTGATTTGTCTGTGAACGGCTTCGACTACGTCAGGTTCTCTGCTTTGTAATTCAAACGAGTAATTAAACTTGATCAACTTAATTATTTGTCATCGTAATTTAACATGAGACCCAAAAAGTGATTGTTATTTAGGACAGAGATTGAATCGGTGTCTAAGAAGTACGCCTAATCATAGGAATGTTGCTTAGATGAGGTTACGGTTTATACCGGCATCCCTAGTTTCGTAATTGTGTCAGAAGTTATATGAGATGGAGACTAAAAATGTGAAGTCACGTAATGGAGACACGATGATCTAGATGGCCTAACCGGAGCTAGATCTATCTTAGGGGATGACTCCCGTAGTCAGAATAATTGATCTTAAATGTCTTGTTTTGTCTCGTCGTCAATCTACATAGCATGGGGGAGTAATTACTACTAGCGTTATCAATACCGTTTGTTAATTATTTATAAAACCTATAAAAACAAGTGTCTTAGTGTCGTTGTGTCTTTTGTTGGTTTTGTGTTTCTATTGTGTCAATTTTATTTTCTCAGCATTATTTGTTGGTCGGAGACCGCTTTTAATTTGCTTTTTAGTTTAATAAGTCATATTTCGCTTAAGCCGAGTCTCTCATGGATCGACCTCGACTTATCTAACTATACTACAATTGAACCTAGTTCTCTTGCTAGTGTGTTATTTAGGTATCGAGTATTTTTATTACTTGACCCGACATCAGCCAGTTCCTCATCTCAAGCTCATGAAGCGTCTACAAGCAAATCTGTAATGAAGGATATTCCCTATGATGCAACTGGAAGATCTCAATGGCAAAAAACTGAAACTGAGGAGAAATTGGAAGGATTAAAAATGATCATCGAAAGCTTGATAGAGACTCTACAACAGAAGCTCCACAACTTACAAAAATTTATTTCAACAAAGACATTACTCAGATCGAACAAATACTCCAACATCATCACCTTGAACAAGTTATTTGAAGAAAGTTTTTGCATATCTTCAAACAAGGGGGAAGATAAAGCTGAAGGTAATGCTGATGCTGATAAAACTGAAAGAGTTGACAAAGCTGAAGGAATCTATGTCAAACTGTTGGTCAAAGAACAAGACAGACAAGAAGATGCTGATCTACTTGTTATTCAACAAAATGGAGAAGCAGTTGATAATCTGATCGAAGAATTAATTTCAGAAGAAATCTTTGAAGAAACAAGAACTGAGGAAGATGAAGAAGCCTCAATTAAGGCTGTGTTGAACATCAGGAAGAAGCTTGTAATCTGTGCCAGGTTGAAGGAAAATTTGAAGGCTGATGAAGGCAAAAAGACAAAAACTGAGGGGGAAAATATTCTGAAGACTGAAGAAAAGGAACTTAGTCTTATTTCAGAAGAAGAAGAGAAGATGATGGATAAGGAGATCAAAGAGATTTTGATAAAACTCAAGAACCTAGATAACAAAGAAGCAAATCGGTTGATCAATGAATACTTGGATATCAAGCCCAGAGATAATGAATCAAGAGAAGAAGGAAAGGCAAGAAGACTTCTAGAAACTAAAAGAAGCATTTTCCTTGGAGAAAAGATGTTGTCTTTAAAAAAGGAAAAATTGTAATCAATCAAGTTATTCAGTTCGATTTGTAATAAACTCAGATGTTCTTAGTTTGTTATTTTAATTTGTTATGATTTCTTGCATTATTCTCTTATTATTTCTTTTAGGGAGGGTTATGATACATCAACAAAAAAAGGGGAAAATATTGGAAATAATATTTGTTTTTTGATGATGATTTATCACGTACTTAGTGATATCACTTACAACCCTTGATGATGAAGTCATAACTAACTGTTATAGTGCATAATGAAAGAAGAAGCAAGAAATGGTCTAGAGAAAAATGTATAAGTTCTATCTAGAGTCTGAACCTTGTATAGGTTGTTTCAGACAAGCATTGTAATAGATATGAACTAGGCGAACAGCTGTGTCACAGCAAGAAAACTAAGTATACATATGGAAAACTGAGGGATCAGACTCAGTTATAAGAAAACTGAAGAAGATAAGTTCGCTGAGGGACATAAACTCGGTTGGCTTATCTAGAACACTGAAGAACTGAGGGACACATACTCAGTTATTGAAGACTGAAGAACTGAGGTGGCAAACTCAGTTAGATGTTGATTAAGTCATGACTATAAGTCAGGATTCAGGCAAGTCTGTTGTGACCTGAAACTGAAATGTTGGTCCCTTGGAAAGGCTAACACAAGTTTAGAGGGGGGGGGGGGGGGGTGAATAAACTTGTCCCTAAACTGATAGTCCTTGACTAATCCCTAGCTTCACTATCTAAACATTTGTAGAACAGGTAGAATTGCTGCTCTTTAATTGTTTGAAACACTGGTCCTTGAAGGGTTGAATTGCCTTTTCACCAGCTCATCACAACCACAGTCTCCTTGACTGCACTAACCTGTCCTTCACACCTTCTTGGTGTTTCACAGTCTAAACCTTTGATAAAATCAAAGTTGAGACTTGAATCAATAACTATGATTCAATTGTGATTTGAGCTTTTCTTCTTTTATATAAATTACGTTCCGCTCTGTATTTCTTCAAATGAATGATCTTGATTTTCCTTGAATGCTTAAGAACACTTGAAGAAATTTCTTGATCTTGCAGTTAAGTATTTAGCAGGAATTCTTTTAGATTGGCTTTCCCCCTCAATTTTATCTTTCTTGATAAGATTGATTCTTTTTAATTCCTCCTGCTCACTCCTTGTTGTTGTAGAAGTAGTCTATTTATAGGGGTTTATCTAACGGTCAAATTGATGCCATTCAATTTCTTGTAGCCATTAGTGGTCCTGCTTCTTGCTTGTACGATTATGTCAGAACGGATAGATTATCCTCCAATCATAATTCTTGAATTGCAACGGTTGAATCCTTTTTCAGTTTTAGCTAAACCTTAGTTGTAAAACTGATTTAATGTGAACATTATCAGTTCTCAGTTTCTATGAGTATTAACTGAGTTTTTACTCTTAGATCTTAATACAAGATCCATAAAGTCTGTTCAGGTCATCACAATCTTGCCTGAAGTCTAACTTTAAAGTCTCGACGTGTAATCTTGATAACTGTGTTTGAACCCTCAGTTCTTCAATCTTCTATAACTGAGTCTGTGACCCTCAGTTCTTCAGTCTTCTAGATAAGCCAACTCGAGTCAGTGTCCTCAAATGAACTTATCTTCTTCGATTTTTACGTTGGTGTGCTCTGCTTTAATCGATTTCCGGTTTCACTAACTCGCTTGTTAACTCGGTTTCTTGACCTAGAAATATTACAGTGCTTGTCTGATATAACTTATAAAAATATCAGACTCTATTAAATCCAATACATTGACATCTAGACATCTTTTTTCTTTGCACTATAACAGCTAGTTATGACACTTCATCAATGGGGTTTAGAATCAAGACTAAATAAGTGATGAATCATCATCAAAACATACATTTTATTTTCAACAATTTCTCTCTTTTTGATGATGTCAATACCCTCCTTAAATGCAATGCAAAAAGATAAACAAGATACAGTCATTAACACAGTGAACTGAGAAACGAAGAATTTATTTGATAACTGAGTTACAGTGCTGGGTAATAAAATACAATACAATAAAAAGAACTAAAAGACAGTTTCTTTTTACTTGATAGTTAAACTAAATTGATTATCATAGGCTTCCACAACAGTTCTCATAGCATCATTTGTTGTTGTGCTTTCAATTCCATGAATGCTTGCCAATATATTCCAAGATTCCGATAAGTTGTGCTTGCTGAAAAATTTGCTTTTGAAAAGAATTGCGAAAGTAAGACAGTTGTCCTTAGTCTTTCGCTGGTGGCTGTTTTCAGTAGATTCTGAATAAATTTAGGTTCAGCCTTTTCAACTTTATCTGATACTTTATCAAGAGTACCGTTCTTTTCCCATTTCTTGAGTTTGTTAAAGTAGTGCATAAGCATCTTGTGCATGTGTAGAAATATTTCAAGAGATTCTTCTTTTGATACTCCTTCTCTTTCTGGTAAATTTTTGAATAGACTGTAGAGACGAGGATCCAAACCAACTCTTTTGTCAGTCGGCTCTGAGTATTTAACAATCAGTTCCATCTTCTCATCAGTGAATTCTCCTCTAGCTTTCTTCAGCTCATTCAGTTTGTCATCAACGTTTGTAAGGACTTGTGGCATCTCTGTTGCATGGACTTTTAAGATGTCCAAACTTTCCCCCTTATTGACATCATCTTCATGAATCAGGCTCTTGATGTAAGCGTTCAATGTTTGTTGAGTTGATGCCAAAATGGTTTGAGCTACAACTGAGTCCTTCATGCCCTGTTCCATTAAAATCATTTTGTCTACCAGATTATTGAGAATAACTTCCCATCTGTCTTGAGTTTCATCTCTTCTAGTGTCATTTTCAATGGTTGATTTCGGAAGCTCAATCAGAGTGTTTTGACTGATATCAGTGACGATATCCATCTTTGCTTGCTTCTAAGGATTTTAGAACCTTTCCAAATAAGCTGTTATCGTTTTTCTGAATTCTGATTATCTCATTATGATAAAATTTAATGAGATCAACCTGAGTAGGTAAATATTTTGAGCTTCCTGCTTGTTGTGCATTTACTTTGTTTGTCTCAGCCTCAGTTGATTTGGCTTGCTTTAGAGGTGAGATAACAACTTGCTTCAATTTTTCTCTATATTCTGCCGATCTTCTTCTTTCTTCGGATTGTTTCCGAGCTTCTTCCAGGCTTGATTGATCAATATTTCTTGCAGGTGACAAATGTATATTGAGTTCATCATCAGATTCTTCTCCAGGCAAGTTTGCCACAGTTCTTGCTATTTCAAGTGTAGACTTGTCAGTAGGAGATTGATAACCTCCTTCTTCTTCTTGTTTTGCATCAGATGCAGTTTCAGAACTTGAACTTCCACTGCATTCTTCAGAACTACTAGAATCATCATCAGTATTATGTTCTGTTTCAGTTTCCTTTTCTTGTATAGAGGAAAGAATCCCTTTTTGTAAGTTGGGATCTTCCTGAGAATCATCATCATCATTCTTTTTGGAACTTCCACCAGATGTGGCTTCCTTCCAATAACTATTTCTGATCAGCGCATATCCTTGATTTGGGAATTCATCGGTATTGATTATCTCTGATAGATTTGTAATGTTGTATAGATCAAATACCCATTTTTCGACAACTTCCATTTCTGCTTGGTGACTTCTTTGATTGGCAATGGAACTGAATTTCCAAGTCCGATATCTGCGCAATCACTCATAATCAGCCATCATAAGTTCTCCATGATCAGTTGAGGATTGTGTGACAATTTCCTCTGATTATCTTGTGATCTCCTGGTCTCCTTCTAGAGTAGAATCTTCAATTTGCATGGGATCAGTTCTTGCAATATCATCAGTTTGCATAAGATCAGTTCTGCTGGTTTCTCCTTCAGCAGTGTCTGGGATGACTGATGTATCTTTTTCAATGACTGAAACTGAGATTATCGGCTCAGTTTCCATAATTGTGTCTCTAACAAATTCTTCAGTAACTTGTTCTTTAGTAGGCTCAGGTTCCAATGTAGTAAATGGAACATCTTCCACTGTATGCTCAGTGGGTTCTTCTTCATGGATCAGCTCATCCAAGTGGATAATCTTAGTTGATTCTGTTTCTGTTTCAGTCTCCTTTTCCTGAGAGTGAGGAGCTGAAAATTCTTTAACTGTTTCCTCATGTTCTAATCTGAGAGCAGATTCTTGAGGAGTGGATTTGGATTTTGAAAGTAACATAAGCATATTCAACGTTGTTTCGTCAATCAATCTTTCTTCACTGTCAGATTCTTCATCATCAAGCTCGCCTCTGGTCTGCTTTCCGAGTCTCGAAACTTCCTTTTGTATGTCAGCTTCAATATTCTGTTCTCTGTTGACAATTTCAATTTCCTTTGTCATTTCCATTTCTTGTGTATGCGTGGCTGGTTCATGAATTGGTAAAGCCACAGTTACCGAAACTGAAATGGATTCGGTGGGAGTAACTTCAGTTCTCACTACTGGTGCTGACACTTCAGCAACTTCAGTTCTTATTACTTGTGTTGGTGACACTTCTACTGATTTTTCAGTAACTTGATCAGATTTGCCTTTTTCTGAATCTTCCAACTGTTTCCTTCATTTACTCAGTTCTTCAACTTGTTCTAAGGCTACATCTCCAGCAGTTTTCAGGTAAATTTCCTTCACTTTTTTTTCGTGTTGTTTTTTCTGTTGAATTGAAGTTTTGCTTGAATTGAATTGAAGTAAGAGACTGTGTGAAACATGGAAATTCCTTGCAGTGGCATTGGCCAATTGCAATTATGATTGGTGTCTGAAATTTATCATGACTTCTAATCTCATATCCCGAGCTTCTGAAGAAGGCGATTCCCTTGACGTCGATGCATGTGATGTGTTTGATTATGATAATGATTTATATACGGTATCCTCTTGAAGTCCTGGCCATTTTCGACATTGTGTTGATGGTAACTTTCTTCATCTTTCTGCTTTTCTTCTTTTTGGGTTCACTTACAGAACCTTCAGCTTTTCTTTTTCCAGCTTTTTCTTCCTTAGTAACAATCTTCCCATCGGCAACTGTTGTTTCTTTCCTCTTTGCAATTCCAAAATGATCGAGTATTCTTTGGACTGTCAATTCAAGAGTCTTTTTGTGATAAAATCGACCTTTCTTGACATCAGTTTTCTTCTTGGGTGTGTCAATTGATTGTGCCACTATTTGATCAAATAGATATCTTTGCCAATTAAAACTTTCTCCAAACAAATCACTTATAGAAAATCCAATTTTTCTCCAGATAGATTGCTAAAGTTTCCTGCATTTCCAATTATGCAATTTGATAACATCTTGGTGAGAAAATAGAATTCTGGTTTGAGTAGACTTGTGCTCCCGGTCTGTAAAACTGCGGATTCTGCATCAATTGCTATGTCTTTCCATAGTTTCTCCTTCTGTTCCTTACTCAAGTTGATGGCTGACGTTCCTCCAGATATATCGAATCCAAAAATTTCTGCAATTAGGTTTTCAGTAACCTTGATCTGCTTACCATTGACAGTAGTGGTAAAAGTGTGTGTGCTCTCTCCTTCTATAGCTGTACTTCCAAATTCATAGAAGTCTCCAATGCTTTCCAGACATAAACTTTTCAGATCGATGTTGAATATAGCATCCAAACCTTTGATCTTCTGAATTTTTGCTGCAATTGCTTTGGCTAAAGTTTGATCGGTATACTTGGCAATGAATTGATCAAGTGAAATGATCATTCCAGGTTCAACAAGAGTAGAAGCCATCGTTTTCTGGATTTGATTGAAAATTGAGGATATGGAAAGTAGATTCAAAATTCGAGTGAAATGAATTATAAAAGAAAATTATGGATTATTTATAATTTGTAGCAAGGGTAGTTAAGAATTGAGTGGGACTTAAAACGTCTTGTCATAAATTTTTTGTGATTGCAGAAAAGAAGATGAGTGGAAAAGATGTACGGTTGAGATTAGAAAGGTCCTATCTTTTTCTGACGTACGTAGCTAGAAAACAGTAAATAGAGTAGATGCGGTGTAATTCCAGCTGTCATACGTTCAATCTTGTACTTGTACTGAATTCAAAAACTAAGTTGTAAACACAACTCAGTTTTGTTAATCACACTTCTTCAGTTCTCAGTTAACGATACTTCTCCTGCAAAACAAAATGAGAAACTTTTGGTACCCATATCTGTTTGGGTCCTACTGATTAGTTTTCGATGATATGATTTTATTTTTAACTCTATACCTCTCTTGATATCTTGACTCAGTAAAGTCAGATTTTGCAAACATTTCCTGTTTTGTCCTTACAATTCTTAGTTTGTGATACTGATGTGATGGTTCATTCCAGTCTTCATCAGTGGGAAATAGTCTTCCTTTCCCTCTGGGTCTATCTTTCCATGAATGATCTTTATTTTTAGATGGCTATGACTTGAAGATTTTTCATACTGATCAGTTTTGCCTTTTTCAGCCTTCTAGTCTTTCAGAGAAAAATATGCTGGCTTGGTGCATTTTACCAACCGATTTATCGATTCTATCGCTTTTACATTTGGTCAGTGTGAGAGTTTTGTCGATTCTAATAACTTTATCAGTTTTCTGAGTTCCTGAATTTTGAGTAGTCACATATTTTATTGCAACTGATCTTGGTCTGAACTTAGAATTATACTGATTATCAAGCCTTAAACCAGATCTATCTCCAAATGGTTTTCCAGGTTTGAACTGAACACTGGGAGTTGGATCAACTGGTGATTCTGTAATTTTTATTACTTCAGTCAGTTCATCAGTTGGTTGATTTACCTTGGTTCTATTATTAGTCTTGATTAAATTGATCTCAACATTCAATCTTGAAATTTCTGATTTCAATAACTTTTTATCCTTTTTGACATTCTCATAATTCTTTTGAATTACCACTAATTCCTTTATGAGTATGTCCAAGGTTTCATTGAAATATTCATTTCTCTGATTGTTCATGGCAGTGTGAGTGTTGGATGTAGTTGCAATTACCTCCTGGTGTTTGATAGATAAATTTTCTGTTGAGGAATCGTCATCAGTTAAGACTTGCTTTCCTTTATCAATAGCATTTGTCTGTGTTGTTCCTAGCAGTATGATTTCCTCATCACTTTCACCTCCACGACTCATGGGTAGAACAACATCTTTGCCTTTAGTCAAATTTTCTTCTATGTGATCAGCTACGCGTAGTAACTCTTTTTCTACTTCTTCTGAAAGATCACTTAATGATGGACATCCTCTAGATTCATCATCAACATTAGCATTAAACTCAATGTCTTCATCATAACTAAAATGAGGTTCTGGATTCGTATGTGAGCTCGTGGTACGGAATCTTTCAAATACTTGATCCTGAAAATCAAAGACAACATTCTGCAAATAGTCAGTCACGGGGTTATTCAGCCAATTTCTAATTCTAGATGTATCCATTGTAATAAAGTTCAGTAAAGGGTTTTCAACAACTGGTTTGTATGATATCGGCAATTGCTCTAAGCAAACAACTGATATTTAAACTCAGTTCTGGATCTCTTCATAACAGAAGCACTGCTCCAATACCAATTGTTGGTCCCTTGGAAAGGCCAACACAAGTTTATAGGGGGGTGAATAAACTTGTCCCTAAAAACAGGATTTGAAACAGATTAAGGTTCAGTTAAAACTTGTGTGGAGTTAAGCTGACTGAGCTGAGTTTAAGTCAAACTGACTTAAGCAACAACTAAGTCAACCGGCAGCGGATTAGTTTACCTTTATCAGATATGAATTAACAAACATATTGTTCACTTGATTTTATAACGGTTACTAGATAAATACAACTGCAATAAAGTAATTGAATGCGTTAAGTAAGTAAACAAGAATTATAGAGGTTCCAGGTGGTGTAATCCTGTACGTCCTCTCTTCCCATGTGATGCGGAGGAAAATTCCACTAGAACTTCTTTGAGATGGCCCGGTTACAAAGAGTCCTAAACTGATAGTCCTTGACTAATCCCTAGCTTCACTATCTAAACAGTTGTAGAACAGGTAGAATTCAATTGTTTGAAACACTGGTCCTTGAAGGGTTGAATTGCCTCTTCACTAGCTCATCACAACCACAGTCTCCCTGACTGCACTCAACTGTCCTTCACACCTTCTTGGTGTTTCACAGTCTAAACCTATGATAAAATCAAAGTTGAGACTTGAATCAATAACTATGATTCAATTGTGATTTGAGCTTTTCTTCTTTTTGTATAAATTACTTCGGCTCTGTATTTCTTCAAAAGAATGATCTTGATTTTCCTTGAATGCTTAAGAACACTTGAAGAAATTTCTTGATCTTGCAGTTAAGTATTTAGCAGAAATTCTTTTAGATTGGCATTCCCCCTCAATTTTATCTTTCTTGACTAGATTGATTCTTTTTAATTCCTCCTGCTCACTCCTTGTTGTTGTAGAAGTAGTCTATTTATAGGGGTTTATCTAACGGTCCAATTGATGCCATTCAATTTCTTGTAGCCGTTTGTGGTCCTGCTTCTTGCTTGTACGATTATGTCAGAACGGATAGATTATCCTCCAATCATAATTCTTGAATTGCAACGGTTGAATCCTTTTTTAGTTTTAGTCAAACCTTAGTTGTAAAACTGATTCACTGTGAACATTATCAGTTCTCAGTTTCTATGAGTATTAACTGAGTTTTTACTCTTCTTCAAAATCTCAGTACTCAAGTTTTCATCTGATTATAATTGACTTAATCAGAGTACACCACAAGCAAATATATTCTAAGAATTCATTGTCCTTATGATTCTTAGATCTTAATACAAGATCCACAAAGTCAGTTTAGGTCAACACAATCTTGGCTAAAGTCTAACTTTATAGTCTCGACTTTTAATCTTCATAACTGAGTTTGAACCCTCAGTTCTTCAATCTTCTATAACTGAGTCTGTGACCCTCGCTCTTGATCTTCTAGATAAGCCAACCGAGTCTGTGTCCTCAAATAACTTATCTTCTTCAGTTGGTGTGCTCTGCTTTAACTAATTTCCAGTTTCCCGCTAACTCAGTTTCTTGACCTAGAAATATTACAGTGCTTGTCTGATTTAACTTATACAAATATCAGACTCTATTAAATCCTATACATTGACATCTAGATATCTTTTTGCTTTGCACTATAACAGCTAGTTATGACACTTCATCAATTGGGTTAGAATCAAGACTAAATAACATGAACTATAGACCATACATAAATTTTATTTCCAACATGAACTATAGACCATGTAAAGCTGAATAATCTTAAGGACAAAGATTATCAGTTACCAGGAAATGAAGAAACTGAATGGTGTACTCTAACTCAGTCAATTGATGTCAGAAGTCAAGAACATAAGGTACTCAGTATTGAAGAAGAGTAGAAAACTGAGTTAAAGCCTATTGAATTTGAAATAACAAAACGACAAAAGGTCGTACATATGAACGTTGGCTAAACGACAACATAACGGCTATAATAGTAATCTGACCATTACATTCCCCATATAAATACACAAAGGAAAACACTCAAGAAAGGGAGATCTGAAAAAGCTTTAAAAGCATATATCCAAAGATCTAGATCCAGAAAATCAGATTCCATAAGGGGAAGCCAATGGAATTGCCTTGAAGATTACAAAGAAAGATCCAGTAACCTATTAAGGCGGAAGAAGGCATCTTAGAGCTGCAACGCCATATCCAGAAGAAGCAAACAGCTCACAGAATTAATCTCTTGATTAATTCTAAACCTAACCTTTGTGAAAAAGGGTTGGTTGGTCATAGTTTGAGGAGAGCAACTTCACCTTTCCTCATACGGTTTGCAACTTGTTGCCACAAATTGTTGGTGCAGTTTGCGGACTGTGTTTGTGTTAGTGGTGAGCTGGTGAAGGAGTCATTCCACCTCCGAAGGATCAGTGTGCAGAGTGAAGGGAGCAATCTTACCTTTCTTCATTATGTGTAGACAGTGAAACTAGGGTGTCGTGAAGGACTGTCATTGGGCTAGTATTTTGTAACAGTTATCTCAAGATTCTAGTGATACCTCCTACACCACAGGAGAAGGGGAGACGTACGGGATTACACCACCCGGAACTTCCATAAACAAACTCTGTGTTAATTTACTTTACGCATTTATAATCGTGCTATGATTGCTTTAATTATTGCATTATCATGCTATCACTTACTCAGCAATCATTAGAAACTGAGTCAGCACAAAACTAATATATAGGAGGATTAGATCTTTACTGTCACATCTACAGCATAAAAGGCTTGTTATTAACCGCTGCAAGTTAGTTCAGTTATAGCATCGGCAAAACTGAATTAGCTAACTTCTACACCGGATTAAAGGGGCTAGAATGAAACTGAACTGAGTCATATCGTGTATCAGTTTGATAGATCAGTTTGAGTTTAATAGAAACTCAGTTCCATGGGTACTTTTAGTTTTGGGAAAGTTTTTGGTGACAAGTTTATTCACCCCCTCCCCCTCTAAACTTGTGTTAGCCTTTCCAAGGGACCAACATTAACCAAATTAAAGAACTAGAAAATGAAGATACGGATGATGAATTTGATGTGAAATTATCACCAGTTAAATTTACTGAAAAATCATCTTTAGATGAAGTGATAAGACAATCAGTAGAGCGCAGAAAATCAGAAGAGTACATGAATCAATTGAAAAAGATTATCTCTACTCCACCCAAAGGAGAACTGAGTGAAAAACTCAACCTCATTTAGAAAGCTGAAGAAGATCCTGACATTTTGGAAAATTAGTCAGTAATGGAAACTGAGGAGAATCCCGCTAGGACATGTGTTGCTGAAACGCACAAGTCTAAAGAAAACCCAACTGATGATAAAGATGTGCTTACACAAGTGAAGATAATGAAATGCAACTACAATGAGGTTGTCAAGAGTCAAAAAGAGGATTTTAACATTTTTTCCAAAGTCTTGAATTCAATGGAAGAAAACAAAGAAAAAAGAAAGAACTTGATGCAAAAAGTGCTAGACATCAAGAACAACTGTCGTGGCACCTTAATAGAAATACGGAAAACCACTATTGAGTAGAATCTAGAAAAACTGAGACCCAGGATCTACTAGAAAACCTTGGCGAGGATGTTTACAGTAGATTATTTATTGTAGAGAACACTCTCAAAGACTCAGTAGTTGCCCAAACAATACTGGCATCGAATCAACATCATCTAAACTCGTTCATTCAAAGTTTGATCAAGATGGATGATGCCAATAAGGGGGAAAATGAGGATACCTTACATGTCAATGTTGAAGACATGACAAGAGTTCTTAGGGAAATAGATGAAAAGCTCAATGAAATGAAGAAAGCTAGAGCTGATTTTGATGATGATTAAATGAAGCTGATAATGAAATTTTCTCAACCAAATGAGAAAAGACTTGCATTGTACTCACAGTTGTATAACATCTTCAAAAGAATGTCAGTTCATGAAAATGAAACGGGGGAACAAGATTTGGATAAATTTCTCATGATGAATAGAATTGTTCTTCATTACTGGAGGAAGTTAAACAAATAGGAAGAAGATGGTTTGTTAAAAGAAGCTTAAGAAAATGCAAATGAAGTTGATATAGCATCTTCCATAGAAGTACCGGACAAATCGACAACTGATGAAGTACTAAGGAAGAGCATGCTGAGATTTTCTATCTTGTTCAGAAAGCAGTTTTTCGGTGGAAACAGCATGGTGACTTCATGTCAATTATTTGCTAAATTTGACCCAGTTTATGAATCAATGAAAGAAGCTGCTGAAGCGTTTGACAAGAAGATGATGATTTTGGAGAAGGAAAAAGCTGAAAACAAGACATAAACTGAGAAGAAGACATAGTTCTCTTAGTTTTTAGTCTCTCCTTGTTGTACATTATTACTACTGCAACTCAGACTTTCATCAATAAATAAAGTATCAGTTTCCTCAGTTTTGTTTGCTTGTTTTTGTTTTTCTTTCTATATTTTTGCATTGCTTTTAAGGAGGGTATTGGCATCATCAAAAAGGGGTAAATTTTTGGAAATAAAATTGTTGTTTTGATGATGATTCATCACTTATTTATTTATTTATTTAAACCCCATTGATGAAGTTATCATAACGAGAAGTTATCATAATGAGCTGTTATAGTGCAAGCAAAAAGATGCCTAGGATTGAATGTATAGGTTTTACTAGAGTCGATTAAATTTATAGGTTGAATCAGAAAAGAATTGTAATAGATTAGGATCAAAATTGAGAAACTAACTCTAGAAAGGTTACTGAGAAAACAAATACCGTTAGCCGTTATCTAAACTCAAGAATGAAGAACTGAAGTTCACACTCAGTTTTGAAGATTTGATGAACCGAGGGTTCAAACTCAGTTATGAAGAGTTCCATCATGACGCAGTCATAGCGTCATATGTTTTGAGCCGTTGTTACCCACTCGTTTGAATGAGGACGATTCTCAAAACGTGTTTGCGTCTATAACCCCTATCATATCAATTGTTTCCCCCTACGTTTCTCTTAACTCAAAAGAGAAAGGTCATTTCGCCGATTGCTCTTCTTTATCCCCATAGCTCTGACTCTTTTACAAGTAAGCGCCTTTTCTGTTTTTTATTGCATTCTTTATTCTGCTCGTGCCCGATTCTTATTAAATCTATAGCTGGTTTTATTTGAATCCTCACCGTAACCTTAGAAACCCAGATGGTCAAAAAGGTAATCATAGGTAGCGACAGTGTGAATTCCTTATTTTCGAGGATGAAATCACCTATATTTGTGATGAGCACGGGGTAGATAGGTTGAGATATGCCCCATGCTCCCTTCGGCTCCTCTTAGCTTTGCCCACCAGCCTCCGGAGGGATACTACGCCATTTATAATGAACAACATGAAGGCGGACTCAAGTTTCCTCTCTGCCCGGCCTACCTGGCCGTAATGCATTATTATGGGTTTTGTACTGCCCAGATAGCCCCTATTGGGGTGAGGGCAGTTATAGGATTTTCCTTCTGGTGTCGGATTCTTGGAATCAAGTTCTCTATGAACATGTACATATCCTTCTACCAGCACAAGGGGTGAAGGAATCCCCCAGATGGTACTACTTCCCCCCTCCGATCTGGCTCCTGAAAGAACATTCCTATCCTGTCCAAGGGTAAATCCCCTCACAAGCGATGGAATGAGAGATTTTCTTTGTCTGTTATGATTGACGATCTGATCTGAGTCGATGGAATTATGAGGAGATTCTCAAAGACGTATGCCCCACTATTGTTATCGAGGAGCTTATACAGGGCATCAAGGAATCGGGAATTTCCCTAGATGTCAAGAAGTTCTCATTTGAGATGATTAACGCTGCTAGGTTAGCTGATGCTGGGCCCAGTCCATACTTGGCCCTTAGTGATGAAGAGATGGATACTCATAGGGCTTCCTTTTTTTTACTTCATGCCCTCTTCCTGCATTTGTTCTTGTCTTTATTTTTGACTAACCGTTGCCTTGTTTTGCATATTGGTGGTGGCAGATTTCACAGATCTGTTGGCAAGCGGTGTGGATTGTGAGGCTTAGATGAGTTAGCCTGAGGAGAGCGTTAATTCTGAGAGGACAGCAAGTGTGAAGCCTCCTCTTGCCTAGCCTTTGGGCTCAAACTTGGATGTTGCTGCAGCAGTTCCAACCTCCTCCCATTCCATTCGAGAGGACATTGATCTAACTTATCTGGATTTGTCTGATCCACATACAGTGAAGAAGGCCGCTAGCTCTAGAGGAAGGGCCGAGCCGAGGCTATTGTACACCCTTAAGGTGGTAGGCCTAGAAAGAGGGTCAGATATGGACCAACCTGGTCAGAAGGAAGACGCTGCTTCCAAGTTAGAGTGGATATCTAGGATGACTGATGCGGAGCTGGCTGAGAATGGCTTCAAGGCCTCGGAATTCATAAGTTTGCTTTTCTAACTTGGGTTTTACACTATATTCTAATAGTGTTCCTCACTCTTGTTGTTCTCTCATGCAAGGATCCTGGGTCGGCCATGAATTTTTCCTAAGGCTAGGCAAGTCTTCGGCCAGCATTGCCAATTTGAACAAGAAGGTGGCCGACCTGAGGCAAGGTCTGGAAAAGATGAAGGGATCTATTGAGTCCAACGACAAAGATATCACGGCACTCCAGAAGAAACTCCAGGCTTGGGAGGGCGAGCTTAAGTCTGCTGCGGATAAGTTTGCTGATGACAGAGATAGGATGGAGCAGGCCATGCCAAAGATCCAAGCTGAGAAGGACGAGCTGGAAGCTGCTGTTCTTCCTCGGATTGCTGAGGTTGTTCGGAAATACAAGGCTTCGGATGAATTCTCTTAGTCTTTCAAGCCGTTGCTCACTCTGACCTTGAGCCACAGCTACACTTTGGGCGTGGATGAGGCAAAAGGGTAAGGTTGCTGACTTTGTTATGGACAATCTTCCTATAAAGGATTTTTATACGCTTGGCATGGGTGCTGTCAATGACAACCACTTGAAGGGCTTCTAAAAGGGAGTGGACATTGTGTCCAAGTACTCTCGCTGAGCTGCGGCTGCTCCTACCTTGGCTCCTGCTTCTTCAAATCAACAACAGAGTCCAGCTAGTTATTCTTAGCTAAGTAGGCTTGGGGACTTGTAACAATTCATTTGTTTTAAAACATTATTTCAAACCATTGTGTAACCAGCATAAGTTGATAAAAGAAGTAATATTTTGTTAAGCACTTTCTTAAGCATTTCACTTTTAGCACTTTCTTTAAGTACCTCTACGCTGGTGGAGTGTCTTACCCCTAGTATGCCATGCATTAACTTGTAGTTTTTGGACGGCATACTCATATTTTTGTTAAGTTTTTGTTCGGGTCTGTCCTGAAGACTTAGTGAGTTTGGCTGTTGCGAACTTGCTGAGTCTGGTCTATGGAGATCAGCTCGGGCCTGTCATTGCTGACAACAAATGCGCATGAATCCGACCTGTGGATCTCAGCTAGTCTGTCTTGTGGAATTAATGATTTTAGAGGAATCCCTCATGCGGATTTCAGCTTGTCAGTCCTGCTGACCTATTTTTAATGCTAAGCCGACCTGCAAAGCTCAGTTATAAGTCCGGCTGACTTATGTTTTGCCAAGTTCGACCTACAGAGCTCAGTTTTCAGTCCTATTGACTTATGTTTTGTTGAGTCCGACCTGCAGAGCTCAGTTGTCAGGTCCGACTGACTTATATTTTGATGAGTCCGACCGGCAGAGCTCAGTTGTCAGTCTTGCAGACTTATGTATTGATGAGTCCAACCTGAAGAGCTCAGTTGTCAGTCCTACTGACTTATGTTTAGCTGAGTCCGGCCGTAGAGCTCAGTTTTTCAGTACTGCTGACTTATGTTTTGCTGAGTCCGACCTGCAGAGCTCAGTTGTCAGTCCTGCTCACTTATGTTTTGCTGAGTCCGACCTGCAGAGCTTAGTTGGCAGTCCTGCTGACTTATGTGTTGCTGAGTCTGACCTGCAGAGCTCAATTGTCACCCTGCTGACTTATATTTTGATGAGTCTTACCTACAGAGCTCAGTTGTCAGTCCTACTCACATATGATTTGAGTGGAGTCCATCCTGTGGAGCTCAACTCGTCTGTCCTATAGACGTAATGAGTTTTTCTTTTGCAAACTTTGTGTGCATGCGTTTCTCTTGCAAACTTAATTACAACCATTCATATTGGAAACTTTAAATTAAAAACAATGGTGAAGTTATGTAAGCTCGAGTACTCACTGAGTACAGTTTTATTGAAACATTGTTAAATTAGAAAGACTGTAACAAAATTGCAAGAATAAAAACAAATCAAAAATGTTCGGAACCTGTCAAGCCTATTTGGTCAAAACACACCCACAATTTTGATTGTCGCAGCATAGCAGCTCCTGGCTGCTTCTACGTCCCCTTTGATCTCTACCGAACCTTTTGTGGTGTGGAACTTTAGGCTAATATGAGTTGAGTAAATCACATCCCGAAGATCGATCAGTGCAGGTCTTCCCAAGATAATGTTGTACGCCGAAGAGGATTTGACCACTACATAATTGACCATAAGGGTCCTACATTTTGGTCCTAATCCAAATGTTGTTGCAAGTCTGATCATCCCCATAGGATGAATTGGAGGACCTACAAAACTGAACATCGGTGTTGAAACATATATCAGCTCTGAATCCTTCAGCGTCATAGACTGGAAGGCTGAATAGTAAAGGACGTTGACGGCACTTCATGTGTCCATGTAGATTCTTTTCACCTAATTTTGGTGCACCACGGCCTCAATGACTATGCCTTCATTGTTTATCACCAAAGGAAGTGGTCCCCTGAACCATAGGTCACTTCACCAGTTGGCCTATGACCTCTATTTGTAATCGCAGTTTGCCCGACCTGCCCACTTACTTCCCCAAGTTCACTGTTAGGGACGCCTATAATGGTTTTAATTGTGTTAATGGTGTGATTGTCTAATTGCCAATCATGGTCTAGGGATCGGTCTCTTCCTTTGTGGGGCTCATCCTGCCTGCCCCGATCTTGGTTATAGTTCCTACGCTTAAAGTCTCGGCGACCACATGGTGTAGAGTTCTGAGATCGGTCAACGACCTCATCTAGCTTGAATTCCATGATTGCTGCATAGATGTCTTTTTGTAGTTCCCTACAGCTTTGCACGCCGTGCCCAACATCCTTGTGTTAAGTAAAAACTTGCTCTGATCCCTCCTTTTTGGAGGTCCTCTCATTGGTGGTGGAACTCGGGCCAACCCCTTCCTTTCTATTATTGTGAGAACATGCACGCGTGATATGTTCATAGGGTTGAAGTCCCTCTCTTGCAAATCCTCTTTCTTGCCCAGCTGATCTATGACTGGGACAGTCATCCGGTCCCAGACCAGCTTCATCTTTTTGTCAGACTTATCTTCAATTTTGTCCTTCTTGGACTCTCCTCTCTCCGATTCTCTTTTCAATTGGTTTGCTTTCTCTCATTGGAAATGCTTATACACCATCTCCATGCATTCTTCCATAGATCTAGGAAGTTTTCTATTCAACATTGCATACAATCTCCCTTCCCGTAGCCCTGGTACGAATGAAGTGATCAGGATGTGCTCATCTGGGTCCTTAACCTCCTTAGACTCTTCATTATACCTTTTGAGGTATTGAAGCACAGTCTTCTACTTCTTCTGCTTGAGGGTGAGAAGATAGGTCACATTCCTATGGAATTCGTCAATTAAATAATCCGGTCCGTATTCTCTTAGTGACAATTTGAATCAAGACTAAATCCTAGAAAAATTTTGAGCCGGGGGTGGTTTGGTGGTTATTTAGACGGAGCCTGAGATATTAATCATAAGTTGCCTACGTATCATGTGTATGAATCAGGAATCAAGTTTGTTCGTAGTTCTTGGGATCAATAATATAGAGGGGCTTATGCCCTAGGCATGCATGTGTCGTGTCCATGTTAGCCTCTAATTTCGCACCCTCCAAGGATTAGATTTAACCGCGTCTATCCCTTGAGTTTAGGAGAAAATCATGGTGTTTTAGATGATAGGACCAGAGCCTTTATAGCTGAGGAATCTTCCCATATTTTATCTGTTATATTACGCACGTGGACTATTTCTGCTAAGAGATACTCAAGCCGACTAGCGTTGAGTCCCTTAGGTCATTAAGGTCCGAATCAGGCTTTGGTTGAGCTCCTGCTGCCTGACCACCAACCAGCCGGATCGGGAGCTCGCCTGGACGACCTCCACCTGGGATTTAGGTCTGCCTTTAGGCTAATGTGGGGCTGCTGGCCTTTAATGTTATGACTTTGTTTATTGTTTGATCATTGTGGGGATGACACGTGGCAATGTGCTAGTCCGACCTCACTCACATGTATAATTCATTTCAAGAAAACAAGATACTTTCTCGCACTTTGCTCAATTTTAGTAAATAACAAAGGCCACCCTAGCTAGTACTTAGCATAAAGCCTACCCATCTTGTCGACATTCAAAAGATTATGGATTTCTCGCATCGATTCATGACTTCTCAGCTCACCAATGAGACATGTAATATTCCAAATTTTTGGTAAATGACAGACCGTATCATTTGGCATAAACTAGAATATTATATTTAATATTAATGTATTCAGTTTATAAAAGAATATAAGAAAAGAAAAAAAGGCGTAATTGGATGTTTATTTTGGAGAAATCAAACTTCCTAATTACATGGACGTTGTCAGAAGGCTTTTATCAAAAAGAAAAGTTTGAACTCTGAAGTTGAGAGATAAATAAAACAAAAAGTAGATTTTTCAATGGATCTCCTCGATCGTTCATCAGTTTTCAGAATTAATTGGAGAAAGGAATCAGTGTGGGAAGAGCTAGCTTTCTTTTGGTGTCAAAGTTTTCAAGTTCAGAAAAGGTTCTTTGTTGTCCTGGATTTAGAATCTTTTAGAATAGATCAAGTGCTGATGTTGTATGTCGTTTAACATGTTGAATAGATTGTTTAGAAACCTTTGATCACAATTAATTAATTTTGGTTTAATTAGAGATCAATAAGGTTTTTTGGGGCTGAAGAATAACGAGTTATGCAGTTGCTTGATGTTTTGGTTGCTTTTGCTTGGAAACACAAGTAAGAGGGTTTTCATGTTGAATAATTTATATTTTATGATGTTTAGGCTAGGTAAATTTGGTGTTAATTGTTGTAGAATACTGGATGTACAGAGAACCAAATCCGGATCCGATCCATAATCGGATCGTCAGATCTGATTCACAGCACCGATCAAGACGCTCGATCATGCACATCGGAAGCTACGAATTAAATTCGCATGCGATTTTACCACGATTTGATTATAATGATTAATTAATATAACTACAAGAAAGTAGAATATTTACTCAACGGAAGAGAAGCCTTGATCTTCCGGATTGTATCTCCCAGCGACGACCGGTGAACGTCGATCCTCGCAGTAGAGACTCCTCGAATATGCTCAAGAAAAACCCTAGGTTTTTCCTCTCCTAATGGCTAGAACAAGAAAACTAATTTTTGTTTTCTTTTTAACAAAAGTGGCGCAATAATAGTTCTCTCAATGCGTTGGGAGGAACTCTCTCTATATAGAAAATTAACTAGTCAAGAGAGAGTTATCTTTTTCACAATACAATTACTATTTTTCATAAGGAAAATATATTTTCCATAAAATAAGAGATAATTCTCATAAAAGAGATAAAATCAATCTCTTATTTTTTTTCCATTAATTATCTAACAAATAAATAATTAATTAATTACACATTTGACATAATCTAGGAAAATTTCTTTTCCTAATTGTTAGTCCCTTGAAAAGGCTTTGGTTAAATTTAGAGGGGGGAGGGGGGGTGGGGTGAATAAAATTAACACTTAAAAACTTTTTGGAGTTTTACAAACTCAGCAGGGGTTAATAGTCTGCTGACTATCAGTAGTCTACTGACTATTAAATCTCTTGAATTTGTAGCAGCGGAATATAATAAATTAAGCCTTGTTACTTGTTGATTTAAATATGATACTAAGTATTAGATACTCAGTAGTGCAAGTGGTGTGATTTAGTAGCTAGTTAAGTAGGTTGATGTGTTAAGCATGCAAGTAAACTAAATTGCAGAAAGTAAATGCAGTAATGTAAAGTAGGCAAGATTTATAGTGGTTCCCATTGCTGTTGTTAGGTGTAGTGCCCGAAAGACAATTTGTGTAATTATTTTTGATAAAAGAATTTATCTCACCCTATTACTTGCTTTGTGCTTGTAAGTAATACACTGCTGCAAACCCTAAGTATATCAGTATGTAACCGGTTAACTCAGTGTTTGGCATACACGTGAGGATTGAGTTAGTGGTGATATACTTAAACTGTAAGTCCGTGGTGAACTTAATCAGAGTTTAGGGTCTCTTGATTAAAACACCAATAATGCGCCCAGAACACCTTAGGGTGTGATAGTCTTATTCGGACTATCGGTAGAGGGTACCTACGTGGGGCATTTATATATGATGGTATTCATATAGGACTGGACCGATTTAATCTGAATTTCTCGATATAATTCCGTAATCGAGGAATCTTATTAAATCATTAGATGATCATATATGGATCAACCTTAATCTGAGGTGATCACGAGTCGCTTGTCTCGGGGTAGTGTTTGATGTTAGTTACGGTTCACTTAAATATGTGTTCCAAGCCACTTCTCATTGGCACTATCTCCTGATGAGTGAGTAGTTCTGATTTTCACAGACAAGGAATCCATTCATTCCTGCGGGGAGTAGAGAGACAGTCCCCTTGTTTGTTAACCCTAAGAAAGTGATCGATCGGCCGAGTTCATATTAGACTAATTGATCACTAGTCAGATATGTGTACTAATTGATCATCAGGGGGTTAATGGTAAATAAGGATAAGATATTCTGAGTCGGGTTCACGGAGACTTCCTACTCAGAATGGACAGTCTATGGAGGGTTAATCCGTATGTAGTGATTATATCAATGGACGCTTATTCACACTATGGGTTGAGTATAAGTAGACATCTATAATCGGTAGAGTTCTGTTTCGGGTTTATGGTGGCATAATCCCAGAATTAATAATTAATGTAATTATTATGTTCGATGAATAATTAATTATTGGAACTACTGGTTATAGGTCCATAGTCCCCGATGTGGCTTCTATAATTCGGGCTGATATTCTTGCTTATTTGGGCCTCAGTGATAATTAATTGGCTGAGCTAATTAATTGATATGCATAGATATTATTTAGTTGGGTTAAATAATTTAATACACATAAAGGACATTTTATGTGGTGTTAAGGGTCAATTTGTAGTGTTTTATAAGGATATATTTTATATCAATATTCCCCATATATGGATGTTTTTCGTAGAATTTGAGCTTATAATCGATTAATTGAGCAAATGACGTTTTGAATAGTTAAAATGCAAAATCGAGTAAATATCGTGGTTTTATTATCTATTTTGTATGGTTTTACGTTTTGCTCGGTTTTGTCATCTTTTAGGTGCACAAATGTGGAATGGAAGAGGTCTAAATGATGTTTGATTGAAGAATAAAGTGGAAAGAAGAGATACAAGAGGATGAAGATGAAATAAAGCTTGGGAAAATCCCAAACGACGCGCGTGTACTGACGGGCTAATCAAAAGGCGTTTTAAAGAAGAGACCATAATGAAAGTTGTAGAGTTTTCCGAGAGATTTTTATGACATTCGGATCATAATTTTTGGAGGTCTACAACTCAAGATATGAATTTTAGAAGTTTGAGTCCGTGAGTCAACTAGCGTTCAAATTCTAAACTAGCGTTCACAAAGAAGAATTTGATACAAAGTCTTCACTTGAGCATGAACCATTGTTCACTCTCCGTCCATGGAGCAAGGACGAAGGCCCATGGTGAAAAGCGGGCGTCCGACACCGACATGCAAAGTGAAACCGACTTACAATTCATTCACCGACTAATTGGAAATTCCTAATTAAAAAGAATTATTCAAATGACAAGCATAATACAACAAAGCAAACCGCCTTAGCTTATTCTATAAATAGCAGAGCAGCCTTTACCCTAAAATCATCCCTTAATTCATACACAATATTCTGCGGCAAATACATCACAAAGAAATGCAATTCGAGGAGTTCCAGGCGGGTCACCCGAGCCTTGTGCTCGGGTGATCCGGGTTAGATTAGGATGTCGTTTTCTTCCGCTTTCGATTCATGGATTCAATCATGTACCAAACTACGTGAGTTTATTTATTTAATTTATTCAGTCCTTATTCGCTTTTTATGATCTTTAATTTATATTGTATCGTTCTATGATTTTGATGCTATGATGTGAATTAGATCGAGAGATCGATTTGCTATTGATACGCTTACAACATACGGAAGTTGCGTAGACTAGATCACCATAGAAAGATAGGATATTTAATCATTAATTATGTGACAAATTAATTGGTTAATTATCTAGGTTGTTAGATTCTAAAATACGAGAGTTAACCTGAATCTACACCGAGTTTTGTTTGGTAAATCGATCTCAACATTCGGAAGATGAGAGATTGACAAATTGGACTCACTAAGGAATTAGGAATCCATAGCTTGAGATTAAATTCACTAAGGAATTAGGGATTTGTATCTCGTGTAAAGGTGAAACCACAATTTGAATTAAAATCATGAGATGAACTAGGATTGAAATCACTTGGTTTGTGCAATCGCTTGATCCCATGTATCTTTAGTTTAGTTTAGGTTGTGTTATTTAATTTCAGTAGGTTAGATTTATTTTAATTGCTCTTTCGTTTATTTTATTTGTTCTTTCGTTTATTCGTTTTCCTAAGTAACAATTGAAAGGAATTAGTGAAATTAGATTCAACATCCCAATTCCTGTGGATCGACCCTTACTCACTTCGCTCTACTATCAATTACCCGGTATTCGGCCGTTAGGAGTTAGTTTTGCATGGTAGTTAGGGTTTATAAATTTTCTTTTGTTTAATGATGCAAAATCCTCTCTAACTAAAGTGGCGCCGTTGCCGGGGAATCGGTGTCATGTTGAATGTGGTTTTGTTAATTTCTCGATTTTGTTACGTTTATTTTCGTTTTCAAAAAAAGTAGCGTCGAATAGATTGAGAGTTTTTATTTTGCCGTGTTTCGATGACCGTAGGTTAAGAATGTGCAAAAGTTTTTTTACTCAACTGCTTTACGTGAAGTTTGTGTTTAGTTGTTACCTAGACTAACCCCTGTGCTAAAATTTATCTCGTGGGTGTGTCTGCAGGCTCGTGTCGTGTTGTGCTTATGAGATTTAGGGTTTCGTGTCTCTCTGCATTGTCTGCGGCAAATTCGTTGTATGGACGAGCGTTCAAGTAAGTGAACGCCCGTCCAGCCTCATAAGTTGCGTGTGAAGCGCGTCCGGTTTTAGGGCGCTTCGTCCGTCCCGAAGTTTAGACTCGCTCGATTTCGAGATCCAGGACGAGCGTCGCTTTTTGTTGGACGACCGTCCGAGGAGAAATCACCAAGTGAACGGCCGTCCGGTATTCAACGTTCGTCCGGTCTCGTTTTCATGCGCGATTTGTGCGTCTGAAAGGGTTGAACGTTCGTCCAGTGCTGTGCTTTAAGGTGAACGTTCGTTTGAGTTAATGAACGCCAGTCCAGGTTCCAGATTTCTTCTCAATTTGATTTTTAATGCTTTATTTGATATGAATACTTTAATTTGAGCTTCTGTGGCTAATTGTTTTTACGTAGATGTTCTGAACTTGCATGTTTAGATCTTTCCATCTATGAATCCATGTTAAATAACTGCTTAACTTTTATCTACATGATTCATCTATGCAAGTTATAGTTACTGTTGGTTCTCGTATGCTATAACTGGTCTTCGTGTTAATTAGTAGCTAATGTCGGTTTCCGTATGCTACATACATACCGTGATGAATCTTGTGAGCTTTGAGACTTATGTGCTTCCTTGTTATTTTTATAACTCATTTGGGTAGTAACTGCGGTTTTCCGTTGCTACGATGGAAACCTTATGAGTTATATCTGTTTAGTATAGCTAACTGTTGGTTTTCCATAATGCTATCACCTTTGACGAGTCTTAAAGCGCGTCTACACTGCATGTAATGAATAAGATCATGCGTTTATCGTAACCTGTCATTATCTAGTAGACGTTTATTATAAACATGTCATGTTGCAAATGAGTGGGCTAGTTTTCTTTCTTTTATTTTCTTTTATTTTTGCATATCATTCAGATGCATATCATTTAGTTGCATGTCATCTAGTTGCATTGTTTTTCTATTTTTCTTTTATTTTTCTTGAGTGTAGTTAATCGTCGGTTTCGTAATACTACCTCGCTTTTATTTTAGTTTCAGACAGGCCGTAGTCACTTTAGAGAGTTGTCGTGGGTCAACTTGCTCACTGAGCCTCAGCTCGTAATTTATTTTTTTATTTATTTTATTTTTAGGATTGCATATCATGTAGATTTCATTGTAGTATATTTTCATATAGTTGCACCTAGCCTACGACTTTGTAGTATTTCATGTATAGTATTCAATCTTTAGTTGAGCTTAAGTTGAAAAAACTCTATGATCCTTTTCTTCATGTGCTTTATATATGTAATCTTTTATTTTTCCCGAAGACTCTTTTTGCACTAATCAAGTCTCAGGATACTTTATATAGCTATTGTGCACTTTAAAGATGTATTCGCTTGTCCCGTGATGCTCCACGCTCATCGAGCTATGCAAGCAATCCTGGTTCTTGTTGGTTCCTCCGACTGCCAACATCCAATCGCCTAAGTTCTCTAATTTATTATTTCTATATAACTTGAGGACAAGTTGCAATCTAAGTGTGGGGAAGGGATAGATGATTTATGTGTCTACTTTCGCTTTGCTCATATTTTTAGTATTTCTATGAAAAGTGCTTAATTTTCAAATTTTTTGTTATATCCCGAGTAGACAAAGGCATATCTTTGCTTGAGTTTATATCATTTTTGCTATATTCTGTATATTTAGTAATTTTAGTTGTTTCACCCGACACTCTTTTTCACATGCCATAGTAAATGATGAGCTAAATGTTGAAAGCCTACCACATTTTAGTTGGAGATTTTTTTTATGATTATAGCATGTTTCTTTGCTTATGTACAATTCTTGAAAAGTTTAGTAGTTTGTATTCTAGGATTAAAGTATGACATACTGTGAATATCTGTAAGTTTGAATGTGATAAGTGAAACGTGATTAAGTCTTTACAATAGTAATAAATTGTTTACTTGAGGTGTTATGCTCATTGGTCTGTACTACTAGAAAATAATCTTTTCCACCACCCAACCCAGTAAATCTCTAAGTAAACATAATTGTAATTGTGTGTGTCGGAAGTCGGTTTTATGATTTGGGTGAGGTAGGTGTACCACATATGTCCTATTCCACTATGATGACCAAAGCTCACGATAGTCAGTTTATAGTCGCTTTATGATTGGAGTAAGGTAGGGATTATCTTGAAATGTCCTATTCTCGCTGAGGAGGGCAAAAGCTTATTCTGATGTGTGTTAGAAAAGTGTGAAAAAAGTGAAAATATTGAAATATATTATTATGAATAAGTAAGGACTTAGTTATCGTTAATCTTATACCCAGTATAAACTGAAGGATATGTTGTAGGGATTATCCTCTGAGTCTGTCAGAAATGTTTTAGATATTCTCTACTATTTCTTTTTGGGATATGTATGTTTTGTAAAGTGCTCGTTATAATTTTTGAATATTTCTAACTTAGATGGGAAACCGGGCTAGTTTTGGTTTGAATAACTTTCAAATTGTGGAACTTAGTGGAAGTTTATTATGGCTATGCACACACTACACGGGTGAACTTCTAAGTTATTGAATATACTTCATATTTGTATGGATGTTTATTTGTCTCGAGCTTGACTTTGTTTTGTTTTGCTCGGGACGAGCAAAAGATAAGTGTGGAGGAGTTGTTAAGGGTCAATTTGTAGTGTTTTATAAGGATATATTTTATATCAATATTCCCCATATATGGATGTTTTTAAGTAGAATTCGAGCTTATAATCGATTAATTGAGCAAATGACGTTTTGAATAGTTAAAATGCAAAATCGAGTAAATATTGTGGTTTTATTATCTATTTTGTATGGTTTTACGTTTTGCTCGGTTTTGTCATCTTTTAGGTGCACAAATGTGGAATGGAAGAGGTCTAAATGATGTTTGATTGAAGATTAAAGTGGAAAGAAAGAGATACAAGAGGATGAAGATGAAATAAAGCTTGGGAAAATCCCGAAAACGACTCGTAATACGACGGGCTAATCAAAAAGGCGTTTTCTGAAGAAGAGTCCTTAATGAATGTTGTAGAGTTTTAAGAGAGCTTTTTTATGACATTCGGATCATAATTTTTGGAGGTCTACAACTCAAGTTATGAATTTTAGAAGTTTGAGTCCAGAGCTGAACTAGCGTTCGAAATTCTAAACTAGCGTTCACAGCAGCAATTTGATACAGAGTCTTCAGCTTGAGCATGAACCAGCGTTCACTCTCCGTCCATGGAGCAAGGACGAGCGTCCATGGTGAAAAACGGGCGTCCGACACCGACATGCAGCAGAACCGACTTACAATTCATTCAGCCGACTAATTGGAAATTCCTAATTAAAAAAGAATTATTCAAATTACATGCATAATACAACAAAGCAAATTACTTTAGCTTATTATATAAATAGCAGAGCAGCCTTTACCCTAAAATCATCCCATAATTCATAAACAATATTCTGCGGCAAATACATCACAAAGAAATGCAATTCGAGGAGTTTATAGGCGGTCACCCGAGCCTTGTGCTCGGGTGATCCGGGTTAGATTAGGATGTCGTTTTCTTCCGCTTTCGATTCATGGATTCAATCATGTACCAAACTACGTGAGTTTATTTATTTAATTTATTCAGTCCTTATTCGCTTTTTATGATCTTTAATTTATTTTGTATCGTTCTATGATTTTGATGCTATGATGTGAATTAGATCGAGAGATCGCTTTGCTATTGATACGCTTACAACATACGGAAGTTGCGTAGACTAGATCACCATAGAAAGATAGGATCTTTAATCATTAATTATGTGACAAATTAATTGGTTAATTATCTAGGTTGTTAGATTCTAAAATACGAGAGTTAACCTGAATCTACACCGAGTTTTGTTTGGTAAATCGATCTCAACATTCGGAAGATGAGAGATTGATAAATTGGACTCACTAAGGAATTAGGAATCCATAGCTTGAGATTAAATTCACTAAGGAATTAGGGATTTGTATCTCGTGTAAAGGTGAAACCACAATTTGAATTAAAATCATGAGATGAACTAGGATTGAAATCACTTGGTTTGTGCAATCGCTTTGATCCCATGTATCTTTAGTTTAGTTTAGGTTGTGTTATTTTATTTTGTAGGTTAGATTTATTTTAATTGCTCTTTCGCTTATTTTATTTGTTCTTTCGTTTATTCGTTTTTCCTAAGTAACAATTGAAAGGAATTAGTGAAATTAGATTCAACATCCCAATTCCCTGTGGATCGACCCCTTACTCACTTCACTCTACTATCAATTACCCGGTATTCGGCCGGTTAGGAGTTAGTTTTGCATGGTAGTTAGGGTTTATAAATTTTCTTTTGTTTAATGATGCAAATCCCTCCAACATGTGGGCTTCTAGACCTAATGTGTAGCGCCAATTTGAGTTTATTTAGCACAAGAATTAATTTTCTTGTGTTATGGAAAATAAAAGATATTCTTGTTATATGATTTGTTGGATGACATTGGTCAGTACATGTCACAATTAGTCATTAAGGAAAATATCTTTTTATTTTGTTTAATTAATTATTTATTTAATTAATTAATACTTGGAGACCAATGATTTACTCTCCTATAAAATGAGAGTTATTCCAAAGGTATTGGCAAGGCAAAAATTCGACCTACATACTTAGAAAGAGAGAAAAAAAATAGTTTTCTTGTCTAGGGTTTTTAGAAGTAGAAAAACTCTAAGTTTTTCTTGGTGTTGCATATCAAGGAGGTTCGTTTATCAAGAAGGGTGTCCACCAACCGCCGTTTGGAGAACACATCGGAAGATCAAGGCTTCTCTTCCGATATTGGTAACATAATCTTAACCCTTGTAGTAGTTTAAATCCTTTATTTATGTATTGTGATATATAAATCGTGATCCATCATCCACGCGCGTAGATCTAATTCGTTTAGATCTAAGATCCTACATCCTTCATGTGGTATCGGAGCAAGGTTCCACGATTTATATAGTCATAATCACAATTAAACGATTTAAAGGATGATTAGATAAATTTTACATTTAGATAAATTTTATTTATTGTTTTATGCATTGATAATGATTAGTTGTTGTGGTTGAAGAGATGGATTGGGGGTTGACACTGTTTACCCGTTAGATCTATTGTAAACTCATATAAACGATGAAAATTCGTTCATATGAGTATATGAAATTATGTAATTTATTTGTTATTGCAATTTTAATTTCCAGAAAGTAGATATGTTTAGTAGCTGTTTAGTTTTTTCGTTTTTCCCGTTGATCGAGCCGTTGAAACGACGATCCCTCCCGTCAGAATTAAGATTTAAAGTTGAAGAAAAATTCATCAAAATTTGGGGTCGTTCGGAGTCTGTCTCAATATCCGTTAGTTGCAATAAAGTGGCTGCTATAACAGAAAAACGCAGGATTCACAGAAACCCTAGCTGTGACTTCCTCGAATTTCTGGAAGAGTTTGGACCGTTGAAACGAAAATCCGACCAGTCATATTAATAAAAGTGGAGTTTTAGACATTTCATAAAAATTTCAGGTCGATCGGGTTTCATCTCAAATCCCGATCGGCCTCGGGAAGTCACTGATGCGTAGCTGTAAAAGACAGATTCAGCAGCAAGTTAGGCGTCTCACTGGAGAAAATTGACAAGTTAAAACTCCGATCCAACCGTCCATATTGAAGCCCGAAGAGTGAAGAACATATCTGTAAATTTTCATCACGATCCGAGTTCGTTTGATTTCCCGATCTTCGAAGAATTTGAACAGCTGCAGATTATGTTAGAAAGTTGTAAACCCTAGTTAGGGTTTGGTTATTTATTTTCTAATAGGTTAGATATGGGGGTGCTAACGATCCATCTCGGTGTTTATTTTCCGCACTAGAATACATGTTTAGATTGTATGTGTAGAACCGGAAAATTGCCATAACATGCATCATATCATTAATTCTACTCCATATGCATACATGTAGAAATTAATTCGAGGAATTAGTTAGGCATATATAAAACATGCAATTAGTTTTAATTAATTGTTTGATATTAATTAGAAACTAATTAGGGTAAAAACCTAGGATCACGGGTTTTTTCAATCGTCGAGGTTGGGTGATGGATTCTCGGTGAATCCCACTCTACGAAAGCATAGGGAGTAAAATCCCGAAACCTCGTGGTTAAGATGTTGGATTCTCGGTGAATTTCACCTTACCTAGATGAGATTACGTTTTTTATTCCGTAGTGTCTACGTGAAAGCTTGATGTTTAAGGATTGGATAATCACGGGCAAACATGGTTCGAAAGTGGTTTAACCATGGTTGGGTGGTCAACAGTAGCTACGGCTCGATCGACTTCACCCTCCACGTGTGGCGTTTGCACGGGGGTCCGGCAAGGCTGAGCCATCCGAAGAGCCACTACGGCTCAACGGAGCTCCCCTAGTCTTGACCCGTATGACGGCCATATATGTTCCAACGAATAGGTCGGTTGGGCTAGCCCACATAACCGACACCATTCGGGCCTATGATTTATTGTTCCTTAATGTAACATCAAGTCCAAAAATGTGATCAATAAACCCACCACTTTTTCAAAATGTTGAGTGGGAGCGGGAGAGGCGACAGCCGACCCCACAGCCTCTATTGTTGACTCAAGCACCGTGAGAGAAGGGTGATGCCTCGTGCCGGCTTTGATTTCAGCCCCCTAAGGAAGGCCTTCAACGCTATTAAAATTCAAGGCTTGGTCTTCGAAAGGATAGGATTTTGGGTACTCGCCGGGTCACTGACCGACCCTAAGGCGGCATACTCGGGGTCTACCTAAAAATCTGAAACAGTAGGTCACACTCATAAAGGGTATTTTGGTAATACCTTGGCTGAAAAAGGAAAGGTGATTGACGATCACAAATGAGATGTTCGATTCTCAATCTGATCTTGAATATTAATCGAAACCTCTTTGACCAACCCTAAGGCGGCACTGCGGTATTAGATTAAATCCTTGGAACGGTAGGATAGACTATATGTACTTAGTTTATAGTTCCTAATATTTATTAGTAGTGTATGATTTGGATTTATTCTGTCAATTTTATTTACAACTGTTATACATATCTCTCTAAGGTGCTAGACTGCTAGTGTACAATTGACTAGTAATGACTTCGTTAAAAAGTGGTAAGTAACTAGAACGTTGTACTTATTAATCGTTCCTTCATTTTTTCGGAGGAGATATTTTGAGCGTTCAGAACTTATGTGACATAAATAAGGATGTCACTGTTGTCAATCGTGTTGAACGAGAGACAACTGTTGTCAGTTGGAAAGATGATTGGGACAATAAAATTCTTCTACTGAATTTTAATTGTGTAGTGTCTACACGAGAAATTTTCTAATAAAAAATTGGAGAATCATAAATTAAAGTGTCTCTAGTTAGACGGTATTTGGAAACGATAAACTAGCTGGAGCTTTTGTCTTATGTTTTTCTAATTTATTAGAAAATTTGTCCCACTGGGTAACGCTTTCATTAGACATCCCACAGTTCAAGAGTAGTGTCTACTCAAACGAACTGCTAGTTCAAGACTACTTCCTTTTAAGGAAAGTTAAGAATGGGAAAGAATGTCTATAAGTGTTAATCATCTTAACTGAAGTTTTGAGGCTAAACCGAAACATTAAATAAAGAAAGTATAGGATTAGGAAAGTGATTTCGGATCACTAACCAATGAATCCTTAGCGACTTTCTTAACCGAGTAACTTGACTCGGTAGCGTAGTTATTTGGAAGAACAAGGAAGCGGTGCATTAACGATTAATAGTGTAACAACGGGCTGTAATTTCAGCTAGAATAGTGGGAGTGATATAAGCAAAATGAATTTTGGATTCTATCCTTGAATATCACAGAAATTTTTTTTTTCTGTTTACAGATTTGTTGAAACAAATGGATTCACTTTCATCTCGATACTACAGTTGCCTTAAACAATGTGAAGATGACATTTGTACGAATCCGAGACTCGGACTTTTGTTTGATAAAGTCAGAACCACTAAGAAATGCTGAAAAGGTATATATAACACGTCTTAAACTATTATAGGCAAACGGTTTCCGTATTAAGATAAACGATTCTTCAAAATCTATTAATTAGTGCATATATCCTAGAGATAAGACCTAATGACTGGCTAAGGGTGATTCCTATCTCCTAGTCTCGGAACACTGTCTTAAAAGAATAATGACTAAGCTTCCTTTCAATTGGGAAAGGGTAAAAGATTTGAAGGGGTAACATAGCTTGTTCATCATGACCTTCGGGGTCTAGTGAGAGATACAAGCTAGTGGGAGATTTTGAGTAGTGATATTTTGTCTGATAACTACTCGAAACACGATTTAGTTTATCGAAAGATTACGAGGAGGAGTTTATGATTTTAGCAGAGAATAGAGTATTCCATTCTCAGAAATAGGCTATCGTATAGTCTTGGGATTGATGCTCGGCCTGCCTCCTAATGGAATGTTTCTCACTGAGCAAAAAGCCATAGAATTGCCCTATATAGTTATTGATGTGCTACAACACACTGCTGAACTCGATTAAGATAATTGGTTGCAAAATAACGGTTAACATTATAATGTAAACCGAGAAGTCTACCTAGAAGATTCTAGTGAATTTATGGATAATGAGTGACTTCGGTTCACACCACTTTCGTAAATGTAGGCATTCAACATTTAATGCTTGAAGGTAGGACTGGAGATTTTGCACGTACGTTCAGATTTTGACTGTTCGTGAAATATCTTAATGTGACGAGTGAAGGTTGGTTATAAGATTCTTGAGATCAGAAAGTGACAGTTGAACTGTCACAAGGCTTCTGATAGAATCTATAAGTAACAGCCTTAAATCTTGGAGTACGGTTACCCAAAGGTAGTTACTATCTGATTTAATCAGACCACGTCCAACATCAGTTGTTGGTGATTACACTGATAAATACTACTAGATCAGAATGTCAATCCACCCAAAACGCAGTGGGAGTATGGTTTAACCGTTGACCCATTGTGGTTTTGTGGTTTTGTGGACTCTATAGTCTGCTAGGGAGATTGATAACCTATGGCTCTTAGTGGGCTGTATAGGATTCTGATCATAGAGGTTGGTTTAACCCTGTGAATGGAGTTTTTATACTTCAGTTCTGTTCAGCCTCTTGTAGAACCACCTGAGTGTCTCAGGCCTAGTGGGAGCAATTGGGTCTACACGGAAAAGAGTCGAATGAATAGAAAAGTTTAAACTTTCAAATATAAGTCGACCGGTATAGGGTGATTCCCTGACAAGTAGAGAGTTGACCAGACCTTGAACTCTCTCACCACTCAGTCTTGCTAGATTTCGTTAGAAAGCAGAAAATAGGGGTGATTCCCTGAGACTTTCTTGCCGAAAAACGGAATCTGCATTAATTCGGAATAGAAGGGTCATGGTTAGAACAAATGGCAGGATGACTGCCGCGGCTTATATCCTTTGTGGATTTAAGAGAACCTCTCGGTCATTTAAAGTCACATGATTTAAAATATGTGGACTTGACAAAAATATTGATAAGTCTTTCGTAGACTGGATATCTATGTTGGTAAAGTAGTAGTATTAGAGTTCATGAATGATAACACTGAAACGGTTGGAAACAACATGGGTGTGCTATCTGAAGTCGGAAACTGACACGCCAAGATTCTCTGGATGAGAGAATTGGACTATATTCTAAAAATTTGATTCGGTCAAATTCACAAGAATGAGTCATTGGCTATCCCATCCGTCTTATTAGTTAAGATGATCTTGCATATACGAATGTAGCATTCATCGAGAGTAGTCCTACCCTACCTCTCAGGAATGATTCTCTAAATCTACGGATAAAGAGAAAATGGGATAGAGTCTCTCTTGGATAACGGCAAATAAGGTTATCACAAGTCAATAGTAGTCGAATCTCTGATTCGAGCTTTGAATAGCGGTTTAGTACATCCTCAAGTATCTTTGAAGAACGAGGAATAATGTGCTTGTATATTCGGGTGCAAACTTGAATATGGTTAACAACACCAATTCTGACTTATAGTCAGATTAAGGATGATCGTTGGGATGATCTCGGGCTCACTGTTTACTCATTGTGATAGAGCTATAGTCTGGAGAAATCCAGAACCGCCAATTCAATTTTAGTTAATCGGATACGTAGCAGCTATCGGAGCAGCTAAAGTGGCGATATGGCTTAGGAATTTCCTTTCTGATCTGGGAGTAATTCCAGGTCTAGTGAGCTGATATCACATCATTGTGAAAATAGTGAAGAGATAGCTTAGAAGGATCTTCTCAGTCACTAGAGTTCAAAAGCATATTGAGATATTGTACCGCTTTGATTAGATGGACGGGCGACGCTTGATCCTAAAGATCGTATCGAGCCGAGCCAACCAAACTAATCGATGTACCAAGTCGAGTGCTTGGAGGGTACGGCATTGAGGATATATCTCATCCGCTTTTAGAGCAAGTGGGAGAGTGTTGTGAATAAGATGAGAATGGGTGTGCTCTAAAACAATTATTACTTGTCATTTCGTGCAAGTGGGAGATTGTTAGGTGTAGTGCCCGAAGACAATTTGTGTAATTGTTTTTATAATGTAATTTATCTCACCTTATTACTTGCTTTGTGCTTGTAAGTAATACATCACTGCCGCAAACCCTAAGTATATCAGTATGTAACCACTTAACTCAGTGTTTGGCATGCACGTGAGGATTGAGTTAGTGGTGACATACTTAAACTGTAAGTCCGTGGTGAACTTAATCAGAGTTTAGGGTCTCTTGATTAAAACACAAATAATGCGCCCAGAATACCTTAGGGTGTGATAATCTTATCCGGACTATCAGTAGAGGGTACCTACATGGGGCATTTATCTATGATGGTATTCATATAGGACTGGACCGATTTAATCTGAATTTCTCGACATAATTCCGTAATCGAGGAATCTTATTAAATCATTAGATGATCATATATGGATCAACCTTAATCCTGAGGTGATAACAGGGTGCTGCTTGTCTCGGGGTAGTGTATGATGTGTTAGTTACGGTTCACTTAAATATGTGTTCCAAGCCACTTCTCATTGGCACTATCTCCTGATGAATGAGTAGTTCTAATTTTCACACACATGGAATCCATTCCTTCCTGTGGGAAGTAGAGAGACAGTCCCCTTGTTTGTTAACCCTAAGAAAGTGATCGATCGGTCGAGTTCATATTAGACTAATTGATCACTAGTCAGATATGTGAACTAATTGATCATCAGGGGGTTAATGGTAAATTAGGATAACATATTCTGAGTCGGGTTCCCGGAGACTTCCTACTCAGAATGGACAGTCTATGGAGGGTTAATTCTTTATGTAGTGATTATATCAATGGATGCTTATTTACTCAATGTGTTGAGTATAATTATACCTCTATAATCGGTAGAGTTCAGTTTCGGGTTTATGGTAGCGTAATCCCGGAATTAATAATTAATGTACTTATTCTGTTCGGTGAATAATTAATTATTGGAGCTACTGGTTATTGGTCCATGGTCCCCGATGTGGCTTCTACATTTTGGGCTGATATTCTTGTTTATTTGGGCCTCAGTGATAATTAATTGGATGAGCTAATTGATTTATATGCATGGATATTATTTAGTTGAGCTAAATAATATAATACACATAAAAGACATTTTATGTGGGCTTCTAGACCTAATGTGTGGCGCCAATTTGAGTTTATTTTGCACAAGAATTAATTTTCTTGTGTTATGGAAAATAAAAGATATTCTTGTTATATGATTGGTTGGATGACTTGTTATTAGATTTCCTATTGGTCAGTACATGTCACAATTAGTCATTAAGGAAAATATCTTTTTATTTTGTTTAATTAATTATTTATTTAATTAATTAATACTTGGAGACCAAGAATTTACTCTCATATAAAAGGAGAGTTATTCCAAGGGTATTGGCAAGGCAAAAATTCGACCTACACACTTAAAAAGAGAGAAAAAAATTAGTATTCTTGTCTAGGGTTTTTAGAAGTAGAAAAACTCTAAGTTTTTCTTGGTGTTGCATATCAAGGAGGTTCGTTTATCAAGAAGGGTGTCCACCAACCGCCGTTTGGAGAACACATCGGAAGATCAAGGCTTCTTTTCCCGATATTGGTAACATAATCTTAACCCCCTTGTAGTAGTTTAAATCCTTTATTTATGTATTGGGATATATAAATCGTGATCCATCCACTGCACGTAGATCTAATTCGTTTAGATCTAAGATCCTACATCCTTCATGTGTAATCTTGTCAGTCCACTATTCTCATGTGATGATGGAGGAAAAGAGACTTTTGGATTTGCAGTTAAAAAAATCCCCAAACTGTTTGCCCTCGACCAATGACTATGGCTTCACAAACTGAAAACTAGAAACAGGTTGTATTACTGCTCCTAAGTCTTCCACTGCTCCTTGAAGGGTTGGATTTCCTCTTTACCAGCTCCACCACACAACAACAGTTCTTGACACCTAAGTGCTTCTCTGTCTTCTGTAGACTTCTTGAAAAACAATGGTTTGAATGAAGAAAGTGATTCTGCTTTCAGTAGATTTCTGATCAGGGTGAATGAATCAGTAGCCTAAGTTCTTCAAGTGTGTAAACTGGATAAGTCTTGATTTGTAGGAAACACTTGAAGAAAAACTTGACCAGTAGATTAAAGCTCTATGTATCAGCAGGGTCAGATTGCACCAATTCTTGCTCAAAAACTTAGTTGCTTTGTATGTATTCTTAGTGTTGCAATCTGAATCAGGAGTCCTCTATTTTTAGGTGTAGATCCTCAGATTTGAATTTGAATTTGAATGATAACCATTGTAGGATTATCTGAATATCCCTAAAAATACCTCTGTTGTACCTGACTGACACTGACTGTCTAGTCTGTCAACCAATGATATAATTCCATTTAATAAGGCTTTGAAATCCTTACAATGTCCATTTCAACTTGTCCATTGATTGAATAATTAATCCAATGCTTGTAATCCTTATCCATTTAATCTTCCAGAAAAACTTGGATTATTTCGAATTAAACATTCAGTAGATATTTGATGTATAAGTTTGCAGATGTCCTTGATTGTCAGCTGACTTTTAGTCTGCTATGTTTTGATGAACACTTAAGCTGACAGCTTCTCATCTACCTTTTTATTATGAAGTTAGAGTATACCATTTAGAACATAACCAAGTTCCAATCACCTTTCAACTTTAATGGAATTTAGACCTTCTTCATAAGGTATATGTGATCAGTTTAGGTCATCACAGACTTCCCTAAATTCTGATCCCATATCCTTGAATTTAATTACTAAGTTTTATCCCTTAGCCTTCAATACTAAGTTTCAACCCTCAGCCTTCATTACTGAGTTTGAACCCTCAGCATTCTACCATAAGCAGGTTCCTAGACAATCTACTGATTTAGACACCCCCATCGACTCTAGACAGTGTCTCATTGAACAAGTCACCGACCTCTTTTACAAATGTTTGTTTGATCAAACCTATACAAAGATCAAACTCTAGTAAACTTATACATTTAATCTAGACATCTTTTTGCCTTTGCTCTATAACAGCTAGTCTGGCACTCATCATTAAAACTAAAGTATGTCTAACAATTTCCCTCTTTTTAGTGATGATGCCAATACCCTCCTTACAGCAAAACAAAAACATAAAATCACAAAAACAGAGCAAATTTCATTGATTTATCATTGATGTTCGAGTATGTTCAAAACTTCTTACAACTAAGATTAGCAGAATGATAAAAATATAAGTAAGTATGCTGATCTAGTGTCTATCTCCTTCTTTCTCTTTCCTCTTCTTGCTCTCTTGTAAGTTGGTATTCTCTTATCTCTCTTTGCATGTCCACCATCCACTGATTTTCAATTAAAGTGAAATCAATCCAAGTATGCACCATTTTCCAACATTTCCAGGCTTCATTCAGGTTTAACCGGACACCTTGCCAACTGAAACCTCCTTCCATATAGTATGTCTTGAATTCTTCCACACAAAGCTTTACTTTTCCTCACTCAAGAGTGTCAGATTTTACCTCCAGATCTTCCAATATGACCTCCTCTAACAGGTGTTGGAGTTTTTCTAGTCAATATCAATGATTTGATCCTTGCCTCATATAATTTATGTCCAAGGAAGGAATTCAGTCCTTCTATAAAAGTCATGTCGTGATAGGGTTTCCTTCTTGCTCCATAAGCAACTTTAAACTCCTTCAACAGATCATCATTAAGCTGTACTCTGCCAGGTGCAGGTTTCTTGAATTCATTGATGTCTGCTTCCCATCTATTTGTAAATTCTTGCTGCTTCTTTTGCATCTGCTGTAAGTCCTTCTTCCCCCTTATTGACATCATCAATAAGCGGTTCAGCAGACCAAGAACACTCTCCTGTGTGTTTAACAAGTTACTCAGTTGCCCTTCCAAAATCTCAATTCGTGTATCAACTGTAGTAATTTGGCCGTCTGTTCCAGCAGATTGATCCTTTCAATCAGTTTAGGATCATTGACAGCAGGGTGAGGTGCCTCAGTAGGCTTAGGCGCCTCAGCAAGCTTGTCAACTTTCTTGTGCAACAAAGCAATCTGCTCTACCACATTCTTGTCTATGCTTACAACATCCTTCTTAACATGGGCAACTTCTCTCAGCAAGTCATTGGTTGAAAATTGAATATGAGTGATGTTTGATGCTGCTGTCTAAGAAGTTCTCCCTCTGTTTTCCACCAAATTCACTAAGTCTTCAAATCTCCTCTCACTTCTATTTAGTTGAGTCCTAAGTTATATCATCCTTTACAGCTCTTAACTCATCCATGATATGCACTGGAATTGCATTCATTTTAGCCATACCTCAAGCAAAATCTCCAGCAGCCTGTTCAACAACATCTTCAGCCCTGGGTTGCCTCATGACAATTGCTCTTGTTCTGTCCTATTCATGAGGTTCAGGACCTTCTTCAACAACATTTCTAACTAACTCCTCAAATATAGGTTCTTGTACAGGTTGTGGCTCTTGTACTGCCTCTAAAATAGGTACTTCCTCAAATATAAGGTCTTGTGCTTGTTGAGGCTCTTCATGTACTTCTTCTTCAGGGAACTGAAACTCCTCATCACTAAATTCATAGTCAAGATGTTTCTCATCAGATTGTGCAACAACAACATCTTTTCCCTTTAAAGTTTCAGCAATTGTGTCCTCAGCAGCTTCCATACTGGACACAGGGGATTCCTCCAATCCCAAAATCAAGTCCAACCTTTGTCCCAATACTATCTGTTCCTCAATAATTAGGACATGTAGTTCCAACATGTGGTCAGTTGCTGTTTGTGTCTCAGCAGACTAAGCCTCCACTTTCACAGCAGTGTCTACAAAGATATTCATATTTTCTTCAAGCACACCACCAACCTCAGCAATTTCTTTCAATACACCAGCAGCTTGTGCTAAGGTTTCATTTGTGTCAATACTATCTTGATATTGAGCTGATCCTTCTGATATGATTTCATTCAGCTCAATCATTAAAGCTTTAGTATTAGCTTCTAATGTAGAATCTTCAGGAATTGTTTCTGCTTCATTAGGTTCTTCTAAATTTTTAGTAAGTGCAGCAATCAATCCTTGATATAAGTCATCAGTCTCCTGACTCTCAGCAGACTTGCCACCTCCAACAGGTTGTTCAGCTTCCTTTTCTATAGATCCCTTTCCAGTCTCCTCAATAGATTTGTCTCCTGCAGCTCTACTGGACTCTCCTGGATGCATAAAATGATCATCATCTGAATCAGATGAAGATGATGAATCATCACTATCTGGTGTAAACTTGGGATCTCTGAACATAACACTTCCTTTATGCTTTTCTTTTTCAATGATATACAACAGTCATACTCCTAACGCAGATGTATCAACTAATCCAAGTAAGTTCTCCACTCCCAACTTGTCAAATGCCCATTTTCAATGCCAGTCATAGGTTCTCTTGCAGGTTTCTGTTTCTTATAAACTCCAAATTTCCATCTAAAATATTTCTCAACTTGTCTGATATTTGGATATTCCTTTGGCTTCTTTGACTTCTTTGACATCTTCTCTTTTCTCTCATATGGCATGGTTGGTTTTCTTAAAGCAGGTTGCTCATCTTGTTGACTTCCAAGAGTTTCAACAAGATGGCTCAATGTATCCTCAGCAGATACTAAAAGGTCACTAGGCTCTTCAGGTTGCAAGTTTGTACCTACGACCCCCATCTGTTCAACACTTGGTTCCCCCTAAATCTCATGCTCTATAGTAGGGATTTTAGCAGACTCTCCTTCCCCCTGAGTTGTAGCAGCCATATCAGGGTCTTGAACAAGTGCAATAACTTCCATAGTAGGCTTAGATTCAGTAATCTACTGTGGTTCTTTAACTTGTTGCTCACCACCAATTTCAGTAGCCTCACCAGTAGGTTCAACATCCTCTTCAGGTACTTATAATCTTTTCTTTTCAAGAGCCCTTATTTCTTTCCCTTTTCCATGGACTCTCTTCATTGCAATATGTTTTCTCCTCTTAGAAGGTTGTTGTTTAGCCTAAAAAAGTTCCTTTTCTAACTGCTCTTTGCTAACAGCCTTCATTTTTCTTGAATCTTCTCTGATTTGTTCTTTAACTACATCAGCAGCAGTTTTCTTTATAACTTCAACAGGCTCAGCAGCTTCAACATCAACTAGAACCTCAGTAGACTCAACAGTGTCTACTAATTGATGTCTTGTCCTCTTAGCCTTCAACATTTATGTGATATTCCTTGTATCAGTAGCCTTTCTCTTTTTTACTGATTTATTTGGTGCAGCAGGTTGTACATCTTGTTCTGCTTTAGTCCTTTGTTCCTGCTCACCACCATCATCATTATCATCACCATCATTGTTGTCATCACCACCATCACTTTCAGTCCTTTCCTGATCCTCATCATCATCATCAGTCCAAGAATACAGTAATGGATTTCTGGCTTGTATCTTGTCTTGTTGATTTTGGAAGGTGCAACATCAAGAATTTCTAGATGATTCAGCAATGCCTGAATCAATAAACCAAAAGGTTTAGTCTTTGATTTCCTTGTGCCATCTCTGTTATCTGACACAACCTTCTTCATGTATTAAGCAAAGAATCCAGCCCAGTCAAACTTTTTGCTTCTTGAAATGATGATCAACAAGTCTATCTTTGTCCCAGAGAGAGTATCAAGACTTCCAACAAAAACCCAGAATATTCTTGGCATTCAATTTCCTCAACAGGTTATATTCCAAAGCAATTTCTTCACATTAATATTCAATGATGCTGCAGCAGATCTGTTGGTTCTTATTGATCTAACAAAATCCAATCTTGGTAACTCCATCGACTCTGGATTTGTAGGAGCATCATTCCCTGGTCCAAACCCAAATGCTTCTCTCAGTAGGTCTAAGGTAACTTCAATTTCTTGCCCATTTACTGTCGTTGTAAATGCCTCACTATCATTTCTTTTCACCATTTTTCTCCGGAAATTGTTAACATTTGTATAAGAAATGCTCTCCAATCTGAGATTCAAGACGGTTTCCAACCCTTCCTACCGTCTTATTCTTCTTCCAAGATTTATTGCTAGTTCTGTCTTTCTGAGCATCAACAACAAAGCTTTTCACACTTTGACTTGAACCAAGATAAATCTCCTTGTCCGCCATTGTAGAAACTTGAGAATGATGAAGAAGAAAACTCTTTAAATCTGTGTTCACACTCGTATATTCTTCAATTTAGATTGATCTGAGAATGTATGTGTATATGCTGAGTGTATATCTGTATATATAGCAGAAAGTAGTGGGCTAAAAACCATAAGGCAGGTACTGTGCACGTACTATGCCATAATCGCATGATTTCTGTCTGAATTAAATGTGGTACTGCTATGTGTCCCACTAATTGATCCCACTAATGTAAGATACCGCTATATACTTGTAACAGGTGTATGAATGATAAGATTAATATCCATTACTCGGCTGTTGACTTTCATTAAAGTCTGACTTTATCAGCAACGTTTCATACAACAGACTTCTTTAGTGGACTTCACCTTCTGTAGAGAATGTAGTCTGCTGCATTTTTTCACTAGACTCGGCAGGTTCAGCAGCCTGCTGATATGGAAAATGAACAACTGATCTCTAATAACTTAGTTTTGTCCAATTGATAATACCAGACGAAGTTTAATACCAATGACTGATATGTCATGTGAGCTCATCCAATAGGACAAAGACCAATCCCCTTGGAAAGTTCTTTTGTTCAATTGTCCAAACTAAAATAGTACATAGGAATTGTTGATACCAATGACTAATCTCCCAAGTGAGCTCACCCAGTAGGGCCAAGACTTGTCCCCTTGGTGAATTCCAATACCCTACTGACCTGTCAGTAGGTAAGTCAACCTTGATAATGCCATGTTCAGTTCTTAACTTAGCAAATCGTTCACTATCCAAAGGTTTTGTGATGTCAGCAAGTTGATCCTCAGTAGGGATATAGAGAACCACCACATCTTTATTTTCAACATGATCCCTAATAAAATGATGTCTCGCATCAATATGTTTGGTCCTTGAGTGAAAAACAGGATTTTCTATGATTGCAATTGCACTTGTGTTGTCACACATTATGGGAATTTCTCTTTCCACAATCCTATAATCCCTAAGTTGTTGTCTTAACCATAAAACTTGTGCACAGTAGCTTCCTGCAGCAATGTATTCTACTTCAGCAGTGGATGTTGATATAGAATTCTGCTTTTGCTGAACCAGGAAACAAGTCTACTGCCCATCAACTGACAAGTTCCAGTTGTACTTTTTTTAACAATCTTACACCCAGCATAATCAGAATCTGAATAAGATACAACTTTGAAGCTTCCATCTCTTGGATACCATATCCCAACTCCCACAGTTTCCTTCAATTATTTTAATCCTCTTTACTACTGCTAAGTGGATTTCCTTAGGTTTTGATTGAAACCTTGCACATACACCTACTGCAAAGGATATATCAGATCTGCTAGTAGTGAGGTACAACAAACTTCATATCATCCTTCTGCATAAAGTCTGATCAACATCTTTACCTTCTTTATCTTCATCCAGCCTTATGCTTGTACCCATAGGAGTTGATACTTTGCTACTACTTTCCATTCCAAACTTCTTTAACAGCTCCTTGGTGTATTTAGTGTGATGAATGAAGATTCCATCCTACATTTGCTTGACTTGCAATCCGAAGAAATAGTTTATTTCTTCCATCATGCTCATTTGAAACTTGGTTTTCATGAGATTAGCACATTTTTCACATAGCATCTCATTTTCAGAACCAAATATAATGTCATCCACATAAATTTGTACCAGCAAGGGTGCTGTCACCATCAATGATTCTGAAAAGTGTCTTGTCAATAGTTCTTTTTGTAAAACCATTGCTCACTAAGAATTGAGATAAAGTCTCATACCAAGCTCTTGGTGCTTGTTTTAGTCCATAAAGTGCCTTGTTGAGTCTGTACACCTTATATTCTTGTTCTTTTACTTCAAACCAGTAAGTTGCTGAACATAAACCTCTTCTTCCATAAAGCCATTCAGAAAGGCACTCTTTACATCCATCTGGTATACCTTGAAGTTCTTGTGTGTAGCATATGCCAAAAACAATCTTATGGCTTCCATTCTTGCAACCGGGGCATATGTCTCATCAAAATCTATTCCTTCAGCTTGAGAATAGCCTTTTGCTACTAGTCTAGCCTTGTTTCTAACAATAGTACAAGATTCATCAAGTTTGTTTCTATGATATTTGCATGAGTGGGTCTATCCACCAGTGTCCAAACTTGATTCCTTTAAAACTCATTCAGTTCTTCTTGCATAGCAATTATCCAATCTGGATCAGAAATTGCTTCTTCAACCACTTTAGGCTCAATTTGAGACAAAAGGCACGTAAACATGGCTTCAAGTTGTCTTATAGTCCTTACACCTTACTGTATGTCATGATTTACTTGTTCAGCAGGGTGATCCTTCAACCATTGTAAATCTTGGTTTGTTTGATTTACAGGAACCTGATCTTTAGTAGGGTCTACTGTATGATCCGTAAGGGGATCAGCAGATCCTTGAATTGTATCTATTGTTGTATCAGTAGTGTTACCAGCAGGTTCTTCAGCAGGATCTTCTTCAAAAATAGAGTCATAAACATTTATTTCATTTATCTTCTTTAGAACATCAACATATTCTGGTTCGGTGACTTTCTGATTCACAGCAGGATCTAACAATTTTTCATTTTCCATTCCAGTGAACTTAGGTTCATCGAACACAACATGTATTGATTCTTCATGTTTTAGTGTCCTTTTGTTCAGCACCTTAAATGCCTTGCTGACTAAAGAAATACCCAAAAATATTCCTTCATCTGATTTTGATTGGAAAGTCTTCCGTTGTTCCTTATGATTTAGGATAAAGCATTTACTCCCAAATGGATGGAAATATGAAATGTTTGGCTTCCTTCCATTCCAAATTTAATAAGGTGTCTCTTCATAATCTTTTTGTTCACTGAGGTTCTATTCTGTGTTTAGCATGTTGTATTGATTGCTTCAGCCCAATACCTTTCAGGTAGCTTTGCTTCACATATCATAGTCCTCCCTGCTTTCTTCAAAGTCATGTTTCTTCTCTCAGAAACCCCATTCTGCTGAGGTGTTCCAGCAGCTGCTAATGGATGCAGCACACCATTTTGTTCACAGTATGCTCTTATGACTTTGTTTAGGAACTCAGTACCCTTGTCTGATCTGATTTTCACTACTGTCACACTTTTCTAATTTTGTAATCTCTTCAAATGTTCATGCATCTTTTGAAGTGTCTCACTTCTCTTGTTCATAAAAATCACCCAAGTGAATCTAGAAAAGTCATCCACAACAACTAGTGTGTACTTCTTCCTTGTTATACTTGTTGGTATTACTAATCCAAAAAGATCCACATGCATCACTTCCAACACTCTCTTTGCTGATTGCTTAGTTTTTGACTTGAAACATGACTTTGTTTGTTTACCTTGCTGACGGGCATCATCTACTCCATATTTATTATATGTGATTTAAGGTAAACCAACCACCAACTTCTTCTTCACAAATTGATTGATATCTTCAAAGTCAAGATGATTCAATTTCTTATGCCACAACCAATTGAGTTCTAACTTTGTATGCACTAATAAACATGTTTCTCGAACAGCAGTAGATGAATCTACTACATATATGTATAGATGTCTTCTTCCTGCCAAAACAACTTGCTCTCCTATTTCACTCATGACAATACAGTAGGTATTTTCATAAGTGACCTTGTAACCCATGTCATAGAATTGTCCAGTGCTCAGCAAGTTGTAATCCAAGCCTTCAACATATTCAACATTCTTGATGGTGAAACCATTCCTCACCAATGTTCTACATCCTCTTGTGTATCCTCGGATACTTTTGTTTCCAAAATTAACATTTGGTCCATCCTTTGCCACATAATTTGTCAAACAGTGCTTACTTCTATCATATGTCTGGAACATCCACTGTCAAAGTACCAGACACCCTACAAACCAAATTTAATGTGTTTTAGGTACCCAAACCTGTTTGGGGCCATAATGGTCAGTGGTAAGCACAACCATTGGAAAATTTCCATAAGGTCTTCTTTGGAAAGTGTTGCACTTTTGCTCATATATGTATCCTACATTTCCATAGAATCTAACATTTGGTTTTGTGGGATTCACATATGGTTGCTAGACTTTTGGTACATAGTGCTGTTTGAAGTGATTTCTGTTGTTAAAAGCATTAGTATAACCATAAGTTTGTTGTATGTTAGGAGCAACCCTATATTGTGGTCTCTGCTGAGGTCTCTGCTGAGGTCTCTGGTAAGACCCTTGATGAGTCCTCTGTTGATTCCATTGCTAAGGTTTAGGCCTAGCATTATGGTTGTATCTATTGTTTCTCGCATCACGGGCAGGAATATTCCAATCTTCTTCAGTAGGGAACAATCTGTCTTTCCCCTTGAGATAAGTATCCCTTGAATGATTCACATTCTTGGGTTTAGTATTCTTATCCTTCGAATATTTCTGATTTTTCACCTTTTGTGGTCCAGCAGACTTTGCAGTAGGTCTAGAGGGTCCCGCAGTCCTACCTTTGGATGCACCCTTTTTGTTAGGAGCTGTTGTCTCTTTGGACTTCTAATTTTGCATCTTTGAAGCATTCTCAGTAGGTTTCACTACATCAGCAACCTTTTGAAGATTTGGATCTTGTGCAGGTACAAACTTATGACCAATTCTGGTACTAGGTTCAGCACCTTTACTTGATCCACCCATAGAGGATTGTTGAGTTTCAAATCCAAGGCATGTTTTATCACCATAAATCTTTCCTAATTTGAATGCACTTGTGGAACTAGATTGTGCAGCAGATTCAGCAGCTACTGCAGGTGCAACAGGCTTATGTTGACTCTGCTCATAATATTTTTCCTTACCTTTGAGAATTCTTAATTCAGTATTTAATCTTTGAATTTCTATTAGAAGTAATTCTATTTCAGCCTTCACAATCTCATAATCATATTGTATTTTCCCTAGTTGATTAAGGAGGGCATCTAGATGTTCTTCACTGTCAGAAATTTTAGGGTTAGATCCACAAGTGGACTCACAATCACTATCAGCATGAGTGTTCATAGATACAGAATTGTATACCTCCCTTGTTTCAGCCATATTGACCATTAAAGAATAATCATCCATATCATCTATGAGTGCTATATCATCTGATTCATTTCCTTTTCCTGATTCCACCTCAAAGCCTAATTCATCATCAGCAACCAATGCTTTCTTGCCAGGTATTCTCTGCTAACCCCTGTTCTTCAACAGGTCTGGACAATCAGGTCTTAAATGTCCAGGTTTCTTGCAATTAAAGCACAGGTACTCAGGATCCTTCTTTTGCTTCAACTCAGGACAGTCAGGTTTGAAGTGTCCAGGTTTCTTGCAATGAAAGCACAAAAAGTCATGATCCTTTTTGGGTTCTTCCTTTTTCTCAGCAGACTTCTTGCCATAATTCATTGGAAATGCCTCTCCAGATTTCATTATTCTGATTCTTTTGGTCAGTAGGGAAATCTGCTCTTGCATTTCATCCAAAACATCATCTTGCATATTGATGATTCTTCAACATGTGTTGTAGCCAGGGCAGTTGTCTTTGTTGCTTCTTGTTGGAAATAATTTTTTTGTTTTGATGATGATTCATCACGCACTTAAAAGTTCATTTATAACCCATGATGATGGAGTCATAACTAAATGTTATAGTGAATAATGAAAGAAGAAGCAAGAAATGGTCTTGAGAAAAATGTATAGGACCTATCTAGAGTTTGAGCTTTGTATAGGTTGTTTCAGACAAGCATTGTAATAGACAAGAACTAGGCGAAAGGCTGAGTCATAGAAGCAAACTGAGGATACATCTGAGAAGAGAAGAACTGAGGTGACAAACTCAGTTAGTGAAGAAGCTGAATGGTGTACACTGACTTAGCTAATTGAAGTCAGATATTAAGTATACGAAGTACTCAGTTTTTGAATAAGAGTAGAAAACAGTGTTAAGGCCTTGTCAAGAAAGAACTGATAATCTGGAAAAGCTGAATTGTTGAATCAAGGACTGAAAAAAAAAGTGCATCAAGAAAGCGACACAGAGACCGTGCATATGAACGTTGGCTAAACGACAAATATAATGGCTATAAGGCTTATTTGACCGTTACATTACCCCTATAAATACACAGGGAGGAGTGCTTGAAAAGAGTAGATCTTGGTCAAGCTTACAAAGCACATATATATTTATGCAGATCAAGAAGAGAGAGATCCAGATCCGGAAAATCATAATCTATATCTTGAAAGAGAGAAGCCAATGAAGTTGCCTTGAAGATTACAGAGAAAGATCCAGTAACCCATTAAGGGGGAAGCAGGCACCTACGAGCTACAACGTTATATCTAGAAGAACCAAACAGCTCAGTGAATTAATCTCTTGATTGATTCTAAACCTAACCTTTGTGTGACAAAGGGTTGGCTATGTATAGTTTGAGGAGAGCAACTCTACCTTTCCTGATACGGTTGCAACTTGGTTGCCACAGCTGTTGGTGCAGTCTGTGGACTGTGTTTGCATTTGTGGTGAGTTGGTGAATGGGTAATTTCACCTCCGAAGGATCAGTGAGCAGTGTGATGGGAGCCATCTCACCTTTCTTCATTCTGTGTGGATAGTGAAACTAGGGTGTCATGAAGGACTGTCATTAGGCTAGGATTTTGTAAAAGTTATCTCAAGATTCTAGTGATACCTCCAACACCACAAAAGAAGGGGAGACATACAGGATTACACCACCCGGAACTTCCATAAACAAACCACGTGTTGATTTACTTTACGCATTTATATTTGTGTTGTGATTGTTCTATTTATTGTATTATCATATCATCACAACACTTTCGAAAACATCGATAATCGAGTGCACGCATTAAATCGATACATATGAGATTAGGATTGTTGGACTTATTTCTTAGTTTTGATGATGAATGCCAGACTAGCTGTTATAGTGCAAAGGCAAAAAGATGTCTTGATCAAATGTATAGGCTTATTAGAGTTTGATTCATAAACAGGTTTGATCAAACAAGCAATTGTAAAAATTTCTTTGGTTTATATCAATGCAGATCGCTCTATGTCGATAGGGTAGATAGGTCGATGAACTAGTCGGGAACCTCTTGCCAAGACCAAGGATGAGGAGGCTCAAACTCGATTCTGAAGGCTAAGGGATCAAACTTAGTAATTAAAGTCAAGGATATGGAATCAGTATTTAGGCAAGTCTGTGATGACCTAAACTGATTACATATACCTTGTGTACAAGGTCTAAGTTCCATAAGTTGGATGATGTTTGGAACTTGGTTATAATTCAAAAAGGTGTCATCTAACTTCACAAATAAAAGTTAGATAAAAGAAGTCAGCTGCATTGTATTTTATACACAGCAAATTGGAGTTCAAAGAGATGACATGTATCACAAAGAGATCGATGAACCTCATCGATATAATACCTCGATTAAATCAAGATTATATTGGAAGATTACATGGATAAGGACAGCCAACTACTTCTAATTTATCAAACAAATCAAGGGCTGAGATTAAAAGGACGTTGGGATGGCTCATATTTTTATCCAATGGTTATAAGTCAAAGGGTGGACAGACTACACTGTCAAAAAGAAATTCTGACAGTGTCAGTCCTATGAATAGTGACAGAATGCAAATCAGATGGGAAAAAAACAAGGAATGGTTACATTTGAATTTCAAATACAAGTCACATGCATTCTTGCCTATAAATAGAGGACTTTCAACTCAGAAACATGAGGATGAAAATTAACAAACTTTGAAGAGATATTACTGAGCTGAAAAACACCCTGCTGAACCTACTGAACTTAAAGCTACTGATCCAGAGAAATTCTTCAAGTGTTTTCCACATTCAAGCTACATCACGCATACACACTTGAAGCCTGCAAGCTACTGATTATATCATCCTAATCAAGTTGCTGCAACTGAATCATTTATTTGATTCAATCTTTAATTTATAAAGAACTCTTTGAAGACAAAGAAGCATCTGTTGGAGTGTGAAAGATCGTTGTTTGTGGTGGAGGTGGTGAAGAGGCAATCATACCCTTCAAGGACCAGTGGAAGACTCAGGAGCGACAATCCTACTTGTTCCCGCCAGCTTTGTGAAGCCATAGTCATTGGTGAAGGACAAGCAACCTTAGGAATCTTTGTATAAGCTACATCAAAGATCTCTAGTGAATTTCCTCCAACATCACGAGGAGAAGAGTGGGTGACGAGGATTACATCACCAAAACCACTATAAAATTTGCCTATTTACTTTCAAAGCATTTACATTACGCACTCAGTTTATTTTACACATCAACCTCATGAATCTAGCAACCAAAATCACACACTTGCACTAATGAGTATCTAATACTTAGTATCATATTTAACAACAAGTATTAAGGCTTAATTTTGATATAATTCCATTGCACAAATTCAAGCAAACTCAACTGTCATGAGACTCATCATTTATCGCCAGAGGCTCTTGAAGTCTCGATGAGCTCTTCAAGTATCGCAGGCTCTTTGAGTTGCGTAATTTGTTAACTCCAAAGTTTTAAGTGTTAAGTTTATTCACCCCCTCTAAACTTAACCAAAACCTTTTCAAGGGACCAACAATTGGTATCGGAGTAGTGCTTCGGTTCTGAAGAAATCCTACTTGTTGTGCTTTTGAATATTCTTTGAAACTTTCTTTCAAATTCTTGTTTTTCAAAGACTTGCATCATGGATAACACACAGATGCTAGAACTATGTTTGATGTGTTCTCTAGATAAATTTGATGAGTATAAGCGTCGAATGCAGGCTTACCTTGCTCGCAACTCATGATGAGATGATGGATGTACTAACTGATGGACCACCTGAGATTACCAATGCAATAACGATTGGGTGATACAACCGAGTACATTCCTAAACCAAAAAGAGAATGGAATGCGAAGATGGCGGAAAAAAGAGCAAACCTCAACAATATTGCTATTGACATCATTTACGTAACCTTGGATAGCAATATGTACATGAAGGTTAAAGATTGCAAAACAGCAAAAGAACTTTGGGACAAGATACATTTGATCTGTGAAGGCACCGATGCAATAAAGAAGAATAAAATCGAGTGTGGCCAGAAAAGAGGTTCCAAAAGTTCAAGATCTTTGCCAAATGAAACCATTGAGCAAATGGAATCAAGATTTAATGCAATCTGGATGAACTTACCTGCTTGAGTGTAAGTTATTCAAAAGAAGAAATGAACACTAAAATCTTGGAAGCTCTACTGCAAAAAGATGTTTGGAAAATGAAGGTAATCGCAATAGAAGAAATGAGAAAGTTGCATGAAGAAGACACTTCAAGTTGTTTTCGATCTCAAGGCTTATGAATTTAGCAAAAGCTTGTACTGAGATCGAAAAAAGAAGAGCCAAAGACCATTGCATTGGCTGCTTCTCATCAAGAAGAAACATCAGGAGGACAGGATGATCTGGTGGATGAGATGCAAGAGCAGATTGCCCTACTGAGCAAGAAAATCAGGATGATGAAGACTGGAAATGCCCCTTCAAGAAACTTCACAAAAAGGCCTACTGAAAGAAGGAAAGAAGAATCAAAGAAAGACAATGACTATCTTTGCTTTCATTGCAAGAAACCAGGACACTTCAAACCTGACTGTCCTGAGTTAAAACAAGGCAAGGAACCTGATTATCTTTGCTTCAACTGTAAGAAGCCTGGACACTTTAGACTGATTGTCCAGACTCATCAAGACCAAGAGTCAACAAAGAAGACATGGCAAGAAGGCTATGGTTGTTTGAAGATGAATCGAGGTATGAAGTGGAATCAAAAATGGAAATGAATCGATGACACAAAGATCAAGTTCTTCGATATGGAAGATTATGCTTTGATGGCCAATATGGATGAAATCGAGGAGGTATACAACATCTTTGTATCTATCAATACTCCTATGGAGTGATTGTGAATCAACTTGTGGTTCAAATCCTAGAAATTCGACAACAATGAGACTTTGGATGCCATCCTTAATCAATCGAGGATAATACAATCTAGTTATGAGATTGTGAAGGCTGAAAAAAAGCTCTTGAATTGGAAGTTGGAAGATTGAAAGTGAATTAAGGGTTCTCAAAGGTAAGGAAAAAGATGTTGGATGTAATCGTGATAAGTCTCTTCAACATCCAAAGACCTCTGAATCTGAACCATCTTGTTCCACTACTGCATACAAATCAGGAAAGCCTTATGGGGATAGAACAGGGCTTGGATTTGGAACTCAACAATCTAACAAGAGTGGATCCAGTAAGGTCACTGAACCTAGTACCAGAATTGGTCCTAAGTTTGTACCTGCACTAGATCCAACTCCCAGTAAGGTTGCTGAGGCAGTAAAACCCAATGAGAATGCTTCAAGGAAGCAAAATCAGAAGTCAAAGAAGTCAACAGCTCCTAATAAAAAGAATAAATCTAAAAATAGGATCATTGTGCCTTCTAAGCTCACGATAGCGGACTGCTACCAAGTCTCTTTGGACCACGTATGGGTAAGAGAGAAATATTCCAAGGATAAGAATCCTAAACCCAAAAATGTTAATCATTCAAGGGATACTTATCTTAGGGGGAAAGGTAGATTGTTCCCTACTGATGATGATTGGAATATTCCTGCATCTAATGCTAGAAACAGTAAGTATAACCATGCTACTAGGGTAAAACCTAGGCAATGGGATCAGCAGAGGACTTACACAAGACCTCAGCAGACTCCATATTACAGGGTTGTTCCTAACAGACAGCAAACTAATGGTTATGCTAATGTTTCTAACAACCAAACTCACTTCAAACGGCATTATAAACCAAAAGGCCAGAAAACATATATGAATCCTACACAACCTACTGTTAGAACTTATGGATGTGTGGAATACATGTATGAACCAAAGTATGACACTTTTAGGAGAAGACCTTATGGAAACTTACCAAAAGTCATGCTTACTACTGACCACTATGGACCCAAACAGGTTTGGGTACCTAAAATGCATTAACTTTGTTTTGTAGGGTGTCGGTACTTTGACAGTGGATGTTCCAGACACATGACAAAGAATAAGCACTTTATTTATCAAACTTTGTGGCAAAAGATGGTCCAAGGGTGAATTTTGGCAACAAAAATACACTGATACACAAGAGGATATGGTACACTTGTCAGAAATGGACTTACAATCAAGAATGTTGCATATGTGGAAGGACTGGACTACAACTTGCTGAGCACTGGACAATTCTGTGACATGGGGTACAAGGTCACTTTTGACAAAAACAACTGTATTGTCATTAGTGAAAGAGGTGATCAAGTTGTACTTGCTGGTAGAAGACAACAAAACATGTATGTGGTGGATTGGTCTACTGCAGTTCCAGAAACCTGCCTGATTGTGCATACCAAGTCTGAACTCAATTGGTTATGGCACAAGAAGTTGAATCACTTAAACTTTGATGATATTAATCAGTTTGTGAAGAAGAAGTTGGTGATTGGTTTACCTGAGATCACATTCAAAAAGGATGCTATATGTGATGCATGTCAGCAGGGTAAACAGATAAAGTCAAGCTTCGAGTCTAAAACTAAACAATCAACTAATAGAGTGCTAGAGCTTATGCATATGGATCTTTTTGGACCAATAACTCCAACAAGTGTGACAGGAAAGAAATACACCTTAGTGGTGGTGGATGATTATTCAAGGTACACTTGGGTGATATTTATGAACAAGAAAAGTGAAACACTCAAAAGCATGCCTAATCTTTTAAGGAGATTACAAAATGATAAAAGTTTAACATTAATAAAGATAAGATCAGATCAGGGTACTGAATTTCTCAACAAAGTTATAAGAGAATACTGTGAACAGAATGGTGTACTACATCAACTTGTCATTGCCGATACACCTCAAAGAAATGGGGTTCTTTGAAAGAAGAAACAGGACTTTAAAGGAAGCGGGAAGGACAATGATATGTGAAGCATTGCTACCGAAAGATATTGGGTGAAGCGATTAATACAAACATGCTATACACAAAATGCAGAACATTAGTGAACAAGAAGCTGCCGAAGACATCTTATGAGATTTGGAATGGAAGGAAACCAAACATATCCTATTTCCATCCATTTGGAAGCAAGTGTTTTATCCTGAATCACAAGGTCCATTTGAAGACATTCCAACCAAAGTCAGATGAAGGAATCTTCTTGGGATATTCTTCATCGACAAGGCATTCAGTGGTAATGAACAAGAGGTCATCAAACATGAAGAAACAATCCATGTTGTGTTTGATGAACCTAAGTTCACCGGGTATGGAAGATGAAGATTGTGAACTGCTAAGAATCAACAAGTCACCGATCCAGTTGTGTTGAAGTTTTGGAAAGATTCAATGACTTAAAAGTTTCGACATCGCCCCTCATTTGAACACCTGCCGGAAATGTTATCGATGCAACAATCGAAGCGGCTTCAAGGATCTGCTTGAACCCCCAGTAGAAGAAGCTATAGCAGACTCATCAAGATGAGGTTCCCGATAATCAAAATAACCGAATCCACAATGGTTAAGGAATCACCTCACAACAAGTTATTGGCAATGCACAGCAAGGTGTGAGGACTAAAGACAACCTGGAAGCTATGTTTACTTGTTTTCTATATCAAATGGAACCTAAAGTTGTTGAAGAAGCAATTTCAGATCCAGATTGGATAATTGCTATGCAAGAAGAATTAAATGAATTTGAAAGAAATCAAGTTTGGACACTAGTTGAAAGGCCAAGTCATGCAAATATCATTGGTACTAAGTGGGTATACAGAAATAATCTTGATGAATCTGGTACCATTGTAAGGAATAAGGCCAGACTAGTTGCAAAAGGCTATTCTCAAGCAGAAGGAATAGATTTTGATGAAACTTATGCACCAGTTGCAAGATTGGAAGCTATCAGATTATTCTTGGCACATGCTGCATATAAGAACTTCAAAGTATATCAAATGGATGTTAAAAGTGCATTTCTGAATGGCATTCTAGAGGAGGAAGTGTATGTACAGCAACCTCCTGTATTTGAAGTTAAAGATCAAGAAGATAAAGTGTATAGACTCAACAAAGCACTTTATGGATTGAAAGAAGCACCAAGAGCATGGTATGAGACTCTATCTCAATTCTTGGTGGATAATGGTTTTATAAAAGGCACCATTGACAAGACACTTTTCGTAATCGGTGAAGGAACAAAGACCTGGCATGGTATGCAGATTTATGTGGATGACATAATCTTTGGTTACAAAATGATTTACTTTGTGAAAAGTTTGCAAATCTAATGAAGAGAAAATTCCAAATGAGTATGATGGGAGAAATGAACTACTTTTTGGGATTGCAAGTTAAACAGATGAAAGATGGAATCTTCATTCATCAAACCAAGTATACCAAGGAGTTGCTGAAGAAGTTTGGTATGGAAAATAGCACTAAAAATTCAACTCCTATGAATACAAATATCAGATTGGATGAAGATAAAGAAGGCAAAGATGTTGATCAGACCTTATACAGAAGGATGATAGGCAGTCTGCGGTACCTTACTGCCAGCAGACCTGATATATCCTTTGTTGTAGGTGTTTGTGCAAGATTTCAATCTAAACCTAAAGAAAGTCATTTAGGTGCAGTCAAGAGAGTTCTCAAGTATCTAAAAGATACTTTGGGAGTAGGGATATGGTATTCCAAGGAAGGAAGCTTCAAAGTCATATCCTACTCAGATTCTGATTATGCTGGATGCAAGATTGATAGAAAAAGCACTACAGGAACCTGTCAATTAATGGGAAGTAGACTGGTTTCCTGGTTCGGCAAGAAACATAATTCAATATCAACTTCCACTTCTTGAAGTGAGTATATAGTCTTTGGAAGTTGCTGTGCACAAGTACTATGGCTAAGACAACAATTAAGGGATTATGGAATTGAAGAAAAGGAAATTCCAATTATGTGTGACAACACAAGTGCAATTGCAATCACAGAAAATCTGCTTTTGCACTCAAGAACTAAGCACATTGATGTGAGACATCATTTTATAAGAGATCATGTTGAAAAGAAAGATGTTGTGGTTCTATATATCCCTACAAAATCAACTTGCTGATATTTTCACTAAACCACTTGATAGTGAAAGATTTGCCAAATTAAGGACTCAACTTGGAATTATAAAGTTGACTGATATTCAAGAATGTAATTGGAATTCAAAGAAGGGATTAGTCTTTGCTATGTTGGGTGAGCTCACTTAGCAGATTAGTCATTGGTATCAACAATTCCATGTACTTATGTTTGGACAATTGATCAAATGAGGTTGCCAAGGGGATTGGTCTTTGTCATGTTGGGTGAGCTCACTTGATAGATCAGTCATTGGTATTAAATCTCATATTGTATTATCAATTGTACAAAACAAGAAGAAATTAAGGATCAGCAGAGTCTCTTTATCGCCAGGTCTTTGAAGTGCCTTTATCAAAGAGATCGCGAGCCCACCTCACTGAGGACCACCTGCGCCGAATGGAACGTTACATACCAAAGTTATTAAAGTCAAAAAGCAGATTGGCGGGATATTTATTTTATCCTTTATAACCGCAGTTAACACTATCCAACGGTTACAAACGTTATGGAGGAGTAATGGGCCACGTGTCAAGACAACATTTATTCAGATTAATCGTGGTCAGCATCAATGTACGTGCAATGACAGTTGCAACCACCTCCTGTCTATATATTCAGGCCTATCACACAGCAGATTCTCTACTTACAAAATCTCAGATTAATACTCTCTGTTTTTACACTGTGTGAACACAGATTTGAGAAACTATCTTCTTCATCTTATTTTCTCATACAAATGGCGGAAAAGGTTGATGTTCAGATTGAGTCAAGCCAAAGTGTTAGAGGCTTTGTTGTGGAAGCAAACAGAACTGAATTGGCCATTAATATCGGTAGAAGAATAAGGAGATATGTCTTTGATGCTCGAGAATGTGCCAATATAACACCGGAGACAATCTCATATACAAATGTTGTCGGGCTTCGGAGAAACTTTCAAATTCGTGAAGGAATCAAGCATTTAAAATGGCTCGTGAATGGACAAGAAATAGAAATTTCCTCAAGTCTGTGAGGGAAGTTTTGGATTTGAAGAAGTGGTGGATGGTCCATTAAATCCTCGAAGCAATGGATCGCCCAAGATGGCCTTTGTTGATCAAATCAAAACAGATGAAGCCACCAAATCCGTTCCAGGCATCAATTGCAGACATATTGGGAATGAGTACAGTCTACTGAGCAAACTCATTGCTAAGAACATACTTGGACTGGTTGGAAGTATGGACACTCTATATGGACCCAAGATAGAGTTGATGATGATTATCTGCAGGAGCATGAAGTTTGATTGGGCTGGTTACTTCATTCATTACATGAAGAAGGTAGCCAAGGAAGAAAAAGAGGGAAAGAGAAAATCCAAGGCCTTGCCCTTAGGATTGATGGTTCAGACCCTGCTGAATCATTTGGAAATCCCTGATGTAGCACCTGAAAAGATCAATCAGTCTAGATACAAGAAGGAAATTGATTATGCTATTCCTGGTCTAGATGATGATGAAGATGTTGCTGACCCTGCTGCTGATGATGATAGTGATGGTGATGGTGATGCTGGTGGTGAGCAGGTCAAGCCAACTAAAAAGAAACTCATTAAACTCCGCCGCACCAAAGAAAGTCGAGAAAAGAAAGGGTGCGTAAACAAGGAAGATAACTGAAGTATTAAAACCTTCAAAAGAACAAGGAAGCAAACAAAGACAGATCATTGAGTCTGCTTGAGGGTTCAGTGGAGGTCTTCGACCTACTTTGTTCTTTGCAAGAAAAAGCATATTGAAATTCGAGGAATGAGGAAGCCGTGAGAAAGAAGAAGTCTACTGTGGCTGAAAAAGATGATGAACCCCTTTCCAAGAGGAGAAAAGAAATTATCCATAAACAGAAATATGGAAAAGGGAAAGAACTAAAAAACTTGGAGGCACAAAGAGCCCAAGAAGAAGCATCAGTAGAAGAGGAAGAAGAGTCTATTGAGGCTGAGCCCTTGACTATCATCAAGCCTGTGGAAATTACTGACTCCTCACTTGAAGAGGTTGTTAAGTCTACTGAAGCTGGACAGGTTGTTGTTGAGCAATCTGTTGGAGATATACAACTGATCTCACGACCCCGAGCTCCTGAGTATCTATTGAAGATCCACAGCAAACCACTGAACCTGAATCTGCTGTGGTAGTTGAAGAAATGGTTGAAGACCCTACAATTGTTGCATGAACTCAAAGGGGAAGAGCAGTCTGCTGCTAACCCTGCCAATGAGCATGTAAGTCAGGGGGAACCAAGTGTTGTACAGATGGAAGTAGTAGGTACAAATTTACAACCTCAGCAACCTACTGACTTTGGAACATCTGTTGAAGAAACTATGAATTTACTTGTGGAAGCTTTTGGAGGTCAGCAAACCACTGAACCTGCCATTAGAAAGCCATCTATGCCATATGAGAAGGCATCTAAAAAGGTCAAAGTAGATCCTAACTTCAAAAAGGTGCAAAACTACTTTCAGTGGAAGTTTGGATTCTACAAGAGACAGAAACCATTCTTGATCCAATGAGTGGATTTGAAGAATGGGCATTTGAGCAAATTGGGTGTGGATGTACTGTTGGATTTGATAGACACTAGCATGCTTTAATCCAGTGATGGATCTTTTGGATGAAGGAAAGAAAAGTGGAGCTATTATGTTCGAGAGATCCAAAGTTTACACTGGCATGCTGATTCATCGATTCGGATGATGATACCCCTATGTTCCTCGGGAGACCAAAGGAGTAGTTAGAGAAACAACAACCGCAGCCTCTCGGGTCAAGAAGCCACTGATGGCATAGAAGCGAAACCCATGAGATCGGTAAGTCTCACCGAGGGCCAACAGACTGGAGAGATGGATGAGGATCTGCAGGATCTCACCATGGATGATCTGGAAGCATTGATCAATGAAGGAATTAATTTGAGTGCTGGTAGGCTAGGTGATGAATCTTCTACTTTCCATGTTGTAAAGCCTACTGCACAAACTGAACCTGAACAGAGTGAGGATTTGGATGAAGAGAAGGTCACTGACTTCAATGAACCCAGTGCCAGCTCAGATGCATCTATTGAATATCAAGATGGTTTTGACTTTGAGGGCATTCATACTAAATCTGCCATTATCCTAACCAAGATTGGTCATGCTGAAGGATTCCAAGTGGATAATGAGGCTATATTCAATCCACAGAGAGTTGAAGAGGAGGTACAGGTTGCTGAGTTACAAACAAAGACTGACACAAAGTTGGAACAGAGGTACAGTCACCGAGTCTCAAACAAAGACTGGACAAAGGTTGGAACCTGATTTGGGTTTGGAGGAAACCCCTGTTGCTGAAGAGGCTGCTATAGTAGAGCCTACTGGAGACAAGACCACTGAAGGGAAAGATGGTCAGCAGACTGCTGTTAATGAGGATGAGCAGCTGCTGGACTATGACTTTAGTGATGAGGAGTTTCAAATGCCTGAAGAAGAAAATGTTGATGTTAATCCCCCACAGGCATTTGTTCCTATTTTTTAAGAACCGGCCCTTGATCCTATCCTGGAAGAATATCAAGGACCTAATCCTGCTGGACTGGATAGGAGTTGGGCAATGGTTGTGAGCAATCAGAGGCCACAGTACAATGTTGAGGAGCCTGCTGATGACACTACTGGTTGAAGGATGACCAGTGAAGTGCCAGTTGAAGTTTTGAATGAGTTAAGGACTGGTAGAAATGATAGGCAACAGTTAAGAACTCAACTGGATAGACAGGAAGAAAGATTTGAAGAACTGATGAAAATGGTAAATGAAAACAGACAATCTACTGCCACAGTTGCTTCAAACTTCACATATACTCAAAATGCTGTGAATGATCTGATACTAGATGTGAGGGGAATCAAGGTTGGAAATACTGCAAAAGAGAAGTTTCTGAAAGACCAATTCATTTCCATCCATCAGAAACTTGACAACCTGACTGCTACACCTAAGCCTGCTGAGGCTGCTGGAACATCTCAACCTACTGGATTGGATCCTAAGGTTACTGAGAGGATCAATCTATCGAACAGACTTTGCAATCCAGATTACCGCAGCTTGACACCGTAATCGAGATTATGGAAGGGCAAATCGAATAATCTGGTTATTTCACAGAGAGTGTTCATGGCCTATTGTCCCGCTTTTGTTAATGATGTCACTAAGGGGAAGAGGGCAAACAAATTGCAAAGAAAAGAGGCTGCAAGACTTTTTGCACAGAAGAGATGGCAAGATGATACTAATGCTTTCAGGCAACCTGCACCTGACAGATTGTAACTTACTGATGATCTTTTTAGACAATACAAGAAAGAGTATTACAACAGGAGGAAACCTTATCAAGACAAAGCGTTTCATGAAGGTCTAAACTCTTTCTTGGGATTGAAATTTTGAGAGGCAAGGATTAAAGCCTTAAGGGCAAGCAACAGAGGTGGAAGAAGTGGCAGAGGTGATAGAAACTTGCCTATCACAAAAGCAAAGGATTCACTTGAAGAGTTTAAGGAACTATACATGAAGTTTGGATTCAAAGTGAATCGACAATCTCATCCTGCTCAAGCATGGAACTGGTGGAAACAAGTCAATCCTACATTGATTTTACACTCGATTGAAAATGAATGGATGAGGATATGATAGAAGAGGTCGTGGGCCTACCAAGAACAAGTGGAGAAGGCCGCATAACAGAGAGAAAGAAGATGTGAGATCAATCGATACTTTAATCGCATTTTGTTTTTGGCGATTCTAGATCAGAATATCTTTGAACAAATGTTTTTAATGAAAGATGACTATTTGTTCTGTTTTTGTTTTTGTCTTTTTGCTTTGCTGTTAGGTGAGGGTAGTGGCATCATCGCCAAAAAGGGGGAAATTGTTGGACTTATTTCTTAGTTTTGATGATGAGTGCCAGACTAGCTATTATAGTGCAAAGGCAAAAGATGTCTAGATCAAATGTATAGGCTTATTAGAGTTTGATTCATAAACAGTTTGATCAAACAAGCACTCGTAATGGGTCACTGCTTTGGTTTATATCAATGAGACCGGTCTATGTCGATGAGGGTAGATAGGTCAAGAGAGCTAGTCGAACTCCGCCAAGACTGAAGGCGCCGAGGAGGCTCAAACTCGATTCATGAAGGCTAAGGGATCAAACTTAGTAATTAAAGTCAAGGATATGGAATCGGTATTTAGGCAAATCTGTGATGACCTAAACTGATTACATATACCTTGTGTACAAGGTCTAAGTTCCATAAGTTGGATGATGTTTGGAACTTGGTTATAATTCAAAAAGGTGTAATCTAACTTCACAAATAAAAGTTAGATAAAAGAAGTCAGCTGCATTGTATTTTATACACAGCAAATTGGAGTTTAGCAGACTGACATGTATCACAGCAGACTGATGAACCTGCTGATATAATACTTCGATTAAATCAAGATTATATTGGAAGATTACATGGATAAGAACAGCCAACTACTTCTGATTTATCAAAAAAATCAAGGGCTGAGATTAAAAGGACGTTGGGATGGCTCAGATTTTTATCCAATGGTTATATGTCAAAGTGGTGGATGATCGCTTCACAAAAAGGAATTTCGACAGTTGTCACCCTATGAATAGTGACAAATTGCAAATCAGATGGGACAAAAACAAGGAACGGTTACATTTGAATTTCAAATACAAGTCACATGCATTCTTGCCTATAAATAGAGGACTTTCAACTCAGAAACATGAGGATGAAATTAACAAACTTTGAAGAGATATTACTGAGCTGAAAAACACCCTGCTGAACCTACTGAACTTAAAGCTACTGATCCAGAGAAATTCTTCAAGTGTTTTCCACATTCAAGCTACATCAAGCATACACACTTGAAGCCTGCAAGCTGCTGATTATATCATCCTAATCAAGTTGTCGCAATCGAATCATTTATTTGATTCAATCTTTATTTTATAAAGAACTCTTGAGACAAAGAAGCATCCGTTGTGTGAAAGATCGTTGTTTGTGGTGGAGCCGGTGAAGAGGCAATCCTACCCTTCAAGGACCAAGTGGAAGACTCAGAGCAAAGAATCCTACTGCTCCTGGTTTTAGCTTGTGAAGCCATAGTCATTGGTGAAGGACAAGCAACCTTAGGAATCTTTGTATAAGCTACATCAAAGATCTCTAGTGAATTTCCTCCAACATCACAGGAGAAGAGTGGACTGACAGGATTACATCACCTGGAACCACTATAAAATTTGCCTATTTACTTTCAGCATTTACATTCTGCACTCAGCTTATTTTACACATCAACCTACTGAATCTAGCAACTGAAATCACACACTTGCACTACTGAGTATCTAATACTTAGTATCATATTTAACAACAAGTATTAAGGCTTAATTTTGATATAATTCCACTGCACAAATTCAAAGAAACTCAATCACAAGAGACTATCATTTATCGCCAGTTATCAAGTCTCAAAGAGTCATTGAAGTTGCAAAATTTGTTAACTCCAAAGTTTTAAATGTTAAGTTTATTCACCCCCCTCTAAACTTAACCAAAGCCTTTTCAAGGGACCAACAAGGATCTTCATTGACACATCTATTACACAAAAGGCATGATCTTATCCGCTGCAAGTTAGTTCAGTTCTAGCACCAGCTAAGCTGAATTAGCCAACTCCTATACATGGTTGAAGGGTAGGAACAGAACTGTGTTGAGTCATATTGAACATCAGTTTTCCAGTTCAGGTTGAGTTTCATAAAACTCAATTCCTGGGGTGAAAATCAGTTTTTGAGTATAAGTTTATTAACCCCCCCCCCCCCTCTAAACTTGTTTAAGCCTTTCCAAGGGACCAACACTTCTTTTTCAGCACTTGGCAACAGCCGCGTTCGGATCTGATCTATAAACTAGATCCTTGCTAAATTCATTGGCTTTAAGATCAGAGAACAATTTGAAGGTGTCTTCCTCATGTAGACTTCTAGACTCCTCCACTGCAGTAACCTTCATCTCCCAGACCTCTTTTGCAGGTAGTGCCTTGAGAATCCTGGTGTTGATCTCTTCTCTTGTAATAACAATTCCGTGACCATTAAGTTATCTAACATTATTGTACCTAGAACGTGAATTCATTTATTTAAACACAAATACAACATGATTTAAATCGTGCTATAAAAGTACTCAAATAAATTACAATAAACCAGAGGTACCTGAAATAACATTGTCATCTGGTTCAGCCATCTCAGTATCCACTGCAAACACTCAAACTGGGCGACTTGGGCCGCCCTTCCCATTTCCTTGTCTCGGAATATTCGAACTCCCCTTGGTTGGACACATCTTGGCAAAGTGCCCTAAATCTCCGCAATAGTAGCAACCGCCTGAACTAGCCTTACATTCACCTGAGTGGTTCCTGTTGCACTTAGAGCAAAGTGGTGCTCCGGTTGGAGGTTTACTTGCTGCAGGGGCTGTTGTTTTCTTGAAATTTCGTTGTGGTACTCCCCGGCTATTACCTTGACTCGTGCCAAAACTCCTCTTGTTCCCAATAACCACTGTGGCCTTCTTCCTGAAGGTCTCAAACTCCAAGGCCTTATTCAACAATTCAGCAATATTCTTAGCTGTGAAACCTAACATACCAGACTGTATCTGATAGGCTAAACCTTCCTTGTAAAGGGCCATCTTTCTTTCTTAAACCTTCATCAACTCATGTTAGAATCTCCCCAAATCGTTAAACTTGTTGGTGTACTGTGATACTATCATGTAATTACCTTGCTTAAGCTTTAGAAACTGACTTGCCATGTCTGTCTGCACTATCTTTGGGAAATATTCATTATAAAACATGGCCTTAAAGCTTTCCCAGTCTGTCACTTTCCCATTGCTACTCTGTATAGCATCAATCCAAGCTTCAGCTGCACCTAAAAGGAAACTAACCGCCAACTGGGGCCGTCTCAGATTCGGGAACATGTATATTCCTCAAAGCCTTTTCAAGCCTCTTAACCATTCTTCAGCCTTTGAATGCTCGACATTCCCAAAGAAGTCTTGAACTCTGTTTCTTCTCAACCTCGTATACCAGTCAATTGGTGGTGTTTGCTCGAAAACGGGCCTAACTGGTGGGGCTGGCGGATAAACTTGAGGGTATCCATAGGGTATCTCTTGCTGCTGGTACTGGTGTTGGTGGAAACCGTAGGGTGGGTAACCAAAGCCTTGTTGATGGTCAAAATGGGGTGAAGGTGGTACAGTAGGTCAAGGAGTATAACCCACTGGAGGAGGGTAAAAGGTCTGATGTTGCTGCTGATGGAAAACTAGTGGTGAGGGGTGGCTCACCGGTGGAGGGTAAACACTCACTGGAGGTGGATAAATACTAGTTGTTGGGGGTACGTAGACTAGTGGAATGTCTCCCACTACAGTGACTCGTATAGGTGCTTCTCCTGGTTCTCCATAGATGTAGTTTTACCTCGGTGGAGGGTAGCTCACTGGTGGCTGTACTAAACCCTCTGGAACATAACTTATCAATGAAAACTGAACCGAACTTCCCACATGCCATTGTGGGTGTTGCTCCTGATGAGTTCGCGGTGACAAACTCCGCTGAGATCGTGGTGTAGGGGTTGCAGTATGAGGGGGTGGAGTGGGGCTCGGATGAGGTGAAGGATTTTGCCTCACAAAACCGCCTCTAACAACTGGTGTGGGACTCTCTCGTCGAACTCCTGGTCCTTCAGCACCCGCTCCAGTTCTCGTGAACACCATCCTGATGATCAAAGAAAACTAGAATGTTACTAACAGATCTAAAGAAAACTTATCTTAAAAAGAAGGGAAGCCTAAAAGACGCTTCTCTCTGATACCAACTGTAACGCCCCGTTCCTGGACACCGAGTCCTTATCCGGAAATCGAAACATTCGGCACGCATAATATTAAATAGATAATATTACACGCAAGCCTCCACTATGTCGTATCAAATAAAAGCAAACAGAAGCTAAAAAGACTCGGGTAATTTTTTTTCAAACATCTCAGAATAGAAGTTCAGGAACTAGAGAAGGAAATGTAATATTATTACATCCGAAACGAAACCAGCGAATCCAAAATGTACAAATTCCAAAGTACTAGAAGTAAACTACAGAATCCAATAATAATCCAAGTCTATGAAATAAATGAATAACAAACAAGTTCTTCAAGTCCGGCGCCTTCAAACGTCGTCATCAAAGTCCTCTTCGAACTCCTCATTTACCTGTTCGTCTTCTCTCCCCCAAACACAAAAATAAACATGCATTTGAGGTAAGTACATTTGTACAAAGTAAGAAGTAGAAGCTACAATCCAATTAAGGTTATTATTAAAGATGTTATCTTAGTGAGACCGACTCAATTTAGGGTTCATTCCATGCCCATCGACACGTCATGACTAAACATTTCTAGCTTAGCTTTGCTTGGTTACATTATTACTCAAGGACACAATGCATTATGAAAATTCCACCACGAGATATACTTGCCAACTACGGTGATTAGCACCGGTAGTCTCGGGATCTCCCCGGTATGCATATACGTTCGATGGATTTCCTCGACTACCCTTCAGCCTTTTGAGCCAGTAGGATTGTCCACCTTTTATGAACGTATCACATCGCCGATTTGAATCAGTGCCTAACCAAGAATAGATGACGTTTTAGCTTTTACTACACTTATGTAATTATTAATGTGAATTAACTAGTCACCTAAGTGTTTTCAGAATAATACTCACCTTATCAGCTCTACTCTCTCACTTAGACAACTAGACATCGCATCCTAACAATTACACAGACATTGATGAACCCTAGTTCATCAAAGCACAAGCCCTTTCATGCCCTTCTGACGGATACGAACTTCAACTCCCTTTAAGAGTACATTCGATGTTTTAACTGAACGAATCGGAAGTTGAATCGAAGCTTGTTCATATTTAATTAATGTTAACATATCAGGATTAAGGGTTTAAAACAGTGAAAACACGATTATGAAGCCAAAAACCAAGCTAAAATGCTAAAATGGTAAAAACAAGGTAAAACGGGTCAAACGCCTGTTTGACATCCTATGGATGCCCGTTTGGCATTGGACGCCCGTCCGCCAAAAATAGCTACATCCTGAATCAAAAGTCCGACCTCAAACGCCCGTCTGGCTTGTGCAGACGCCCGTTTGAGCTACTAGGGTCGCGAACGCCCGTTTGCCTAATGCAAACGCCCATTCGCCTGGGTTTTCCCAAAACGCTAACATCAATTTCTACTCAGTAAAACATAGAAAACATATGTAAACGTCTATGATCCTTTGATCAACGAAAAAGCACATCTTTCTTGCATCTACGCATCATAAAACACGATCTAAACTTCAATAACGATAATTGAATCGTAGGAAGAGCCTCTTACCTTTTTAGCAGCTAAACCCAAGTCCAAACTCAGAAAAACAGCAGCTAAAACCGCCCCTTTTCTTTTCAAAGCTTCAACTTTCTGTAATCAAAACGTTGCCTTCTTCACAACGATTCCGGTGCTCGACTCTGATCTGAAAACCGTTACGATTTGACTTAGAAATCGATGAGCAAAACCCTCAGCCCTAATCTTGCTCTCTCTCACACGCAGAAGATGAGTTTTGGAGGTGGAAGATCTAATTAAAAGTTTAAGAGACTGATTAGGCTAATTTTTCCTTAAATAGGAAAAATCCCAAAATTACCTAATTGCTCTGATTTTCCTTAATCACCCTTATTAAACCAGATTTTCTTCCTTAAATATTTACATATATATATATATATATATATATATATATATATATCCCAAAAACATATACATAAATATCCAAATTATTAAACTCCGAGTAAAAGAAACCGAACCCAATATTTCGTTTTCGCAAAATGACACGTCTGTCCTTTCCCGAAAATCGGAATATTACATTGTACTTTTATTCCAAGTTTGTAAGACAAGGGTTGTATCTTTATTTTGTAACATGGTACGTTGTAAGCTTTATCTCGTTGTTGTAAGCTTTTCATTTCTACCCCTAGTCGGTTTGTATTCTATTCTAGTTGCATTTATGATTTTACCCGAGCTTGTTGGGCTTCCGTTGCTTTAATTATGATACGACGACGTAAAGGATGGCGTATAATATTAGATTTATTTAATGTTATACGCGCCGAACGTTCTCTTCCGGATAAGGGCTCGGGATTGCCGGGAGCGGGGCGTTACACCTACTTTCCTAGTAAAGGATATTGTTACTAAGCTCTTCCTTATAAGAACAATTGGTAGAAGGCTTCGAAGGTCTAGTTCCCTTTAAACATTGACGGATTATTTCATAAGCTTATATGAATCTGTCCACGACCCTAAACTCATATGAACCTATATATCGATACATTGTTGAGTCTTTTTCTAAATATCTGACCACTTGACCTTTTTTGAATCTTACTAAACCAAAAAATTTTCCTCCGTGAATTTTTTACCAAGGTAGAAAAACATGTACCACTAATCCGAACCTACTAAATTCCTCCCATGTGTCTTTTGCCATTAGGTCGTCAGGGCCGGGAAGCTAGTGAAAAGAATGTGTCAGACGTTTCTTCAACAACCCTTGATCTCATATGAGCCTAACAGAGTATACCCCAATGCAACATTTATTGCTATTTCTGCGTCTTACCCCTAATTAATTATGAATCCAATAATTTTTTTTTACTTAACAACTATTGTATTAATGATAGTCAAGAGGTATTTTAGACATCAATCTTTATATTAATGACAATCAATCGCCTCTTAATCAATGAATAAACTTATATTTTGGAACGGAGATACTACTGCTTAGTGAGTGATTATGCAAATTGTCAATATGATATCATGACATGTAATCATTTTTCTAATAGCAAAAGAAAAAATATAAAAATAGTGCCAAATCCCACCAGACAATACATGAAGAAAACAAAGTAGAGACAGCAACCTTTCTCTGGCCCATTACATGTCAAGTCAGCCCCTCAATGATGCGATCTTCATCATCCTATAATTCTTCCCACTTCAACCCGGCATCTTTTGCCTTCTATAGCAACCCAAAAAAAAAAAAAAAAAAAAAAACCATTAATTCATCAACATACTGTTGAAAAAAAAAAAAAAAAAAAAATCACACAAAACATGGCTGAAGGATCATCATCCTCATCAAGATCCATTACTGCTACTGATCAAAACCAGCTCACAACCCCAAGCCGTTACGAATCACAAAAGAGAAGAGATTGGAATACTTTTGGCCAATATTTGAGGAATCAAAGGCCTCCAATACCAATCACACAATGCAATAGCAATCATGTAATTGAGTTTCTTCAATATCTTGACCAATTTGGTAAGACAAAAGTTCATTCTCAAGGCTGTGTCTATTATGGACAACCTGAGCCACCAGGGCCTTGTCCTTGTCCTGTTAAACAAGCTTGGGGTAGTCTTGATGCACTCATCGGACGGCTTCGAGCTGCTTATGAGGAAAACGGTGGATTACCCGAATCCAACCCTTTTGCTAGTGGTGCAATAAGGGTTTATCTAAAACAAGTTAAAGAGTGTCAAGCTAAAGCCAGAGGGATTGCTTATAAAAAGAAAAAGAGAAGTGGTAGTAGGAAGGGAGACGATGAATCATCATCTTCGGTGCCACTTTCCTGAAACAAGGTATAATATATATATTAGTATTTATATGCTTTTGTTTTTTTTTTTTTTAACAAATTATATGCTTTTGTTTGTATGAATTTATTAAGATTTAAGTATCTTTAGCTTATAATATTATAATTAAAAAAATTATTTTTCCTTCCTCCGTTGTGAGAATCTTTGTTGTATGTTTTCGTTCTTATAAATAAAGTGAAGCATTTACATAATGATTTAAGCTATTTTTTATTCTGTTTTTTTTTTTTTTAATTGGTGAAATATATGGCACAAAACCGTGCTTAATTATATATTTGCATTTGAAACTAATGATGTCCAAAGTATCATGTTGTTGTGAAATCCGAATTCCTCGAATTTAATTAACCAATGCCAACATTAATTCCAAAACTCAGTTTTGGAATCATGTCTTATTAATAATTTGCTGATGTACAACCAAGCTAGGTTGAATTTGGAAAGAAGTAGTCGCAACAATCTAGCTAGTGGCATATTATGTCTGTGATACTGCTAGTCTGCTACTGGGATATATATATCCTCATCTTCCACGACCTTTAATGTTACATGTATAGCACAGCAGCAGAAGTTTGACTGCTCTCTTGAGCATTTAGTCGAACGCTTATATACGCATGTCAGTTAGGTAGTTAAGCAATAACAGTTAGTTTGTTAGTTTGATGTAACTGCTGTCATATGCACTATATAAGCAAGAATACAGCAGATAGGGAGTTCATAACATGAGATTTACATTTGTATGATGGACATTATAATCGAATTCCAAGTTCTTCCTTTTCCCACCGTTTTTGTTATTTGAATTCCTCGAAGAACATGGTGTTCTTCATCTGATTTCTAGATCGATTTGAGCTGTTATTTGAGTTTTAACATGGTATCAGAGCAATACCGCTTCTGGTCGTCGCGTTCTTGTCATTTCTAATTATTTCTTGTTGATTTTCTCCAAATTTTGTTTTTCTTTTCTTGAGTTGAATTGGCGCAATCTGGTGCGAATATTCTTCAACTCCTGGTATTAGCAATCCATATTATATTCATCCTGGGGAAAATCTCAGTATAGTGGTTGTTAAGCCATTATTGAAGGGTGCTGTGAATTTCCACTGCTGGAAGCGGGCAATTGGTATGGTTTTATCCGCGAGGGGGAAGATGAAGTTTGTTGATGGAAGCCTTCCCAATCAACCAAAGACAGACAAGGGCGGATGCACATACAAGTAAATAGGGTCCACGGACCCCGTTAAATATAAGAATACTTTACATTTTACTTATCGAAAAAGATTCCGGACCCGTGAAAAATATTATTTACTTTGTAAAAGATTTACGGACCCCGTTGAACATAATTTCTGGATCCGCCACTGGAGACAGATAAAGATTATGAGGTGTGGTGTCAGTGCAATGATTTTGTTATCACTTGGTTGTTTAATTTGGTTGAGCCCTCAATTTCACCGAGTGTTTTTTGGCTAACCACAGAAGTATGGGATGATCTTAATAGGAGATTTCTTACAGATAATGTGTATATCTAATCCAATCTTGAGGAAGAAATCTATTGTACTAAGCAAGGTACACTTTCTGTTACATAATATTTTACGAAGCTGAAGAGTTTGTTGGATCAATTCTTGGTTATTAGGCCTATTCCACCTTGTACCTGTAGGTCTCTGGGAATTTACAAGGATTATAATCAAATAGATTATGTTTTTAGGTTTGTAAAGGGGCTGAATAGTAGTTATGGCACCGTTAGATCTCAGATCTTGATATCAAAACCCTTGCCGAATGTAGAAACTGCTTTATCCATGGCTTTACAGCATGAAACTCAACTTAATTACTCTATGCAAACATGAGAAAGTGTAGTTTTGAGTGTTAATCAGAGGCATGCAGATTCTTTCACGATCTTCAACTTTCCTCACAAGATACTTCTGTGGATAACACAATGTCCAGATCACAATATGAAAACATCATAAATATGCTCAGAAGTGTGAAGATAAAGGATGGTGACACAGATTCTATCCCTCAACAGCAGCACACACCCTCGGTCATGACTGCTAATGTCCAGGTTGAAACCACTAGACATCCATGTACTTTGTTTAATCGGATTGTAGATAGTGGAGCAACAGATCATGTTGTACACAGTGTTCATCTTATGACAAAATGCACACCTACACAAGGCTTAACTGTTACTTTACCAACTGGTGCAAAAGCTTTAGTATCACACAGTGGTGAAGTACCCGTTAATGAACATTTGACACTCATATTGTCCGAAATATAACAAACACATTTTATTCATTTCGCGGTGGATATCTAGATTAAATGAGTAATTTTTCCGGTTAATATGCGGTGGTGCTCAAGAACAATGATGAACGATACAAAAGGAAATGGGGGGGTGTTTATGGTTATGGTTGCGTTGTGAATGACTGCCTACGTACCATTGAATTGTAAGGGATCAAGCCAAATAACATAGTTCTGATGGGAGAGGTGATACCACTATTTATAGGACTATAGTTGGTGGTTTACAAAGGCAATAAGTAAAGTACAAGTGAAGTCAGGAGAGCTCTATTGGGGCGAGCTTGTACAATAACCGCTATGGGTTAATTACTTGTAACCGTCATGTAGACTGTTGCCAAGTCAAGCGGGCTTTGTCTGAGCAGATGAATGGCGAGTTGGAGGATTGAGCTGGCTGTCCCTTAGTGCTTCGTATCGAGCTAGATGTTTGCTGATCGATGCCTATTAGCCTACTAATTGATGAGAATCATAAAGGCGTTAGGCGGGATGGATTATGCTTGGGTTGGTCGAGCTTATGAAGTGGTGGACTGACTGGGCCGAGGACCCTATCCGCTGTTGGGCAGACAAATAGGCCTGATCCGGATCCGTGGCCTCTTTTCCGGGATTGGCATATCAATGGCCCCCCTACTTCATGATTTCTTCATGGTGCACTCATGAATACGTCATGGAGTAAGTTCTCATTGATTCGCCATGTGCCAGGATGATTGTTGTGAGGGGCTTCTTCTAGGCGTCGCCACAAGATGTCGTGCCAAAACGACCAGGCTTGAGTATGTTTCGCTCGAGAGGGAGTAACCATATGATTCCGTGCCAAAGTGACCGGACTTGAATGCTTTACGCTCGAGGGCGTGTCCTCATGGTGCCATGTATGTAGCGACCAGGCATAAATGCTTTACGCTCGAGGGCGTGTCCGCATGGTGCCATGCATGTAGAGACCGGGCTTAAATGCTATACGCTCGTGGGCATGCCTCATGGTGCCATACATATAGCGACCGGGCTTAAATTCTTTACGCTTGAGGGCATGTATGCATGGTGTCGTGCATATAACGACCGGCCATAAATGGTTTACGCTCGAGGGCGTGTCCGTATAGTGCCGTACATATAGCGACCGGTCTTAGATTCCCTCGAGGGAGAGTTCAAATATGATTCCGTGCCGAAGCGATCGGACTTATGTGATATTTGCACAAGATTGAGTTCTCGTATGATGTCGTGCCGAGGCGACCGGACTTATGCTCGTTGGCCATGATCGTAAGCGGGCTGTTTGGCATGGTGCGTTGAAATCATTTAGCCGAGCTAGCCTCATTAAGATTCCGTTACATAGAGTTATGAGATGGATATTGGTAATCATCCGTACTGGGCGAGCTCAAGAGCGTCGCTTTTATGTCGCGGGGGCGAGCTGAAGAGTGTCGACTTGATTTCGTGTTTGACATAAATGTCGGAGTCAGACATAGCCATTACATTCTGGCAGGTCACATCCTTTGATTGGGCCGCATATTCTGATAACGGCTGTAATTATTATTTCAGATTTTGAATGGACGCATCATTATTGATTTTGAATTTTGAAACGGGGCCTTTTCCGATTCATGCATCTATGTAAATGGGGAGCCTCCCTTGATAAAATACTTTTACGGATTTGAGTTGCTACAAGCAAGGAAATCCAGCCACTATTGGAAGCTTCCGGCAAATATGAGGATTTTCTGGCTTGATTCCAAGGTTTCTCCAGCCAAGGTGCGAGGTATTTTTTGAGTTTCAATCCGAATTCTTCGAGTAACCAAGGTAACCCCTTTATTTTGCTTCGATTTCCCTCTATAACGTGTTTTGCCGGCTATGAACACCTGTACATGCAAGCTTTTCTACATTTTCGTGATGAATACTATGACAATGATGACCATCTTCCTTAGAACATACATTGTTTTTCCAGATTTTGACGAAGAGGTGAGCTATTTTACTTTTCGCTCTTTTAAATGACGTGAGCTCTCCGTTTATGAATTGACGAGATTTTTTCTTGTCACAGAATAATGGATGCTACCGAGAGACGGGCTGAGATTGCCAGGCAAGCACGACGGGCCAGGGAAGAGAATGCTTGACTTCAGGCCGAGAGCCCTCGTGTTACTTTTCCCATCGCTCAAACTCGTCCGGCCTTACAAACGTAGTGGCGGCGCGAGTATCGCCAAGAGGTCACACAAACCGCTGTCCAGAAGAGAGATAGGGCCAAAATGAGCACCCAAGTCCAAGGGTCGGCCCCCAATGCTGTCTGGGCTACTAATAGTGTGGCTTTTAAGGACAAAACTGAAAAGGAGATCGATATGAGTGCCTCAAGTAGAAAGAGGCCGAAATTTACTGACAACGTGGGTCCATTTGTTTCCGCGGAGGGCTCCTCAAGTATTGAGGATCCGGCATCTTCTAAGAAAGCTGATACGGTTTAGTCTGTAGGAGCTGGTGCTAAATGTAACTCGTAGCGAGATAGGAAGGAGTTTCTGGGAACGTGTCCCGCTCTTATTGTGCTGATGATGTGGCTCATCTTAAGGAAATATTTCCATTTCCCCAAGACCCGCAATGAGTGCATCTTGATGAATGAGTCGATTAATGATGCACCTTGGCTGAAGAACTTGCGATAGGCTCGGCCGGTCCCCATAAAACTAGCTGTCGGCGAAGGGATCGCAAAACGGGTTGTTATGTCCGACCAATTAAATGATTTCCTTGAGCATCATGTTAACATCGTCGGGTGGGCGGGAATCTTTTCCAACCAAGTAAAATTTTCATAACATGGTTTTTGGTTACCTAGTTTGGTGCTTCTTCCTTTCAGATGACTACTACGGCCAAGCTGTGCATGAGGGCTCTTCTCAAGGGTAAGTGTGATCTGGCCGAGTTGGACAAAAAGGTGAAGAAGGCCTTGGGAGAGATTGTGGAGGCCCATAATAGGATTTCCATTGCTGAGAACCACACCGCAAAAGTCGAGCACGAGGCTAAACTGACAAGGATTGCTGCCGAAGCTGAGATCTACAGTATGAAATCCTTTAATGAGCAGAAGGCTAGGAAGCTAGATTTCTCACATGAAGGGTGAGTTGGTGAAGGCCCAAGTTGTTGTTAATAAGGAGTATGAGCAGTATGCCGGGGTGGCCCGTTAGTTGTCCAAGACTAAGGAGATGTTACAGTATATCTGCTGAAGGGAATGCTGAGTGCAAGAACATCTGAGTGTTGAAGACTCAGCAGACCACATGAAGACTCCACAGTTTGTTGAAATAGTCAGTAGATTAGAGTTGAATAGAAAACGGTTATTTATTCAGATTATGTTTTAACTGTTTGTAAATTACTCTTAAGTGATTCATGAGGTGTATGAAGCTATAAATACCCCATGATTAGTAGCATTGTGACTTGTTGATTATTCTTTGAATAATAAACTTCCGCATTTTCTTTTGTTTTCATTTGTATTTTATGAACTTCAACATGGTATCAGGGCAGACTTGAGAGTTTCTGATGCTTTTCTACGTTTTTTTTTCTGAGTTTTTTGAGAATTTTGAGAGAATTCTTCACTTTTGCTGAGGTTTTCACAGTTTCTTGAGAGCAAACTGCGGTTATTCTTTCTGTTTCAATCAATTCTTGATTTTTTGTTGTGTTTGGTACTAAAACCAGTGTTATTTGAGTTCTTGATATCCATGTAAGATAAAAAGCATGAATTAAGCCCATTCAGTCCATTCTATGTCCACCCTAATGAGAATCCATCTTTGGTAGTTGTTCAACCATTGATGAATGACAATAGTTATAATCCATGGAAGATGGTGTTGATCACCAAGAATAAAATTGGCTTCGTAGAGGGCACAATTAAAAGGCCAAAAGCATATTTTTGTGCACTGAGGAAATGTGATATAATGGACACTTATCGACTCGATTCGACGTTTTGAGAATAAGTTATATCTATAATTGATAGAGTTCAGTTTTGGATTTATGGTGGCGTAATTCCGGAATTAATGAGTTGAGTAGAAATATTCTGTTTGATGAATATTTTATTCAATTTATTGTATCTACTGGTTATAGGTCCATGGTCCCCGGGTTGCCTCCTAACACGCGAGTGTTTTCTCATTTTATGGAACCTCGAAAATAAATTAAATAGTTGGTCTATTTAATGGATATGCAATATTATTTATTTGGTAAATAATATGTAAAAGAGAAAAGACATTTTCTATTAAAAATTAATGACAGATGGCGCCACATGTGTTGACAAATTAGGAAAAGAAAATTTTCTAGATTATGTCACCTGTGTAATTAATTAATTATCTATTTGTTGGATAATTAATGAAAAAATTAAGAGATTGATTTTTTGGGAATTATCTCTTATTTTGTAGCAAAAATATCTTTTCCTTATAGGTTTTGTGGTGTGAAAAGGATAAATCTCTTGACTAGTTATTTTCCTATATAAAGAGAGTTAATTCCTCCTAACACAGTACACAACAATTAAATGCGCCACTTACAAATTAGAAGGAAGAAAAATTAGTTTCTTGCCTTAGTCATTTAGAGAATATTCGAGGAGTTTCTACGGCGAGGATCGACGTCCATCAGTCGTCGCTAGGAGATACAATCCGGAAGACTACGGCTTCTCCCTTGGTCGATTTTATCATCTCTCTCTTGTATGGGTAAATCTACTAATATTCTCGTAGGATTAATTAGTTATGTCTCATATCGTAAATCGCATAAGCTTCCGCTGTGCAAATATCGTGTGTCTCGATCGGTGCTACTACTTCTAGCATGTGGTATCAGAGACAAGGTTAAAATTTTACGATATCGAGGGCATAATTAATTAATTTAGGAGTGGAATGCATATAAGATTGCATCTTTTATTTTTAATTATGTGATCGAATGTTGTGGTTGGCGAGATGGATTGGGGTTGGTACTTGTTTACACTTAGATCTATTGTAAACTCGTATAATTAGTATTACACGAATATATGATTTATGTAATTTATTTTAGCAATTTAAATTTCGTGGTAGTAGCAATTTTTTTTTTGTTTTTTTGGATCCATCGGCCCAAAGATCTTCAATGGAAAAGATTTTTTTTGGTTCTTGCGCTGTTGCTGAATGCTGTATTGCTGTTGGGGCTGATTGCCTACGACCAAAATAAAAATAAAAATAAAAAAATAAAAAAAAACCTGCTGCAGTAAGTGAAGAGAGGAGAAGAAAAAGGAAGAAAAATGCATCAATTTTATTATCCAAGATCAAGGTGGAAACAAAAATGAATGCTTAGAATACTTTTTTTTTTCCTTATCCTAGTTTAAATAGGTTAGATATGGGGGTACCAACGGTCCATCTTAGTGGTTTACTTTTTCGCATTTATTTTTTTGGATTATTATTTATGTGATACAACCATGTTATACCATGCATCATATTCATGAATTCCACTCCTAGCATATGCATACATGTACATAATTAATCGTGACATTAATTAGGCATGTATGAGACAAAATTAATTTAGATTAATTTAGGTAATTAATTAAATTAATTAAAACGAACGGAATTTTATCGGGATATAAAATTCACATGATAAACTTAATTTGGGATAATAAATCATACGTGGTTTAGGTTATGTAGTGTCTACATAAATTTTGAATTTAGATAATAAAAAATTGGAAAATCCGGAAAAGTTGGACACCAATTAAGCAAAAGGTTCGATAATTGGTTCAAGCGGTCAACAGGGCTTCGGCTCGACTCGACTAGTCCGTCCAAGTGCGACGTTAGCGTCGGGGGTCTGGCAAGGTCAAGCTATCTGGGGAGCTGAGGCTCAATGGGGCAACCTTAGCCCGATTCATCCAGCAGTCGTACATGAACCAACGAAGAGGACGGGTCGGCTTAGCCAATCCCGACACCGTTCGTTGAACTCGGTTAAAGCTCAGCCAAGGTTTAAAACCGATTAGTTGGTGGTTGCTTTTCTTGATTTATTGTTTTTCGATTTATTCGAAAAAATTCTACAATCCCAGAACTTTTATCATGACATAATTAAAACTAAAAAATTCATTGCTGAATTTTTGTTGTGTAGTGTCTACACCAGAGATTTTCTAAATAATCGATAAATTGGAAAATCATGAATATAGTGTCACTAGTTAGACGGTATTTGGAACCGATAAACTAGTGGGAGCTTTAAATTTCATGATTTATTGTTTTTCGAATCATTGAAAGTCTAATAAGTCCTAAATGTATTAGGATTATAAAATTCTTGGTGAATTTTAATTGTGTTGTGTCTACACAAAGAATTTAAAAAATCTGAGAAATGGAAAGTCGTGAATAAGTGACACTAGTTAGACGGTATTTGGAACCGATGAACTAGTGGAATGATTAATTTAAATATTCATGATTTATTGTTTTTGGATTGTGAACAAATTCGAAAAATCCTAATGTGACTACTTAATTTTCAAAATAACGAATGGGAGCGGGGAAGGTGACAACCGACCCCACGGCCTCTACTATTGACACAAGCACGTGAGAGAATGGTGACGCCTCGTGCCGATTTGATTTCGGCCCCCTACGAATGGCCTTCACCGCTATCAAAATTTAAGGCTTGGTCTCCGAAAGGATAGGATTTTGAGTACTCGTCAGGTCACTGACCTACCCTACGGAGGCACACTCGGGGCGTACTTAAAAAACTAAAATAGTAGGTCACACTTACAAAGGTATTTTTGGAAATATATTGGCTGAAAAAGAAAGGTAATCAACAGCTAAACGGGGATGTTTGATTATCAATGGTTTAATTGTTGAGAGAGATTGTCTCAGTTTAATCGTCACCTCTTTGACCTACCCTACGGCGGCACTGTAGGTGTGAGATTAAATCCTTGGATTTGTAGGATAAACTGCATGCATGACATCACGTTTATTATTTCTAAAATTATTATATATTGTGGTGTATGATTTGATTTATATTTCTGTCATAAATTATTTACAACTACATATCATCTCAAGGTAGCTAGACTACTTAAGTAATTAAAATTGACCGATGATGACTTCGTAAAAGTGGAAAAGTAACAAGAACGTTGAACTCAATAATCAAGAATGAAAATTAATTCTTTGGAAGAGGATGATCCTCTTGAGCCTACAAACTTAAGTGACATTTGATAAGGATGTGACTGCTGTCACTCGTGCTGAGCGAGAGACAAAATAAAATTAGTTCAAAGATGACGAGAATGATTTGGTATCAATCTCACTGACATCCTACGCTTTACTTAGTAGTGTGTCTACTCTTATAAACTGCTAGTTCAAGGCCATTTCCTTTAAAGAAAGCCAAGAATGGGAAGGAAAATGTCTACAAGTGTCAGTCATCCAAACAAATAAGTTAAAGGCTAAACCAAAACATTAATAAAAGAAAGCATATGAAATATAGGAAAGTGATTTCGAATCACTAACCTATGAATCCTTAGAGACTTTTTAAACCGAGTAATTTGACTCGGAAGCTAAAGTTCTTTTGTAAGAATAAGGAAGCTGGGCATTCATGATGAAGAGTAAACAACGGGCAGTTATTTCAGCTAAATTAGTGGGAGTGATATAAGGAAACAAATTTCGGATTTTAATCCTTGAATATCGCAGAATTTTTATTTTTGTTTTCAGATTCGTTGGAACAAATGCATTTACTTTCACATCGATAATATAACTGCCTTTAAGAAAGTGAATATGACATTTGTATACGATTCTGAGACTCGGACTTTTGTTTAATAAAGTCAAAACCACTAAGTAATGCTGAAAAGGTATATGTTACACATCATAAACTATTAAGACAAATGGTTTCCATATTTAGACAAACGATTCTTCAGCATCTATTAATTGGTGCATATATCCCTAGAGATAAGATCTGAAGACTGGCTAAGGGTGATTCCTATCTCCCAGTCTAAGAACACTATCTCAAAGGAAAAATGACTAAGCAACCTTTCAATTTGGAAAGGGTAATAGAGCTGAAGAAGTAACACAACTTGTTCATATTGTCCTTCGGAGTCTAATGAATGATACAAGCTAGTGGGAGCTTTTGAGTAATAGACATTTTGTCTAACGACTACTCGAAACGCCGATTAGTTTATCTAAATATTTGGAGGAATCTCTGATATTACCAGAGAAACGAGTATTCAATTCTCAGAAATAGGCTATATCATAGTATTTTGAACTGATGCTCGGCCTACCTCTGAGTGAAATGATTTCACTAAAAGGTTAAACCATAGACTATCTTGTATAGTTATTGATATGCTACGATACACTACTTAACTCAATTAAGATATTAGTTGCAAAATAACGGTTTACATTATTAAGTAATACCGAGAAGTCTACCTAGTGGATTCTTATGAATTTGTGGATAAAGAGTGAACAACATTTACTCCACTTCCGCAAATAGAGGCATTTAGCACTAGTGCTTGAAGGTAGGACCAGAGATTTAGCATACACGTTCACATGGTGAATGTTTATGAAAATCTTAGTGCAATGAGTAAAGGCTGGTTATAAGATTCTTAAGATTGGAAAGTGACGGTTGAACTGTCACAGCCCTTCTTGAAGAATGTATATATAACAACCTTGGACCTTGAAGTACAGTTACTCAAGGAGTTACTATCTGATTCAATCAGACCACATCCAACATTGGTTGTTGGGGATTACCCTGATGAATACTACTGAAACAGATCAGAATGTCAGTCAACCCAAATCCAGTGGGAGTATGGTTTATCCATTGACTCGCTGTGATTATGCAGACTTTACAGTGTGCTGGGGGGTGATTGATAACCTATGGTCTACATAAAAGGCTGTATAGGATTCTGACAATAGGAAGTGGGTTTAAAACCATATACCTGAAAATGGAGTTTTGGTACTCCATGTCTATTCATACTATTGTAAAACCACCTGAGTGTCTCAGACCCAATGGGAGTGATTGGATCTACATGAAGAGATTCGAATGAATGAGAAAGTTTAACTTTCAGAGCAAAGCCAAGTGGTCTAGGGGTAATTCCCTGAGAAGTAGATAGTTCAACAGGGGTGATGACCTAAAAATCTCTCACCACTCAGTCTTTCTTGACTCTCTGGAAAGCAGAAAAATTACCAGGCGTGATGCCCCGAAACTTTCTTGCCTTACAAAGGAGCTTGAATTCATTCGAAACAGAAAGTTTTTAGCTTAAATCCAATGGCAGATTGACTGCCAGTGCTTACATCCATTGGAGGATTAAAGCAAACCTCTAGGTCACTAAAGGTCATATTCCTTAAAAAGGAGCTTGAATTCATTCGGAACAGAAGGTTTTTAGCTTAAATCCAATGGTAGATTGACTGCCAATGCTTACATCCACTGGAGGATTAAAGCAAACCTCTAGGTCACTAAAGGTCACATGTTTGAAATGTGTGGGTTTGACCATAATATTGATGAGTCTTTTGTAGACTGGGGAAACAATATTGGTAAAGTATAGACGTTAGTGCTAATAAAAGATAACACTGCAACAGTGGGAAACAACATGAGTGTGTTATCTGAAGTCAAGAACTGACGAGCCAAAGCTTCTCTGAATCAGAGTAGTGGACTATATTCTCAGAAATCGATTCGGTCGAGTTCATGAGAACAAGTTGTGGCTGTTAGGAAATCACTAGTTTAATGCAGCGGAATTTAAAATTTGATTTCCTTTTCTAGATCATTCTTCGTTTAATGCAATAAACACGTTAAGTAGTTTGACGGTTATACCTTAGATGATCTATAAGATCGTCCGCTTTGACCGCCAACGGAGAGTAGTTCAATCGCGCAAGCCGCCCACGCGTCCGGCCTCTATCGCTAATCCACACGAACCCCTTTGCCGGAATCCTCCTTGGATTGCTATCGAGAAAAACTCCGGTCGCTAGACCGGACCTTCTCTTCCTCACAAACTCACTATGGAAGGCTCTCTATTTTACACAAGAATTATGAACTCTTGCAATTGTGATGTACAAAAGAGCTTGACACCCACCTCCTATATAGTGGTTGGGGCGCCTATATGGTGTGGAGGAGAAGAAAACCTTTTTCCAATAAAATAAGGAAAATCAACTAGATTGATTTATCTCTTTAATTATAATTTATTTTGCCAATATCTTATATTGATTATAATTATCTTATTACCATAAATCTATTATTCCAAAAATCAATTAATATCTTATATTAATATTATGGTAATCTTATTAATTAAAGTGCACAATCCAAGTGTATCTTATACACTTAAATGTGGCGCCCCATATGCCAATAAATTGGCTTCCGGAATATTCTTTAATTAATCCAATTTATATATAATTAATATCTTGTATTTCATTTATTCATAATAAATAAATACTACCATATTAATTTACCACTATAACCTTTATAGTCTAGAGATAAACTTTCCTTATTTGGTTATCAACTATAACCGCATTTTAATCCAACTCGATGTTCATATGTGTGTGACCCGATAGGCTTCCGAATATGTTGGCCGTAGACACAAAGTGCAATTTACTAAAATTCCCTTCATACCTAACGATCACGGGATAGCGTCTAGCAACACACCGTGACCCCCAATCATCGGAAGAGTCAAAAGCAATGACTACTACCTTTCATGTGAAGCGCCATCGTGTAACTTACAATCCTATCATTTGTAATAATATCCATACGATCGTATCTCGAGTGTCAATACATTGACGATCGTATCTTATAATCTGATATCATGCTCTCTCGAATAACACATTGACTCCCACTTTGCAAAGATTCTCGAGAGTTAGACATTCCTTATAAGAAGGCCATTTCGGATATTCGATCCCAATCATAGGATACGCGATTCCCAGGCATTTACCAATCATGTATACTCCTCATGCTTCAATATCATACCCAATCACTACCGCATGATCGCCCGTGGTTAGGAGAAATCTCAATAGTGTCAAAGCATGACAATCCACACCGTGATGCCATGAAGACTCCGGTCAAAAGGATAATTACACAACCGCCACATAGTGTGACACTTAATGTAAGTGGGTCATCTAACGTCGCATTCTCTAATACACGTCCACGCATACCCAAGTGTCTCTACACTTCGATAGAGCGAGATCTATCCCTACCTTCTAAAAGATAGAAGACATCCAATACGTGCTAGTCTGATTATACTATCAATGTCCCATTTGATAATATATAAGACTAGAGACATTTAAGTACCAACCTTGTTATAGTGATTAGAGATCTCATCAACCATAATCACTATCATGGTTTCTCTATCATGATTGATACTAGGGACGTTACTATATATATACAACAAATAATATGAAGATAAACAATATATAATAACATAAGTGCTTTTATTAATCATAATAAAGTTATTACATGAACTAAATAGATCAGAAACGCACCCGACCGGTCGATCCGGTCCAACCCGATTGGGTTTAGGACACCTTTCCAACAATCTCCCACTTGGCCTAAAGCCAATCACCCATATGCCTAAGCTTGCAAGTGAACATGTTTCTCATGCTTAGCTTGAGACAATGCCTTGTTTAACGATCGGCTATGTTATCATCCGTGTGGACTTTCTCTATCTTTACATCTCCTCTATCTACTATCTCTAATCAAGTGATAGCGCCAGTAGCACATGTTTGGACTTCATGAGACCTTGGTTCCTTTGACTGAGATATCGCTCCATTATTATCACAGTACAGATGCACTGGACCTTCAATGGAAGGAACCACACCAAGTTCAGTAATGAACTTCTTCATCCAAACTGCTTCCTTTGCCGCCTCCGAGGCTGCTATGTATTCGGCTTCCGTTGTAGAGTCTGCAGTAGTCTCCTGCTTGGAACTCTTCCAGCTCACTGCTCCGCCGTTAAGCATGAAAACAAATCTAGATTGTGACTTAAAGTCATCCTTGTCAGTTTGGAAACTGGCATCTGTGTAACCTCGTTATACTAAATCATCATTCCTGAAAACCAGGAACATATCCCTAGTACGTCTCAAGTACTTAAGGATATTCTTCACAACAATCCAGTGACCATCACCTACATCGGACTGGTACGTACGAGTCATACTAAGAGGGTACGAGACATCTGGTCTTGTGCATAGCATGGCATACATGATAGACCCGATTACCGAAGCATAAGGGACTTTACTCATTTGTGCCCTTTCCTCCTCTGTCTTAGGACTCATTCCTTTCGACAGTAGACCCCATGTGACATGGGCGACAATCCTTTCTTGGGCGCTCCCATGCTGAATCTCTTCAAAGATCTTGTCTATATAGGTGGATCATGCGACGGACCAAGCAACCTTTTAGATCTATCTCTATAGATCATTATTCCTAGAATATAGGCCGCATCACCCAAGTCCTTCATTGATAAGTTCTTGGATAACCAAGCTTTGACTGATTGTAACATAGGCCCATCATTCCCTATTGGCAATATGTCATCTATATAAAGCACTAGGAACACAATGGCACTCCCACTAACCTTCTTGTAAACACAGGGCTCATCTTCGTTCTTGATGAAATCAAACTGTTTGATTATCTCAACAAAGTGAAGATTCCAACTCCGAGAAGCTTGCTTTAATCCATAAATGGATTTTTGCAGTTTACACACCATCCTGGCGTCATTGGTTGTGAATCCTCAGTTGTGTGTCATATACACTTCCTCGACGAGTTCCCGTTAAGAAAGCTATTTTCACATCCATCCGCGATTTCGTAATCATGGTATGTTTGCAATAGCGAGCAAAATTCAAATGGATTTTAACATGGCAACAGGCGAGAAGGTTTCATCATAGTCAACTTCTTGTCTTTGCTTATAACCTTTTGCCACTAACCTAGCCTTGTAGGTAGTCACGTTACCGTCCATGTCAGTCTTTCTCTTAAAGACCCCTTTACACCCTATGGGAACTATTCCTTAAGGTGGATCAACTAAGTTCCAAACTTGGTTGTCTTTCATGGATTCCATTTCAGAATTCATGGCTTCCAGCCATTTCTCTTTGTCATGACTTAATAGCACTTCCTCATAAGTTCTAGGGTCCTCATCTTCCATGAGATACACGCCAGTATACCTTTCAGGTTCACGGCGTTCCCTGGTGGATCTGCGAGGTGCTAGTGTGTCCATAGTAGTGGGTGGCCCCACATCTGCATGTGGTGTCTCCTCTATTTCCATCAACGGACTGTTATCCGTAAGTGGTTCTCGAATTTCTTCAAGATCAATTTTACTCCCACTGACCCTATCCAGAATAAACTCTTTCTCTAGAAAGTGGCCAGTCCTGGCTACAAACACCTTTTGTTCCTCAGGATTGTAAAATTAGTATTGTCACGGATTTTATGCAATGAAAATAAACAAGTAATAAAATTTATAAATCCGGTATTCCCCAAGTGTAGGGATCGTAATATAGCGATTAATACCGGAGTCGATCACAGGGAATCGAGGTTGTTTGATCTAGTTCTTATTAATTCTTCTAAAATCGTCACTACTATTTATTATTAAACCTAAACTAAAACGGAAAATAAACTGGACAGAGGATTGTCAGTCCAAAGCCAGGAAAGATCGTTGCGAACGAAAATAACTCTAATCTATAAACTAAAAAGAAAATAAACTTCTAAGATAACAACGAAGAACAAGGCACAAAGATGATTTCAATTAATTTTAACGAAGAACAAGCTATGATCCACCTATCTCGGAACTCTCAATTACTACCCTAGATCGTTTAATGAAGATTTAATAAAGATGTGGTTCACCTATCAAATGTATGAATTTCTAATCTCGTAGATAATTCGCCTATTAATCTCTCATCTCTCGATCTTAAAGATTAACGCTCTCAAACCAAGGTGTAAGATTTCTCAATCTAGCAACCTAGAAATTCAACCAAATCAACTCTCATTATTTTTAGGTTAAAAGTCCAATCTTTACTACGGTGATCTAGGTCTAACAACGATTCTCATCAACGTTAAACATCAATAAGCAACAATCCATCGATATAATGGCATAATCAATATAAAAGCATAATAAAGATACAAGCTTTAATAAAACTCACAAAACAAATCCAAAGACGAAATCAAGTTGATGCTCGATCGGCTTCACAAGCTTGTCCAAAACGCTTAGCCTCTATCCATCGTTGGTATGCAAATAATATAAATAAAAAAAGTAGAAGAAATTGTGTTCTTGGTAGTAGGGAAACACAGCTAGGGCGCCCCCAAGGGGCCTGGGGCGGCCAGGGATCGAATTATGGTTTTCAGGGTTGCAGAAAACGCGTCTATTTATAAGTTTTTAGGTCGGTTTCAGCAAAGGCGGTGCCGTGGATGCCCGTCCATAGGGTCTGGACACCAGTCCACTATGCATAAAAACTTCGAGTCGGCCCGAGCTGGATCAGACGCCCGTCCTCCTTTATTTTGAACGCTCGTCCACTGATTTTGATCCAATCCTGTCCAATTTAACATCATATGGACGCTAGTCCACTCATAGACGCCAGTTCACTCTAGCTCACCCTGGACACCAGTTTGATGAATCTGGACGCCAGTCCAGCCTGATTTTGCCTCCAATGTGATTGAATTCTTGAATCAACTCCTTCTTCATCCTTCCTTTCATATAAAACCTCAATGAAAACATCTTTTAAACCTCTTTAACATCCACATTGTATATCTACAAGGCATCAAAAACATCGCAAAGCGTGATAATATCCATATAAATAGAAATGCGACGATAAAACATAAAAAACCTCAAACTTTGCGAAGACATCGTTTAAAACCTCACTTTCTCAGTAAACCAATTTAACACTTCATTTCTATGTGAATTATATGAAAACGGAGAGATTTGTTATAAAATATATCGATATAAAATGTATAAAACCACCCTTAACAACTCCCCCACACTTAGCTTTTGCTCGTCCCGAGCAAAACAAACCAAGAAAATCCCATATATCAGATCACAACCGGTCGACTAGCATAAAAAACATACACCCCATGCAATAAACGATTACTCGAATGTGTAGTGTGTGCAAAGCCTTCTTCAACTTCCACTAATTCCACACTTGACAATTAAAATCAAGCTAACCAACCAATACCCATTAAAGACAGATAATGAATCACCCTGACTATACATACGCCCTACAAAACTACTCACGTCATGACTAGAGTAATACATGTGTTTTCGAAATCTTTTCAGTCGTACCCAGAGGATATTCCCTACAACATATACCTTGGCCTATACTGGGGATAAGGTAGGCGATAACTAAGTCTTACATCCATTTCATACCACTTCTTTTTGCAAGTTGAGTTAACTATTGTCACATTTAAACACACATCAGAATGAGCTATTGCCCTGTCATAGCAGAATAGGACATTCGAGATATACCCTACCTTACTCCAATCATAAGGCAGCTCCTTCTGACTGTCGTGAGCTTTTGGTCATCATAGTGGTATAGGACATTCGAGATACGCCCTACCTCACTCCAATCATCGACCAGCTTCCGACACACACAACTTATTCATCATATTTGTTTTTGAACATACTTTTTAAAGAACAATAGTTACGTTTCACTTATCACATTCAGGCTTCGGTATATTCACGATACTTCCTACTTCAATTCCAACTTCGGACATATTACAATTTCCATGACATTAGCATTAAGCGAACGGTCTGATAATCAAAATAAAACATCATCGGTTTAAATGAGTACAGTCTACTAAGTTCAGCTCGTCATCGAAGAGGCTTACGTGAAAAGAATTCGAGTAAAGGCTTATTAACAAAGGTCTATGCAACAATACTAGTCAACTGAACACAAGTATGGGAATATAAATGAGTACGTAACCAAAGTACGGATTTTTTTAAAAAAATTCGAAAATTTTCTGAATTTTTGAAGAACGGTGGTGAGCATAATAAATTAAACACATTGTAGGTACAACCAATCCCTCCCCCACACTTAAATAACAACATGTCCTCATGTTGTGCAGAAGAAGAAAAACTTATCTGATTTGTCGTTCGAAGGTGGCAATTCTGGAAGTGGCAGCAAGTCATATCCGTAAATGCACAAAGAAATCGATGGCTGTGGACTATCCACCGGAAAACTGGCTTCATCTGAAAGCTCACAAGTGCTATCGCAAATACCCTGCACACATGAAAAAAACAAAACAAGACGGACCTCGGGGGTAGGGGCATAAAAGATGATAGACAAGGCATTATCATGGAACAAAGCATAAGCAATGTAAAAATTGACAAAAACCGAATCTATGTGAAAAGTAGTGCACAAATGTAACATCGGCAGGAAGGAAGGAATCACATGGACTTTTCAAATTACGAAAATGCAAGTTAGCTAACCACAGAAACCGACACCAAAAACCTAGACGACACAGGACAAACCTAGCCCCCCTTATTCAACAAAAACAAAATAAACCAAAATAATAATAATAAAAAAAAACTATTCTTATTATTGGGTTGCCTCCCAATAAGCGCCTTTCTTTAGTGTCTTTGGCTAGACACACGTATTATTCACTGGATCGTGCCACTTAATCTTCCTTCCGGCCACTACTTCGTGTAAGCTCGGTCATTAGTGTGGCTCTGAAACAACATCTCACACATGGGGTCGTGTTCTTTACCGCTTTCCAAACATTCTTAATTTTCCCATTGCGCACTTCTTCTTCTTCAATCTTCTTTAACTCAGGCCTCCCGCTTAAACTCTTCCATATCCCAACTACCACCCGAACTTCCTCTCTTGGACCACCGCCTCCATTCTCGTAAAACAAATCGGGTGAAAACTCGTCAAACTCATTGACTTCAGGGGTGCCACACCCGAGGATGTCGAGGAAATGAACAATCAAAGGCTTCTCTTTGGGTTGACCGATATAATGCTTACACCTTTGGCCATGCACTCTAAACGGCTGGTCACCATGACCTCTAAGTTCTAAAACACCTCCAGGAATGATTTGGAGAATTTCAAAGGGACCGGACCATCGTGTCCTCAGCTTTCCGGGGAACAGATGTAACCTGGAATTGTACAATAAAACTTGTTCACCAAATTGAAATTCTCGCTTCTTGATTTTGGCATCGTGAAGGAGTTTTGTCTTTTCCTTACTTATCCTGGCGCTTTCGTAGGCCTGAAGTCTAAATTCGTCCAACTCATGCAATCAAGCAATCGATGTTTTCCACAAGATTGGGAATCGAAGTTTAAAAACTTAATGGCCCAATACGCTCTATGCTCTAATTCGATTGGCAAGTGGCATAATTTTCCATACACCATCTGATAGGGTGATGTGCCCATAGGGGTCTTATAGGCAGTTCGATACGCCTATAGTACATCATCCAGTTTGAGACTCCAGTCCTTTCTATGACTGTTAACTGTTTTCTCCAGGATCTTCTTTAAACTTTGGTTGCTTCTCTCAACCTGACCACTAGTCATAGGATGGTATGGTGTGCCAATTTTGTGCCGGACACCATATTTCTCAAGAACTTTCTCCAGAGGTCGGTTGCAAAAGTGTGTACCTTCATCACTTATCAAGGCGCGTGGACACCCGAATCTCATGAAGATGTTTTTCTTTAGAAACTTCATGACCGTTTTATGATCATTGTGAGTCGTGGCTTGAGCCTCCACCCATTTTGATACATAATCCACGCAGACTAAGATGTATTTATTTCCACAAGATGATGGGAATGGTCCCATAAAATCGATACCCCATACATCAAAGACTTCGCATTCTAGGATGGGTTTCAAAGGCATGTCAAAATGCCTTGTTAAAGTTCCGGTTCTTTGACACCTATCACAAGCTTTACAGAAAGCTTCTGTGTCTTTAAAGATCGTGGGCCAATAGAAACCGGATTGGAAAATCTTAGCAACGGTTTTCCAAAGACCAAAGTGACCTCCAGTGGGTCCACTGTGACACTGCTCAATGATATCACACGCTGCTTCAGAACACATCTTCTCAGCAAACCATCTTTACAAATCTTGAAGAGGTAAGGTTCATCCCAAACGAATGTTTTCATATCGGAGAAAAATTTCTTCTTCTCCTAATAAGACAATTCGGATCTAGATCTCGGGAATGTAAGAAGTTGACGATAGAAGCATACCAAGGATTTTTAGGAGTGCACTTGTCTAGATGCATAACATTCTCGGAGAGGAAGGTAAAGATCTATCCCTTCAGGTTCTTCCACTTCTTCATCCTTCATTCTAGACATATGATCATCTACTTCGTTTCCACCTTCCTTACCAGTCAGGAGATTAGCCTCCCGACTTCCACTAAATTCTTTATTTCTCAGGGGATCAGCCACCTGAGTACTCTCATCCAGAACAGAGAAACCACTAAGTTGAGTGTCGGACCTTACATTCATAGCACTAGCCTCTTCTCCACCATTGTATGTGGATGCATAGTTAGATTAAAGTGGATTCTCATAACTTGCATCATAATTGATATTAGTATTCCATTGGTGGGGTGAATTACCTCCACTGCACTGAGCCTCATAATGGTTTCCACCACAATACGAACATCTCACTTGAACGTTATTAAATCCATGTCCGTAAGAATTTTCATCAGTTGAGGGTATACGAGCATCGGATCCAAAGACAGTTGAATCCATTAAACTTGACACTTCTACTTTTGGGAGACCACTGAATTGAATGCCGGATCCTAAATTCATGGCATTGTCCTCTTCTCTATCATAAGGAAGTGTGGGAGCTAGGTTAATGCCTTGGTCTTGAGCCATTTGCTTGAGCCGTCTCTCAAGATTCTTGAGTGTCCTGTTTTGCTCCTCCCGAAAGGAGCTCCATTCAGCTTGGATATCATTCAAGTGCGAGGGGCCTTGAGAGTTTTGAAGGTTCTGTGGGAAAGATTGGCTAGAATGACTTTGAAACAAAGGATCGGGACTGTTCTGATTGAACCACTGATTTTGATTGGAAAAATTGATATTTTGGTTCTGACTGAAGTTCGGGTTTTGATAGAAATTCGGATTCTGAGAATTGAAACCCTGGTTTTGAAAACTGCTTTGGCCAGAGAACTGATTATTAAATCTCTGAAACTGCCGGCCACAGGAAGCATTTACTTCAGCGTTCTGTCCACTCATAGGACAGAAACGAGCAGTGTGTCCCATATTATCACAATTTTGACATGTGACTAGGTTAAACTTTCCCTGATTCTGGAAAGAATTGACTCGATACGCAAGAGGGGAAAGAAATTGACACCGCCAACAAAGATGGCCAGGTCGACAACATCATCCACGTAATGTAACTTGTGAGTTACGTGGGAAAGACGGGTCTCGATTCATAGGATTAAGCGACATTTGAAGAGCGCCATCTCATTGCTTCAAAGATGGCGTTACGATCTTGCATAATCCCATTTGATGACATTTTTTTTGTTTTTTTATTTTTTTATTTTTTTTATTTAGAAAAGAAACAGAAAAAGAAACGGAAATAGAAAAATATACGGAAAACCTAAACAGAAACCTACCTACGAAAAAAATTTAAAACAGAAAACAAGAAACCGCAAAAAGGGAGAAAAACGTGTCGAAATCTTCTGAGCCCAAAATGGAAGGGAAAACAGTGGATTTTGACCTCGAAAACGGTGTCAAACGCCCTCTGTCTGTTCACCACGTCGTCGGCGTCGGAACGAGCTTTCCGAATTGAGGTCCTGCGCGCCAAACGGACACTCGAGCCAAAAGTTATGGCCAAAATACTAACGAGTGCTAAAACGATCCCTTTTATCCAAAAGTTCGATCGTACAAAACGTGGGGTCAGATAATTCAACCTCAGATGTCCCCTAATCAATGTAGATACTAGAAAGAATAGAAAAAAAAAACCTATCTACAAAAAATTCGTAACAAAAACAGAAAAATCAATAAAAACTAGACAACCGTACCGATTCCCCGGCAACGGCGCCAAAAACTTGTCACGGATTTTATGCAATGAAAATAAACAAGTAATAAATTTATAAATCCGGTATTCCCCAAGTGTAGGGATCGTAATATAGCGATTAATACCGGAGTCGATCACAGGGAATCGAGGTTGTTTGATCTAGTTCTTATTAATTTTTCTAAAATCGTCACTACTATTTATTACTAAACCTAAACTAAAATGGAAAATAAACTGGACAGAGGATTGTCAGTCCAAAGCCAGGAAAGATCGTTGCGAAAGAAAATAACTCTAATCTATAAACTAAAAAGAAAATAAACTTCTAAGATAACAACGAAGAACAAGGCACAAAGATGATTTCAATTAATTTTAACGAAGAACAAGCTATGATCCACCTATCTCGCAACTCTCAATTACTACCGTAGATCGTTTAATGAAGATTTAATAAAGATGTGGTTCACCTATCAAAGGTATGAATTTCTACTCTCGTAGATAATTCGTCTATTAATCTCTCATCTCTCGATCTTAAAGATTAACGCTCTCAAACCAAGGTGTAAGATTTCTCAATCTAGCAACCAAGAAATTCAACCAAATCAAGTCTCGTTATTTTTAGGTTAAAAGTCCAATCTTTACTACGGTGATCTAGGTCTAACAACGATTCTCATCAACGTTAAACATCAATAAGCAACAATCCATCGATATAATTGCATAATCAATATAAAAGCATAATAAAGATACAAGCTTTAATAAAACTCACAAAACAAATCCAAAGACGAAATCAAGTTGATGCTCGATCGGCTTCACAAGCTTGTTCAAAACGCTTAGCCTCTATCCATCGTTGGTATGCAAATAATATAAATAAAAAAGTAGAAGAAATTGTGTTCTTGGTAGCAGGGAAACGCAGCTAGGGCGCCCCCAAGGGGCCTGGGGCGGCCAGGGATCGAATTATGGTTTTCAGGGTTGCAGAAAACGCGTCTATTTATAAGTTTTTAGGTCGGTTTCAGCAAAGGCGGTGCCGTGGATGCCCGTCCATAGGGTCTGGACGCCAGTCCACTCTGCATAAAAACTTTGAGTCGGGCCGAGCTGGATCGACGCCCGCCCCTCCTTTATTTTGAACGCTCGTCCACTGATTTTGATCCAATCCTGTCCAATTTAACATCATATGGATGCTAGTCCACTCATATCGAGCCTTGATTCCACTCTAGCTCACCCTGGGCGCCGATTTGATGAATCGGGCGCCACCCAACTTTGATTTTGCCTCCAATGTGATTGAATTCTTGAATCAACTCCTTCATCATCCTTCCTTTCATATAAAACCTCAATGAAAACATCTTTTAAACCTCTTTAACATCCACATTGTATATCTACAAGGCATCAAAAACATCGCAAAGCGTGATAATATCCACATAAATAGAAATTCGACGATAAAACATAAAAAACCTCAAACTTTGCGAAGACATCATTTAAAACCTCACTTTCTCAATAAACCAATTTAACACTTCATTTCTATGTGAATTATACGAAAACGGAGAGATTTGTTATAAAATATATCGATATAAAACGTATAAAACCACCCTTAACAAGTATCATCTAGTTTCTCTAGGATATCCCACTAACAGACATTTGTTGGATCTGGCCTCTAATTTGTCAGGCATCATCCGCTTCACATAAGTTGGACAACCCCAAGGTTTAAGATATGCCAGATTTGGTTTCTTCTTGGCCCATACCTCGTATGGTGTAGAATCAACCGCCTTTGATGGAACTCGGTTCGATTGTATAGGATGCGGTTTCTAGAGCATACCCCAAAACAATTTTGGAAGAATCGCATAGCTCATCATGGATCGTACATGTCTAACAAGGTGCGGTTCCTCCTTTCAGACACGCCATTCATTTGTGACGTCCCGGGAGGGGTCCATTCAGGTAGAATCCCATTCTCCTTCAGATTGTCTTGAAACTCTCCATCCAGGTATTCTCCACCTCGATCGGATCGAAGTGTTTTGATTTCTTTACCTAGTTGTTTCTCTACTTCACTGCTGAATTCTTTGAACCTTTCGAAGGCTTCAGACTTATACTTCATTAAGTATATATAACCATAGCGAGAATGGTCATCAGTGAAAGTGATAAAATAAGAGTATCCTCCTTTGGCTTGAATTGACATTGGGCCACATACATCAGTCTCAACCAATTCATTGGATCTTATCCCTTTGCAATTAAATGGTGACTTTGTCATCTTGCCAAGTAAACAAGCTTCGCATGTATCAAACGATTCATAATCGAATTGATCCAACATTCCATCTTTATGAAGTTTGGCAATGCGATTCTTATTTATATGGCCAAGTCTACAATGCCATAAGTAGGATTCATTGAAGTCATTTGTTTTGGCTTTCTTGTTATTTATATTAAGTACGTCAACATTCATTTCTAATATGTAGAGACCATTGCTAAGTATGCCAAGATACCATAAAAGATTCCATCACGTGAAAAGAACAACATTTATTCTCAAACGTAAATGAAAACCATCAACATCTAATGCGAAATGGAAATAATACTCTTCGTAAGAGCAGAACAAAATAACAAGCACTAAGTTCGAGTACCAGCCCACTGGGCAATGAAAGAAAATAAACTCCTACGGCTAGTGTAGCAACACTTGCTCCATTTCCAATGCGTAGGTCCACCTCTCCTTTCTTCAGATCTCTAGCTCTTCTTAGTGCCTGCATATTCGTATAAATATGAGAACCACAACCAGTATCTAATACACAGTGGTTAGACTTAGAAGAAGAAATGTTGACCTCAATCATAAATATACACAAGTCGAAGCATCGAATGCTTCTTCTTGGTACTCAAGAAGCCCTTGCGCTTTCTCCTCCAATGTTCGGTCTCACCGCAATGGAAGCAAGCATCCTTGGATTTGCCTTTCGCTATCTTAGGCGTTGGCTTAGGTGCAGATTCGCCTTCTTGGACTTTTTTCTCGGCTTTTGCCTCGCCTTCCTTGAAGTGACCAAAGAACACTTGCTTTCCTTCCCCACAAAGTGCCTCGGCCAGCCTTCAACATGTTCAATAACTCCGCAAGGGAGCAATCTATCTTGTTCATGGGATGGTTCATCACAAACTGTGAGAATGAATCAGGTAGAGATTGCAGAATTAAGTCAATACTCAACTCTCGTTCCAACTTGTGGCCCAGCTTCCCAAGCCTCTCTATGTACCCGATCATCTTTAGCACGTGTGACCCCACAGCAGTCCCAGATGCCATCTTAAAGCTAAACAGGGCCTTCGAGACCTCGTACCTCTCAGTTCGAGACTGAGAAGCATAAAGTTCCTTCAGGTGGACCATGATAGAGTAGGCGTCCATAGACTCATGTTGTTTCTGCAGTTCCGGTGTCATAGAAGCAAGCATGATGCATGTAGCATCAGTACTGTCATAACAGTGCTTGTTGTATTTCTCGACAACATCTGCAGCCGAACCCTCAGCGGGCTTTTCTGGTAGGGCCTCGTCCAAGACATAGCCAATCTTCTCGTGCCTCAAAACGATTTTGAGGTTTCTTTCCCAATCGAGAAAATTAGTTTCGTCAAGCTTGTTTTCGATGATAAAACGAAGGTTCAATTTGTTTGACATTTTCTACAACAATAAATAAAGATAGACTAAGTAAAAGCTCATGTATAAAAACCCTAAATTTGCACTTAAAATTTTATAAGGTTTTACTCCCACTAGCCAACTATTCCCAATTGGCTTTCAAGAATTTAAGTAATTCTTTAGTGGATGGAATCTATCTCTAGTTGACTCGATCCCCGACGTGGGCCGATCGACCGAGTCAATTTCGAAGGTGGGTACTAATTACCGATCGAATCTTATTCGATTTCCATTGGTTGACTAGTCAACTCTTTGACAATTCACATCTCTATGTGATAGCCACCCTTTGTCTCTAAAATCAGACGGTCCTGACGTGGGCCAATCACCGCAAGATTCTTAGTCGAGTCGTAACCCAAATATTCATGAGATCTCATAACGATCATATCTCGATAATGACGATATACCCGTGGTAGGTCAACCCCCGACTTGGGCCGATCAGTTGGATCCGAACAAAGGCTCTTCACCGTCATTATAATATTGGGAGACAATTTTGGCTTGATTTTTGGCATGGGAATAATTTTAAATTAATTCACTTAATTAATTTGGCTTAATTGTGGTCTCATCTACTGTGTGTATATTACTACGATATCATATAAAGTAAAACATACACAACATTCCGCGCATAAAATAACCGGTATGATCATGAACTTTTCCTAGGTGCGGTTTCGAATACAAACTGACGAAACCGCGGGTCACAAACTAAGGGTATCTGCAACCGCCAATATGATCTTTATTGCTGTACGCCAATGGGTTCTTTATCTCTCCTTGGTCTTCAACTTCTTGCTCCATTCTTGTTACATAATAAATAATTACACCCGCCGCACACGGGGGGAGATAACGGGAATGAGATAATTGCAAAAAGTTAACTAGGTCACGTTCTTCATAACGGCCTAGGACAATTTTTCAAAAACCAACATAAAGAAAACATTCCCATCTATCCTATTGGTCGAGTCCATGATCAATCGGGGTCCATATAATCACATTATATCTACACATCTAATCCATACAATTTTATCTTATGAAAAAGATTTGATTCTAATTTTAACTACTCATGCGTCTTTATTTTATCACATCAAATAATTAAATAACTTTTAAATAATTATATGACATAATCGAAAATTAAAATTAACATTTAATTTTAAATCAATTTTAATTTCAATTAAATTTGAACTATTCAAAATAAAATTAAAATTATAAAGTCTCCTATTTGTTTCCTTTCCAAAACTAAGTTTAGCTTAGGCCTGGCCACTTTCCAAAATCAAAATTTTGGAAGTGCCTTGCAAGCTAAACTTTTTACAAATCAAATATCTGAAAAAGGGCCTAGGCCTATTCCAAATCAAATATTTGGAAATGCCAAATTATTTTAGTCTAGGCCTGGCCACTTTTCAAAATCAAAATTTTAGAAGTGGCCTAGGCCTAGGACTTTTACAAATCAAATATTTGAAAAGGACCTAGGCCTATTCCAAATCAAATATTTGGAAAGGCCAAATAATTTTGGTTTAGGCCTGGCCACTTTCCAAAATAAAAATTTTGGAAGTGGCCTAGGCCTAGGCCTTTTACAAATCAAATATTTGAAAAGGGCCTATGCCTATTCCAAATCAAAATTTGGGAAGGCCAACATGCCATATGGTTTCCCAATGGTCCAAACTATTTGAACCATTGGTTGGCCATATGACACAACTAAACAAACGAGATATCTATGCACAATAAAATATCACAAAACGAAAAGGGTTGATCTCTCCCATTGGAAGAAGAGAGCCGACGGACGGCAGCCCGAAGACCACCGCCGCCGCCGCCGAGGGATGGGGGCGCCGCCAGTCGGCCGACCCCCATAAACCCTATTTTATATTTTTTTTGTTTTTTTGTTTTAACTTTTCGTGATTTAAATCTTGGCCATGCAATTAATTTATGCTTATTGCTTAAGCTCAAAACCTTGCTCCGATAACACTGTTAGGAAATCACTAGTTTAACGCAGCGGAATTTAAAATTTGATTTCCTTTTCTAGATTGTTCTTCGTTTAATGCAATAAACACATTAAGTAGTTTGACGGTTATACCTTAGATGATCTATAAGATCGTCGCTTTGACCGCCAACGGAGAGTAGTTCATTGCGCAAGCCGTCCACGCGTCCGGCCTTTATCGCTAATCCACACGAACCCCTTGCCGGAATCCTCCTTGGATTGCTATCAAAAAAACTCCGGCTGCTAGACCGGACCTTCTCTTCCCTCACAAACTCACTATGGAAGGCTCTCTATTTTACACAAGAATTATGAACTCTTGCAATTGTGATGTACAAAAGAGCTTGACACCCACCTCCTATATATAGTGGTTGGGGCGACCGATATGGTGTGGAGGAGAAGAAAACATTTTCCAACAAAATAAGGAAAATCAACTAGATTGATTTATCTCTTTAATTATAATTTATTTTGCCAATATCTTATATTGATTATAATTATCTTATTACCATAAATCTATTTTTCCAAAAATCAATTAATATCTTATATTAATATTATGGTAATCTTATTAATTAAAGTGCACAATCCAAGTGTATCTCATACACTTAAATGTGGCGCCCCATATGCAAATAAATTGGCTTCCGGAATATTCTTTAATTAATCCAATTTATATATAATTAATATCTTGTATTTCATTTATTCATAATAAATAAATACTACCATATTTATTTACAACTATAACCTTTATAATCTAGAGATAAACTTTCCTTATTTGGTTATCAACTATAACCGCATTTTAATCCGACTCGATGTTCATATATGTGTGACCCGATAGGCTTCCGAATATGTTGGCCGTAGACACAAAGTGCAATTTACTAAAATGCCCTTCGTACCTAACGATCACGGGATAGCGTCTAGCAATACACCGTGACCCCCAATCATCGGAAGAGTCAAAAGCAATGACTACTACCTTTCATGTGAAGCAGTTACCGTGTAACTTACAATCCTATCGCTGTAATAATATCCATACGATCGTATCTCGAGTGTCAATACATTGACGATCGTATCTTATAATCTGGATATCATGCTCTCTCGGAATAACACATTTACTCCTACTTTGCAAAGATTCTCGAGAGCTAGACATTCCTTATAAGAAGGCTATTTCGGATATTCGATCCCAATCATAGGATACGCGATTCCCGGACGACCAATCATGTATACTCCGAATGCTTCAATATCATACCCAATCACTACCGCAAGATCGCCCCGTGGTTAGGAGAAATCTCAATAGTGTCAAAGCATGACAATCCACACCGTGATGCCATGAAGACTCCGGTCAAAAGGATAATTACACAACCGCCATATAGTGTGACACATAATGTAAGTGGGTCAGTCTAATGTATGCATTCTCTAATACACGTCCACGTACAGTCCAAGTGTCTCTACACTTTGATAGACGAGTTCTATCCCTACCTTCTAAAAGATAGAAGACATCCAATACGTGCTAGTTTGATTATACTATCAATGTCTCATTTGATAATATATAAGACTAGAGACATTTAAGTACCAACCTTGTTATAGTTATTAGAGATCTCATCAACCATAATCACTATCATGGTTTCTCTATCACAGATTGATACTAGGGACGTTACTATATATACACAACAAATAATATGAAGATAAACAATATATAATAACATAAGTGCTTTTATTAATCATAATAAAGTTATTACATGAACTAAATAGACCGTAAACGACCCGACCCGGTCGGATCCGGTCCAACCCGATTGGGTTTAGGACACCTTTCCAATAGTGGCAGTGTCCCATCCATCTTATTGATTAAGATATTGATGCATTTCTTTGTATGCTAGATTCAACGAGAGGTTTCATACCCAACCCCTCATGGAATTATTCTTTAAATCTTCAGATATATAGAAAATGGAATAATTTCTCTTTTGGATAGAGAATGTCATATTGTTAAAAGTCAATTGTAATCGAATCATGGATTCGAGTATTGATAGCAGTATAGTGCATTCTCAAGTATCTTTAGAAAATGAGGAATCATATGCTTGTGTATTCGGGTGCAAACCTGAGTATTGTTGACTACATTGATTCTGATTATTAGTCGGATAAAGGATGATCGTGAATCAATCTCAAGCTCAGTGTTTGCTCATAGTGATGGAGCTACAGTCTGGAGCACTGCTTATTTGACTATGTTAGTCAAATACATAGAAGCTTTCGGAGCAGCTAAAGAGGCAGTGTGGCTTCAGAAGTTCTTTGTTGGATCGGGAAGTGATTCCAGGTCTCAATGAGCCGATACCATTTTACTGTGAAAACAGTTGAGAGGTAGCTCATGAAAATGATCTTCACAGACAAAAGAGGTCAAAAACATATTGAAAGTAAGTACCACCTGGTCAGACAGATCGTGCAGAGAGGCGACGTTTCGGTCCTAAAGATCGCCTCAAGCAGACAACCTAGCTGATCAGTTTACCAAGTCACGTGGCATCTATTGTCACTGGTGAGCGCTTGGCGGGTATAAAATTGGGAGATATGTCTCATCTGCTTTAGAGCAAGTGGGAGAATATTGTGGATAGAAAGAATAAGGGTGTGGTGCTCTAAAAACAATCATTGCTTGTCTTTACGGGCAAGTGGGAGATTGTTAGATATAGTGTGCCTGAAAGACAATTGTTGCTTGTCCTTATGGGCAAGTGGGATATTGTTGGAAGTAGTGCCCAAAAGACAATTTATGTAATTGTTTTCAGAATTAATAAATGACAGATTTATTCTCAGTAATACACTACTGAAAACCCCAAGTCGTATCATATATAGTCATATAACCTAGTGTGTGTCACACATGAGGATTATGTTTATGGTGATACACTTGAACTATTAGTCTGTGGTGAAATTAATCAAAGTATGGGGTCTATTGATTAAACCAACATTAATGCACCCAGAACACTTTATGGTGTGACCGACCTATCCGGACCGTCGACATTGGTTGGCTAAGTGGGGCATTTATATATGATGATAGTCATATAGGACTAGACTGATTTAATATGAGTTTCTCATAGAATTCCGTGATTCAGAAATCTTATTAAATCACAAGATGATCATATATGGATTAAACCATAATCCTGAAGTGATTACAGACTCCTACTTGTTTCAGGATAGGGTTTGATGTGTTCGTTAAGGACCGCTAAGAAGCGTGGTCCGAATCACTTTCATGTTGGCACTATTCTGGAATGAGTGAGAAGTGTGTGTCTCACAGTAATGAAATTCAATCCTTTCTGCGGGAAGTAGAAAGACAATCTCCTTGTTTGTTAATCCAAGAAACTGATCGATCCCGGGACTTCGTATTGGTTATGAACTAATTGATCACTAGTGGGTTAATGGTAAATAAGGATAAGATGTAGTGAAGAAGGTTTACCGAAATAATCCTACTTCAGTATGGATAGTCTGTGGAGGGTTAGTTTAAATGAAATGATTATATCAATGGACACTTATCGACTCGATTCGACGATTTGAGAATAAGTTATATCTATAATCGGTAGAGTTCAGTTCTGGATATATGGTGGCGTAATTCCGGAATGAATGAGTTGAGTAGAAATATTCTGTTCGATGAATATTTTATTCAATTTATTGTAGCTAATGGTTATAGGTCAATGGTCCCCGGGTTGGCTCCTAACACGCGAGTGTTTTTTCATTTTATGGAACCTCGAGAATAAATTAAATAGTTTGTTTATTTAATGGATATGAAATATTATTTATTTGGTAAATAATATGTAAAATAGTAAAAACATTTTCTATTAGAAATTAATGACAGATGGCGCCACATGTGTTGATAAATTAGGAATTTTTTTTTTCTAGATTATGTCACATTTGTAATTAATTAATTATCTATTTGTTGGATAATTAATGGAAAAATTAAGAGATAGATTTTTTTAGGAATTATCTCTTATTTTGTAGCAAAAATATCTTTTTCTTATGGGAATAGGTTTTTGTTGTGTGAAAATGATAACTCTCTTGACTAGTTATTTTCCTATATAAAGAGAGTTCCTCCTAACACAATAAACAACAATTAAATGCGCCACTTTCAATTAGAAGGAAGAAAAATTAGTTTCTTGCCTTAGTCATTTAGAGAAGAAAAACCTAGGGTTTTTCTTGTGTATATTCGAGGAGGTTCTACGGCGAGGATCGACGTCCACTAGTCGTCGCTAGGAGACAATCTGGAAGACTACGGCTTCTCCCTTGGTCGATTTTATCATCTCTCTTCAGTATGGGTAAATCTATTAACCTTCTTGTAGGATTAATTAGTTATGTCTCATATCGTAAATCACATAAGCTTCCGTTGTGTAAAGATCGAGTGTCTCGATCGGTGCTACTAGTTCCAGCATTTAGAAGATGCTCCCATTTCTTGGAAATCTAAGAAACTGACAACTATATCTAGGAGTTCCTCAGAAGATGAATACAGAGCCACGGCTAATGCAGTTTCTGAAATTCAATGGTTGATCTATATTTTACAAGATTTGACGGTTCCCATCAAAATGCCTGCTCTTCTTTTTTGTGATAATTCAAGTGATATGAATATTGCTTATAATCGTGTCTTTCACGAAAGAACAAAGCGCATTAAGATTGGTTGTCATGTTGTCAGAGACAAAGTCAAGTCTTGACTTGTCAAATTGCTTCAAGTCAACACCAAAGAAAAGATTGCCGACATTCTTACCAAGGCATTAGATAAAGCTATTAATTCATATATGTTAAACAAATTAGGAATTTCAAAAATATTTTAGAGTTCCAGTAGTTGAAGGGAATGTTGAGTACAAGTTGTCCATATACCATTCTCAGCTTGAGGGGGTATCTTACAGTATATCTGCTGAATGGAAAGGTGAGAATCGAGAACAACTGAGTGTTTAAGACACAGCAGACCACATGAAGACTTAGCAGTCTGCTGAGATAGTTAGTAGATCAGAGTTGAATAAAAAACGGTTATTTAGTTAGATTATGTTATAACCGTTTGTAACTTACTCTTAACTGATTCATGAAGTGTATGAAGCTATAAATACCCCTATGATCAGTAGCATTGTAACTTAATTTTTTGATTATTCTTTGAATAATAAACTTCAACATTTTCTTTGATTTTCGTTTGTATTTTACTAACTTCAACAGGAGCAGTGCAGACTAGAGAGAAAGTTGTTGTGGACTTCAAGGAGTCCCAAGAATACAAGGATGCAGTGTTTGGGGCTTCGGAGAAGTGTTTCGACCAAGGCTTTTACCATGCGGCAAGGTGCATGCTGAGGAATTAGGGCGACCATGCTCCCTCATTGGAGCAACTTTTGAGATGGGCTACCTTAAGGCTATTTGACCCAACTTTGAGGGTTTTCCATGCACGGGTGCCTTATACAGGGGTCGAGCTGAGTAACTTTGCGAAGAAGAAGCCCACGGGTGCTGAAGTATGGGTCCCGCCTGAGGTCGAACCGGTTAATCTTGCAACTTTGATGGAGGCACCACTCACGGCAGGGGGTTCTTAGTTTCTCGGTCCTCCTCGTCCCGAGGTGCCGAGCTGTTGGTGTTTTAAGTATAATCACAAGCCATTGAGGTTATCGGGGTTTAGTACAAGGGTGGTTATGCTCGTAAAGCTAAAATATAAGTATGGAGGTGCGGAGTACAGGCTTATATAAGTGTTTACGAGTGTACGGATGTGAAATGAAAATTCAAATTTTCTGATTAAGAGTTATCCGTACGGATTAGAATCTATCCGTACAGATAAGAGTTATTCGTACAGATAAGAACCTATCCGTATGGATGAAAGTCTGAATCAGAAAATTTTGATATCATGATTTATCCGTCCGGATGATAATCGCATCTCATGCGGATGGGCACTGTGGTCCAGCGATTTTGGTGTCTTTTGGCCGTTTTAAGTGGGTACAACCAAATGGTACCTTTTCTTTTGGTTTCTATCACTTAAAGGACGTATTCCTTTGCTCTTTTTCAGCTCCAAGTGCTATATATAAGCAAGTTTACATTGTTAAACATAAGAACAACATATGTAAGCATCCTTGTTATTTATTCTATATAACTCAAAACTTCAAAGTGCTCTTTAACTCTTGTCCAGAGTTTAAAAGTTGTTCTTTCAGTTTTGTCTCACTTAAATATTCGTGATACCCAGGAAAAAGTATAGGGGTCGAATAATTTAAGAATGACAGTGATTTATCGTGAAACGGAGAGGATCAAAATCTCTTCTTTTTCAGGAATTCAAAGCATTGTCGATCATCTTCACACCCTCAAATTACAAAATTCTTCTTAAATTATTGTTCTGATCACAATGGTGAATGCAAAGGATTTGATGATGAATTTCGGGAAACTAGACAAGTTTGAAGGCGTTGATTTCCGGAGGTGGCAAAGAAAGATGCATTTCCTTCTCACAACATTGAAAGTGGTATATGTTCTTAGCACAGAGATACCAGAAGTTGATGATGATGCACCATTGGAGGAATTGCGAAGGCAGAACAAGTGGGAGAATCATGACTATATCTGTCGTGGTCACATTGTAAATGATATGTCTGATTCGTTGTTTGGTATTTATCAAAACTTTGCATCTGCAAAAGAATTGTGGGATGCACTAGAAACTAAGTACTTGAATGAAGAAGCATCTGCTAAAAAGTTTCTAGTTGGTAATTTAATGAAATACATGATGATAGATACACGGTCTGTAATGGAACAATTCAATGAACTTCAACGCATTTTAGGCCAATTTGCACAACACAAGATGGAAATGGATGAAGCCATTTCTGTCTCTAGTATCATTGATAAACTACCACCATCATGGAAAGATTTTAAGCATATGTTAAAACACATAAAGGAAGAACTCTCCTTGGTTGAACTTGGTAGCCACCTGCGTATTGAGGAATCCCTTAGGGCGCAGGAGGGTGTGAAAACCAAGGGAAAGGAAATGATGAATCGACATCCATCATGTAATGGAGGCCGGGGAGTGTTCCAAAACTAACAAGGGAAAAGGTAATGGTAAGAAAAAGAAACCATTCAATGTTGGAAACAAAGAAGCCGGAAAAGGCCAAAGGGTGCCTGTTGGATTTGTGGAAAAATAGGGCACTATAAGGCTGATTCCGAGTACGGAAGAACGGAAAGAACAAAGGTCCATAACAGGGGTCGAAAGACCAAGGACCACCCAAACATCAAGGTCAGAATGTTAACTTTGGTATTAATTCGGTTATGAATTATGTGCCATTTATTTATGAAGCATTTTATGTGCAAGATGATGATGTTTCGTGGTGGATCGACTCAGGAGCAACAAGACATGTATGCAAAGATCAACGCTGGTTTGAAGTCTTTGAACCGGTGAATGATGGTTCCATACTAAAGATGGGAAACAAGTCGATGGCTATTGTAAAAGGCATTGGAAATGTTATTTTAAATTTCAGTTCTAGAAAATTTGTAAAACTATTTGATGTTTTATTTGTTCCGTGCATCCGGAAGAACCTTTTATCCGGTGCACTATTATGTAAATCGGGCTATAAACAAGTATATGAGTCTGATAGGTATATATTATCTAAACATGGTGTATTTGTAGGTTTTGGTTATTTGTGTAATAATATGTTTATGCTTAATATTGTTAATAATAAAGTTAATCAAGTTATGCATATTTCTGATGTTAATATCTCAAAGTTATGGCATGCTCGGTTAGGACACGTGCATCATAAACGTATGCAAGTAATGTCTAAAAATGAACTTATTCCCCCGTTTGATCTCAATATGGATAAGTGTACTACTTGTATGCTTACTAAAATTGTAAGACAACCATTTCGTGGTGTTGAAAGGTCGTCTACAATTTTAGAACTTATCCATAGTGATTTGTGTGACTTTAATGCCACACCGTCTTTGGGAAATAAGAAGTATATGATTACGTTTATAGATGATAATACTCGTTTTTGTTATGTGTATTTACTTAATACTAAAGATGAGGCTCTTGATAAATTCAAGATTTATAAAAGTGAAGTAGAATTACAATTGAATTCTAGTATTAAACGTTTTCGTACCGAGATAGGTGGAGAATACTATGATCCAACCTACTTCGGGTCGTGTGGTATTATACACGAGGTTACTGCACCGTATACGCCACATCAAATTGGCATTGCGGAGAGGAAGAACCGTACTCTAAAAGAGATGGTAAATTCCATGTTATCCTACTCAGGATTGAGCAGTGGATTTTGGGGTGAGGCCATGTTAACGGCTTTGTTATCTACTAAACAAATTCCTAATAAAAGGAATTACACTACCCCGTATGAACTTTGGTTCAAAAAGAAACCAAACTTGAATTACTTAAAAGTTTGGGGCTGCAGGGCGTTTGTGAGACATCCCGATCCTAAAATTAAAACTTTAGGAGAAAGAGGCATCGACTGCATTTTCATTGGATATGCTAGTCATTCCAAGGCTTATAGGTTTTATGTTATAGAACCTAGTGATTCTGTGGCTGTACATTCGGTAATAGAATCACGTGATGCCATATTTGATGAGAATAGATTTACATCTATTCCTAGACAAAAGAGCATTGCTCGTATAATAGTTGGAGGGGAGAATGTGGAGAACAATGATTCTCAAGTCGAGTCTTCTGAACATCGAAGAAGTAAGAGGCAGAATGGCTTAGGAATTTGATTCATAAAATTCCTTTATGGCCTAAACCAATATCACCGATATTTATCCATTGTGATAGCTCATCTACACTGTCTAAAGCGTATAGTCATGTGTATAATGGTAAGTCACGACACTTAGGCGTTAGACATAGCGCGGTACGTGAGTTGATCTCTCACGGGGTGATATCGGTTGTGTATGTGAGATCTCAAAGGAATTTAGCTGATCATTTGACGAAAGGATTAGCTAAGGACTTATTAGAAAAGTCGGTTGTCGGGATGGGTCTACAACCTGTATAAGTTTCTGATAATGGGACGCCCAATTTCCCTTTGGTACAATGCCTTAGGCTAAATTCAATGTGGTAAGCCTGTTATTGGAAACTTGAGCACATGTATTAATCCCGAAGGTATGTGCAATAAACCTGTGAAGTTAGGTTGAAGTTTACCTTCTTAATGAATCTTTTGAGAGTGCTAATGCAGGTGCACGGTAAATTAACGATTCACCTATATGAGTTTGAGGTATGGCCGCTTCAAGGAAAGTTGGGTTGACTTTCTATGTGCTCAAGATTGGATATGGACACAAGGCCGGATTTCAATAAATGGTGTCAAGAATAATACTTTGAAGTAGTCTCAATTCATGTGTATTGTTATGTACATGTACTCAAAATGTGTAAAGGGGTTCAATGCTTAGTCACACCCCAATACTCGAATATTTGCGTGTAATAATACTAGGTGGAAATTCAATCTTCGTGATATTTTCATTGAAGCATGAGTTGGTTTATATTATGATTGTTGTTTTTACTAAACCAAGGATTACACTTAAATGGGGTAGGAATGTCGGTGATTTAAGTATAATCACAAGCCATTGAGGTTATCGGGGTTTAGTACAAGGGTGGTTATGCTCGTAAAGCTAAAATATAAGTATGGAGGTGCGGAGTGCATGCTTATATAAGTGTTTACGAGTGTACGGATGTGAAATGAAAATCCAAATTTCCTGATTAAGAGTTATCCGTACGGATAAGAATCTATCCGTACAGATGAGAGTTATTCGTACGGATAAGAATCTATCCATACGGATGAAAGGATGAAACTGTAAAATTTTGATACTGTGATTTATTCGTCCGGATGATAACTGCATCCATACGGATGGGCACCTGTGGTCCGAAAACTGATTTTGGTGTCTTTTGGCCGTTTTAAGTGGGTACAACCAAAAGGTTTCTATCACTTAAAAGACGTATTCCTTTGCTCTTTTTCAGAACCAAGTGCTATATATAAGCAAGTTTACATTGTTAAACATAAGAACAACATATGTAAGCATCCTTGTTATTTATTCTATATAACTCAAAACTTCAAAGTGCTCTTTAATCTCTTGTCCAGAGTTTAAAGGTTGTTCTCTCAGTTTATCTCACTTAAATATTCGTGATACCCAAGACAAAGTATAGGGGTCAAATAATTTAAGAAGGACAATGATTTATCGTGAAACGGAGAGGATCCAAATCTCTTCTTTTGCAGGAATTCAAAGTATTGTCGATCATCTTCACACCCTCAAATTACAAAACGAGCGCTGACAGTTCCATTTCTCCTATGGTACTTCCCGCACAGACGGTTGAGAGCACCCAAATGATGGACGAGATGCTCGCTTCGACCAGTCAGCTTACTGCTCAGCCCAATGCTTCAACTGAGGATCAGTTTGTCAACCCCGACCCATGATTTATTTCGGAAAATTCTATATGTAATCTTTATGAACTTTTGCTCCCTATTTTAGAAATTGGATCTTTAATAACTTTACCTTTAATTTGGTCATGCATTCCGGCCTTTTACTACTTCCAACTTTTTGATGCATCTGTATAAATTTTCGGTTTGATTTCTCCTGATATTTATTTGAACTATTGAGTCTGCTATGTTTTTTTGAGCGTCAAGCTGTGTCGGATTAATATGGTATAGTGGTCCCTTGTTTCTGATAAGGTTGAAGGCATTTAGATCGAGCTTGTTGGGAACAATATGTCGAGTTCGCGCATTTTGTGTTAGAAACGACCAAAGCTATAAGTTGGCACATTGCTTGTGTGCTTAAAATTGTAGTACTTTTGCCCAAAAAAATTTGTAGTACTTTAGGCAAACAGGCTCTTGTAAATACAGCGTGAATTCGCTTTCCTTTTTCTAGAATAGATTTTGGCACCGCAAACCACTTTGTTCGCCATGCCTCGCCATCGATTGCTCAGGCTTAGGGTGGCCGAGTTCGATGGGGAATTAGGTGGGGTTGCGGATTAGATTGCTTTACCAATGCGCTGTCGTCCCACAACCTCTTCGTTCATAACTCTAGACCAATGATCGGTTGGGCTTATGAAGGCCGAGTTCAATGGGGAGTGGGTTGTGGATGGGTGTTGTCTAGTGTGGTTGGCCATCTTGTTTACCTCGTGTAAAAAATGACCGAAGTGTAACGAGGTTAAATTGTCGTCTCGCGCACTTCGTGTAAAAACCGACCGAAGTGTGACGAGTTTGAATCATCTGCTCACGTACTTCTTGTAAAAAACGACCGAAGTTGAGTCATCGTCTCACGTACTTCATGTAAATATGACCGAAGGATGGCGAGGCCGAATCTTCGTCTCGCATACTTCGTGTAAAAAACAATCGAAGGATAGCGAGGTTTAATCATCATATCATACACTTTCCGTAAAAAATGACTGAAGCATGATGAGGTTGAAATGTGGCTCGTCTTCTTTGTGTAAAAAATGACCAAAGCGTATCGAGGCTACTGGTGGGCTCATTTGCCTTGTGTAAAAAGCAACTAAAACATAATGAGGCTCATAAGAAAGCAAAATAAAACGCAATTTGAAGTGAATGAATGCTGATTAAAATGGAATTTAGATAATACTTGAAAAGCTAAGCTCACCCTCCCTTATGTTCGGCGAGGTCGAGCATTACAATATGAAATAAAGAAAGCATAATTAGTCAAGAGAGAGTAAATACCATAACTTAGAATGTCCGAATATGTGATCAAGGGATCTCTCTTCGTGGTGGTCAGGCTGGGTAGTTGCCTCGCAGGACGTTGTTCCCTTTTTTTGTGGTTAAAGGTAAAAATTTTATATAACCAAGGTATGCAAAGTACAAGAGATTACATCCTAATCATAATTTAGAACTAAACTAACACCTACACTAGTGTTGAAAAGAGGTTAGATTTGTTGATTCCAAGCTGCATAAGACCCCTGAGGTTATATGCAACAAGAAACAACAGCCACTAAACACATAACAACACCCAAAAACTGTCAAAAGGGGTCATGTGAGAGCATAACTCACAGAGCATATCCCAAGGTGTGTAGAGAAACAAAATAATCTCATACATCCACCAACAAAACCTACTAGAAATCACAAAAGATATACAAAACCTAAACATTAAGGTGTAAAAGTGTACAAGGGAAATGCAGCCTGCATTATGTAAAACATATGTGTTTTAATGCAAAACAACACATCATCAATCTTCATAGGTACTCCCTCAAACCTCTGTCTGTTTCTCATGTACCAAATCCAGTAAACAACCACAGAAATAGAGGCACATCTAGCCACATTTGCATGAGAAGTTCCCCTGCATTTCCTCTTCATCCATCTGAGAGCAGTATTTATAGTTTCCAGTCTTCTATTGATACCTAGCCACAACCTAAACTTGCCCCAAATCATACAGGAGATTGGACACTGAAAATACAGATGAGAGGCAGATTCATTCACCAATCCACACAAGGTGCAGAGTTTGTCATCAAAGTGAAGCTTATCAGTAGTAAGCAAAGCTTGTTTCATGGCCATCCACATCAAAAAGCAGTGTTTTGGGGTGGCTCTAGGGTTCCAGATAAGTCTGTACCACCAAACCTTGGGACTTTGGTGCCTAAAGAAATCATAAGCTTTAGTAGGGGATAATTTGGGTCCAATGGACCAGGATTTCAACACAGCAATAGCAGCACCATCAGAACCAGCATAATTCAAGATCCTATCCCTAATTATGAAGACAGTTTTGATTAAAGCAGAATCAGTAGACTTGTAAGGATAAGACCACAGATGTGCATTCTTTAAGTACTCAGCATTGATCCATTTCACCCAAAGGCAGTCTTTCTTACATTGGAAGTTCCAAAAGATCCTACACAAAAGAGCAAGATTCGAAGCTTCCAACTGAAAAATTCCTAAACCACCCTCAGATTTTGGCAAACAAACTTTCTTCCAGCCAACAATTGATTTCCTGTTAGAGTCACAGGATCCACCCCACAAAAACCTCCTACATAATTGATCCATTTTAAGCTTAACACTTCCAATGATAAGGTAAATACCTAACCAAAAACAGTAAACACCTTGAATGACAGATTTCACCAGCTGTAACCTACCAGCATAAGACAAGGTGGCACCCTTCCAATTACAAAAGTAATTCCTCAAGGTAGTGAATAAGGGATCATAATGCACCACATTTAACAAACAGCACACAAGGGAATGCCAAGATACCTAACAGGCATCACACCTTCTTTCAAACCAGAGATGTCTAATAAAACTTGCTTGTTATACTCATCCAGTCCAGCACAGAAAATTTCAGACTTATGCAAATTAACAATCAGGCCAGAACACATACCAAAATCAGCAAGACAGTTCATCATTAAGGAGACATATATAGGATCTCCTCTAGTGAAGAGCATCAAGTCATCTGCAAAGGCAAGATGATTAATCTTCAAATTCTGGCATCCATTGTGAAACTTAAACTCTGAATCCTCCCCCAGAATTCTAAGCATTCTTGAGAAGTATTCCATACCAAGAATAAAGAGGAAAGGAGAGAGAGGATCCCCTTGTCTCAGGCCCCTTTTCCCAGGGAAAAACCCCTTGAGCTCACCATTAATAGACAGGGAGAAGGAAGTAGTTGTAACACAAAGCATGTTCCACTTCACAAACCTGTCAGGATAACCAAATCCTTTCAAAACAGCCTCCAAGAAGGACCAATGCACTGAATCAAAGGCCTTTTTAATATCCACCTTTATCATACATCTAGGGGGACCCCTGGCAACCCTATACTTCCTGATCAACTCTTGGCACAAGAAAATGTTGTCAGACATGGCCCTACCATCAACAAAACCAGTTTGGCATTCATCAATAAGATCAGGCAGACAAGAAGACAGTCTAGTAGCCAAAATCTTAGATATAACTTTGTAAGTAGTATTACAACAGGAGATAGGCCTGTAGTCACCAATAGAAGCAGCATGAGTAGACTTAGGAATCAAAGCAATGATAGCATGATTAACTTGATTCAAAATAGCATCATTATTAAAAATTCCAAGACGACTTTAGTGAAATCAGCTCAACAATATCCCAAGATTTCTTAAAGCCCATTGAGAATACCCATCGGGACCAGGGTGCTTTATTGTCGAGAAAGAAAACAGAGCTTTCTTTACCTCCAAGCGATGACATCCACCAAATGATTATCCAATGAACCCTAGAAATAGTAGGGCCAAGACTAACAACATCTTCATCAATAGAGCTTCCAAAGCCTCGGTACCCAATAAGTCGGTGTAAAAACTAACAAAAGAATCACCAATCTGATCATAAGAAGTAGTGAAAGAAGCGCCGACCAAGTTGTATGGATGAGATATGATTCCTAACATTATTCCTCTTCACCATAGAGTGAAAGAACTTGGACCCTTATCACTTAGCTTCACATCTTGCCCCATAGCTTTACGAGAAAAGAAAAGCGATTCTCGCCTTTCCAAAGTAGAATGTATCCTTTTCTCGATCCCCAATTTGAGATAACAATGCCTCAATAGGTCCCAGGTTGTATAAAGTTTGCAATTCCCCAAGCACCTTCTCGAGCATTTTCGGACTTATGAGATATATGAGCAAAATGAAGCTTATTCATTTCCTTCAAAGGCTTCTTCAATCTTCTAAGCTTTCTACAAAGTTGGTACATAGCGATTACCATAAACATCTTGACTCAAATTCTGTGTAGAATCTCCATATAACTTTGATGTCTGCATCCACATATTGAAAAATTTAAAAGGTTTCATTCGATCACAAAATCAGTAGTTAGAGAAATCACGCAAGGGAGTGATCGAGAATGCAAACCAAACAGGTCAAAAAAGCCAAAGCATTCACACACCAGTCATACCAATAAGCATTAACCAAAGACACCTATCAATTCTAGAAAGAACACTAGAAGAACTCAAAGTAAAGAATTCACGAGAGGAATTCATATCAGTAAGATTAGCATCCAAGCACCAATCCACACCATCTTGCATTTCATAATCAGTGGGAATATTCCCATTCATCCTATCTTCAACAAAAAGCACAGAGTTGAAATCCCCCTAAAACCATCCAAGGAAGAGAAGAACAAACACTCAATTATCTAAGTCATCCCCACATACTTCTTCTATGGCCAACAGAGTGTAAACCATACACAAAAGTAACCGAAAAAACATCACCAAGTAACATTCAAACCGAGACAACTGCGGTGGATCCACTGAGCATCAACTTCCAAAACCTCCAAAGAAACAAAAGATGGATCCCAAATAACTAACATCCTCCTATTATCATGTTGATCAAAGTTATTTGAGACTTCCGTGTAGGAATCTTATACTTCAAAAATTTATTCATACTAATTTGAGGCAGTTTGGTCTCAAGGATTCCAAATAAGGTAATCTTATGTTGTCTAAGGTATTTGACAACGATGGATTGTTTAGAAACCTTATTGAACCCTCAAACATTCAAAAACCAATCATTTTTGTCTACCTGGAGGTGATTTACCTCTGAGACTACATCGATCTCTCTTCCTTCATTTCGAAACACCAGCGAGCTATTCCTTTTATTCTTCTTTTTCTTCCTTGATTTCCTAGAACCGGAGGCGAAATGTCCCTTTTCCCCCAAATCCTCATCTTGACATCAACGCCCAAGTAGAACATTTATCGGGATCCAAAACATCAAAAATATTAGCAACAGTCTTCTCCACTTCCTTTCCTTTATTACTTGAGAAAACACTTTTCCTTTGTCCACCAGTGTAGATGTTGCGGCGAGAGGAAGGAACATCAAGCCCAGCACAGGAGTTGTCCCAGGAGCAGCATCATTCTTACCATCATCTTCAAGAATAACCACTTTTTTCTTCTTTGAGGGGTTAGGTTTAGAAACACCAGGTTTTTTTGACCTTGCCACATACAATGCAGGAACCTCACCTTTAGAATCATAATGGCCTTGTTCATTATGGCCTAATTTGTTACACTTGGAACAGAATTTGGGCCTTTCCTCATATAAAACAGGCTGCATAAGGACCTTTCCATCATGCATAGTAATAGGAATAACAGAAAGGCAACTCCATCTTTAAGTCAATTTCCACAAGACATCATGCAAAACTAAGCACTTTTTGGCGAAGTGACTTTATCAAGATCTTTGAGGACTCCCAGGAAAGAACATATCTTACTCAAAGCTCTATCCTTCCAAAGCCTTAGTGGAAGATTAGGCAGCTGAATCCAAACTGGAACTGCAGTACAAGCATCTTTACTAAAATCAAACATTACAGGCATCTTTTTTAAAAGCAAGGGCTTTCCAAAAGCATATAAGGGACCAGCCTGCAGTACCTCATTAAGATCAATCTCTTGTTCAAAAAGAAACACTATTCATCCAGAATTGTGATAATGGTATCTGCACTTTCTTGGCCAAGCATTAACAATCGTTTGAACTTCATCTCTTCCAGGAAAGTTTGAAGGAAAGATGCCAATCAAACTTAATTTCTCCATAGAATCATCATTAGTATCCTCCTCTTCCAGAAACACAGTATCTTGATTGATGCAATCAACATGATCTGTTCCCTTCCGCTTTGTATCTGTCGAGAACCCTTTGAGTGACCAATTTTCAATTTCTCGCTTTAGCAGGCGGCAAGAGTTTATGTCATGCAATTGATCTTTGTGATATTGGTAGTATTTGCTTATGTCACGATCCTTCTGCTGATCGGTTATCATTGGGTGAGGATAAAGTATGTCATCATTGACCTCGAGCATGATTTCCTCAATTAGAGCTGTAAATAGTGAGAAATGCTTCTCTTTCAATTTTTCGGGTTAATTGATTTCCCGATTTCGATTGGCGCCCTTTTTTGTCGAGTTGGGATTAGGTCTTTCTCTTTGTCCAAATGACGAACACAGAATAGCTTCATGGGTAAAGGATTTTTTAGCCAGGGAGAGCATCATATGTAGGTTGTCTGGCCGCCTGAGCGCAAATTCGGCTTTGAGGGGGTCTTTTTCTAAACAGCTCTGGAAATTGGTCATGTTTGTGCTGTTGGCGAGACCCCTTATCTGGTCATACACTCTAACGAATCTATCGTAATAACCCTGAGTCGAATCGGCAATTCCATGTAGGATTTCATAGAGGCCATCTTGTGTCTCCTTCTACTCACCGGCCGATCTGAACTCGGCAACCAACTTGTCTTGAAGTTCGGGCCAGGAATAGATTGATTTCGGCAAGTTTGAAAGTTGGGGTAGTGAACCCCCTCAAGTGCCTCATTCATAAGCCTATCATTGAGCACACTTTTCCCCCAGGTAAGGATTTTTTCTTTGCCGACCTTTTCTCTCCGAACCTCATCGACCTTTTTTCTAAGCTCAACAACCTCGTCTAAGAGGGAGGTCGGCGCCGACTGTCCTGATATGTTCTCTTATCGATACCCTTTGGAGGGATGATGGGATTCGGCATGTCGTTCTTTCAATCTTGCCTTTACGTTGCGGGGGGGGGTGGGGTTCTAACTGTACTTCAATGATTCTTTCTCGCTCGGATGTGGAGCATGTACGGGTCCAAGGCGGTCTAGGGAAGACCTTATTTCATGATCCCACTCAGATACGAAGTGGACACTTCGTTCCCTGCCAAAGCGACTAGAAGAAATGTCTTGTGATGGGGCCGGATAGGGCACTGTTCGCCAGTTTTCAGCATCCTTAGAGAATGGACAAACTCGCTGATGGGGAGGTGGGCCTCCCTAGGGTCAAGAGTTTCTGATTTACCTACTAATTCTTTCAGCGTATTTTTTGTGCTCGAGCAATTCCTTAGCGTAGAGCTTATCGTATACATCCTCGGCCGGATGTGAGGGATGTGAAACTGCATTTTTTCCTTTGTTTCGAGTGGTAGAGTCTAAGGTCTCTTTTGACCTCTCCCTCTCATCGAGAAACAATCTAACGTCAGATGGGGTTATGCTCGCCCTGGGGATGTTGTGCTTGAGCGCGACCAACTTCTTCCCCTTTAGTTATCTAGACATAGTTCTGATTGGTTCTTCTGGCCATCAGAGGTAATCCATCAAGAAAAACAGGTACGGTGGATCTAGTCTGAACCATGGTGATTTCAAATGAAGACCTGTAAAAATTCTCACATTTTTGGAATGTAGATCTGAGAGATCGTGTGGTGATTCACCGGTCTTGATGGTGATCTGTCGGACCAGAAGCAGATCTGGATTCCGGATGAACTGGATGAAGGTCTGGAGATTGGGATGAAGATTCTGATAGAGATTTTGATGAAGATCTATCGGGAAACCAAAGTTGGGTGGTATTGAGCCACCAGCAAACCGAAAGTAACCGTAGATCTTACCGAAAAGCATTGAAAGTGTAAATTTTCCCGGTAACGGAACGAACTAATAAGTGTAATTGATTTTAGCGGTGGATATCTGGATTAAATGAGTAATTTATCTGGTTAATATGCAGTGGTGCTCAAGAACAGTGATGAACGATTTAAAGGGAAATGTGGGTGTTTTATGATTATGGCAACGTCGTGAATGGCTGCCTACATACCCTTGAATAGTAAGGGGTCAAGCCAAATGACGTAGTTGTGATGCTTCAATTTAAAAGAGGTTCTAGTTCGTTTGCCATGAATACAAGGCTCGCAAACTTTCAACTCTTCTATATCTACTTTAGGCATTCCATGAATTATATTTTGTTTGCACAGCTTCTGAGTAGTGGAAATACCTATGTGGGCTAGGCGATGATGCCAAATATTTGCATTATCATGTTTAGATACCAGATAGGTAATTGAATAGTCAATCAGGTTGTCCAGTTCAATCGTATAGTTGTTCAAAGTACGATGACCGGTTAGAACAACCTTCCCGTGACTATCAATTATCCTACATATACCCTTATCAAATGCAACATTTAAGCCAGTGTCACATAGTTGTGAAATGCTTAGTAAATTATGCTTTAAGTTTTCTACATGATAAACTTTACGAATGACAAGGGATTTAGGGTTACCGACTGAGCATTCACCGATGATTCTACCTTTGGAGTTGTCTCCATATATGACCAGACTGCCCTTGATTTTAGATTTATAGTCATGAAAGAGGGCTTTATTTCTGGTCATTTCCTGCAGCAACCACTATCCAAACACCAGGTTGTATTCATGTTTCAGATTTTAGACTTGAAGCACACCTGCAATACAAAGTTCGTATGTACCCTTAGTTGTTGGGTCTTCAAGGTTAGTGTCGGGTCAGAGATAGTCTTTTCAAACCCATACCTACCTTACCGTTGGTTTATGTGCATCTTTTTTGGTCCGATAGGACTTCGGGTGCTGCCCACAGTGACGTCGGTCGGAATGGTATGTGTTTGGCTGGAACCCACCAAATTGGTTTTTCCAGAAGAACATCTGGGAAAGGGAGGGGTCAAATTAGGGGTGCATGAAAGTGTAGTTGGGTGCTTGGTGTATGAATGGATCATTGTGTGTAGTTTGATAGAAGGTAGTGCCATTCAAAGTTTAAGAAGAAGGGTTGTTAAGAAGAACTCTTTGAACCTTTCTTTTCGTACTTGAATGCGTGGTGCTTTGGTGAAGAACGTTGTGAGGGGTGTAATTTTGTAGATGGAGCATTCTTTTGTTGTTTGGGTGCCTTGGGTGATATGTTCTTTTTCTTCAATTGGTCTAAGGAGATAGGTCTAGGCGTCAAGTTTTCCGTAGTTGAGGTGGAAGTAGCTTGTTTGGGTTGAGTTCCTGAACCACTTGCTTGTTTTCCTTTGTCATTGATTGAAGAGTGTTGTCTATGGAGGTGTGAATTTCCCTCCTCAAGTCCTAAGATGACCTTTTTAAACATGGCAACCTCTTGTTCAACGAGCTATTCTCAATTTCGGTATCTTGATGCCGTAGATCTAAAAGACTTAGTGTGTTTATAAGTGTGACGACTTCGTCGTTGTGATGTAACCTAAGTTCATTTATATATTTGAGTTTAGCTTTAATTTCAACGTTTTCCCTAGCTAAAAACTCGTTAAGTGCATGAAGCTCATCATTGGTGTATGAAGAGTTTGGTACCTCATCCTCTGTGTCATTTGAGGGTTGCGACTAAACAATGAAACATAGGTTTCCTTGCCCTGAAGATTAGGAGTTTTTGTTGTTATCCGACTCGGAACTGTCATCCCATGCAGCCATAGCCTTTCCATTTTTCTTAGTATGCTACCTAGTCTCATTCTTGGATTGATTATGTGCTTTGGACTTGTGATAAAACTTGGGTTTGGAACCGGATCTATGCTTCGACTTGTTCTTTTTGACATTGGATAGGCATTTGAGCAGTTGTAGTCCAATCTCTTTCTTTATTGCTACTACGATGCTTTCCACTATGCTTCTTGGTGTTTCTTGAATTTTTCCTGTGAAATTTGTAAAATTTCATGAAATTGCGAACAACCATTGCATAGTCCCCATTTTCACTTTCACTCTCAGACGACTCAGATTCGGATTCCGATTCGTGAGCTCTATGAGTGGTGTTATAGGAGAGGTTACTATCTCGCTTACGAGCCTCTAAGTGCATCTCGTGAGTGATGAGGATCCCGATAAGCTCATCCTTCATGATGACCTCAGCATCCTTACCCTCCTCAATGGCATATGCCATAGCATCCCATTCAGGAGGAAGACTCCGAAGAATTTTGAGGATTTGGTCCTCATTCGAGACATGCTTACCATACAATTCTAGTGCATTAACTATATCGTTGAATCAAGTGTCCATTCGCTTAAAAGTTTCATTAGATTCCATTCTAAACATTCCGAGTGCACGTAGAAAACCATTCGTTTTAGAGCGTTTGCCTGTGGAAGTTCCCTCATGCCTCTTGGTGAGAGTCTCCAAAATTTCTTTGGCAGACTTACATGAGTTAAACGCACGAGCCTCTCCGGGGCTGAGTGAGTTGACAACTATGGCCATGGCCTTCGAATTCAATGACAACAATTTGAAGTCGTATTCAACGAGTTCATGGTCAACCTTGGGAACCCTAGTGGTAGTCCGTCCCTCAGTGACAACATTCATCGGAATTAATGGACTATTTTGATTTATCTACAACAACTGGTAGTCCATTGACTCAATATGATGTTGCACTGAGTTCTTTCACTCCATATAACCCAACCCATCAAAGTATGGGGGCCTTGCCAAAGACAAGCCCTCCCGATGGGTCGTGGTAGATGCCATGGAAGTATGCAATAAACACTTTTTGAAAATATGATCTACTCTAAATGAATGCGATTACAAGGCAAGTATGATGAATACAAAATGTAGTGATACAATGCAAGATATGTAATAGGATGATTTATGGAAAATCTCAGAAACGATTAACAAAATGGACAAAGGAGTAACGATGTGGTGTGTGAAATTCCTAATCAATTAGTAATTAATACAGCCTCAAATTAAATGTGATAACGTAAGGGGTTGTAACAAAACGAATCTAAATTGTAATATTGAACCCTTAAGTTGATGATGCGGTTGATTGATGATTAAGTTGATCAAAGGAATATTCTGTAAAACAGCTATAGTAGACCAAGTGTAAATCAACGAACTAAAAGCAATCAATCAAACTACTAGTATCGAAATTTAATCACTAGGTAACCTGGCTCTAATATCAATTGTTGGATTGATGCGCAAACACACTCTAGAGGGGTGAATAGAGTGTGGGGTAAAATTTAGCCTGTTTTTTTAAAACTTTTCAGCACTTAACACAAATGCAGGCAGATTCAGTGTATGACAAAATAGTTTAATCAAGTTGTATCAAATGGAAGCAAGTTTGAAAACAACATTGTGTGATTTAACAATTTCAACCTAGTCAAATTTATATCACAGTTTGATTGATAAGCAGATATACCACAGATTTACAACTTAAATTAGGTGATGTCGTTTTTTAGCAAACAAGTTCAATTCAAGTTATATAACAATGTGAACAGAATGTTTATAGAACATAACCTAGGCAAGAATTATATAAACAAATGAATTGTTCTACACATTAATCAATACAATAAGGTCAAGTGTTCATAGTTCAGGGTTACAAAACTGTAAGTGCATCAGACTATACTAGATGCTACAAAATAAAAAATTCAGCAAAGTAATAAAAGTATTACAATATCAGCAGGTCTAAGAAAGTAGTCATCAGGTACCGATTACAATCAGTTCAGGACAACAGCAGAGCACAAAACAATTCAGCAGTTTAAAGACTGAACTATCAGTCAAGATACAAGATGGAAAATCAAGTTGAAGCTTATCAAACCTGGATCTTACACAGACTGAATACAGAGTTCAGTTTACTACATCTACTGCCTAAGACTATTTCAAGGTGTTCACAATGATGGTCAGAAGTGTTCGGTGGATCACTACTTTGTGGAGCCCAAGCCCCTAAATTATTAGAAAAATAATAATATGTCAAGCAGTACTTAAGGGAATAAATTAGGTTATTTATCTTAATCTTCACTATAAAAAGAGAGGCAAAAGGGAGATAATTCGTAGCCCCTTTCGGTGTTGCAGCAGTCTCTTTCCGGCAATGATCGGACATCAAAACGGACTCCGATCGGCACGAAATTTTGAGAGATTGTTCGCCTCTCATTCTTATTCAATCTGAACGGTGGAATTTGTGTTGGAACGGTTCAATTTCCTGTAATCTTCGGCCGACCTGACTGCTGCGTTTTCGGTGATATTTTTCAAAAACTCTTGTATTTTGCATTCTTAGTTGATGCTTTGATGTAGTTGAGTTGGTTGATGTGTTTGAAACACTTTTGTATCATCTTTTTCTGATTAGTGGAGATTTTTGTGGGCCTCGTCCTCGTGGTTTTTACTCCCACATTGAGAGGGGTTCTCCACGTTAAAATTGTGGCGTTGATTTTCTTGTGTTTTCGTTTCACTTTATTTGTGATTTATCTTCGTTGGGGCTGCCTCGTTTAATTCCGTTGCGTGTCAAGTTGAAGACTTTGTGGGTATTTTGATACGTGTGGTTGTTTGTTTTCCCAACAAGTGCTATCAGAGCCCCGGTAAATTGATTTGGTTTTGAAGTGTTTTGATGATTTTTTTTTAATTGGCGAAATGGATGCTAACTTAAATAGGATGGTCACTTTGAATGGGTCCAATTTTTCCATATGAAAAAATAAATGGAGGATCTTTTGAATGTGAATAATTATTTCTTGCCAGTCTTCAGTGCTAAAACACCCGAAGATAAAACAGATGAAGAGTGGAATTTGTTGCATAGGCATGTTTGTGGTTATATTAGCCAATGGGTTGATGACAATGTTTTAAATCACATTAGTGAGGAGAAACATGCTAGGTCTTTGTGGAAAAAGCTTGAAGAGTTGTATGCCCGGAAAACTGGAAACAATACGATGCCTTTGATGTATAAATTGATGAATTTAAGATATCATTATGAAACTCCTATGGATGATCATTTGAATGCTTTCTTTGGTATTATGAACCAACTTAATGCTATGGGTATTATGTTTGATGATGAAGTGCAGTGATGGATGCTTCTTGGCTCTTTACCGGAATCGTGGGAAAATTTTCGAAGTTCTCTATCTAATTCTACCCCAGATGGTGCTATGACCATTGATCTTGCTAAGACTAGTGTGTTGGAAGAAGAGACAAGGAGGAAGGCACATGGCGTTTCCTCACAGTCGGATGTCTTGGTTACTGAGTCATAGGGGAGAAATCAAAGTAGAGCTTCTAAAGATAGAGGTCAGAGGAGAAGCAAATCCAAGGGCAAGTAAAAAAATTTTGAATGCAATCACTGTGGCAAGAAGGGACACATTAATAAATTTTGCTTTAAATTGAAACAGGAGAAAAAGGAAAATAGTGACAAGAAAGATGATGAGAAGAAGGAAGATAAAGTTAATACAACTTCTTCTGAAGATTTTCTTGTGTTTCAAGAGGTTGATGATGTTATTCTTGTTGATGATATGACTAGTTGGGTTGTTGATAGTGGTGCTTCAGTTCATGCTACTTCAAGAAGAGAGTTTTTCACATCATACACTCCATGTGACTATGGTGATGTGAGAACAACTGAGGATTCTATCTTAAAGTGTGCAGGTGTTGGAGATATTAGATTGGACTGACAATGGAGGTGAATACAAAGGTCCATTTCATTATTACTTTAAGCAGCAGGGTATCAGACATGAGAGAGCTCCGCCAAAGACTCCATGATTGAATGGCTTGGCGGAGAGGATGAACAGAACATTAGTGGAGAGAGTCAGATGTTTGCTTTCACATGCCGGATTGCCTAAATCCTTTTGGGGTGAGGTTTTGAGTACAGTGGTTCATGTACTAAATCTGTCCCCATGTGTTCCTTTGCTGAATGATGTTCCTCAGAAGGTATGGCTAGGTAAAGATGTATCTTACCATTATTTGAGATTTTTTGGTTGTAAAGCTTATGTTCACATTACTAAAGATGAGATGTCTAAGCTTGATGCTAAGACTAAACAATGTATTTTTCTGGGTTAAGGTCAAGATGAGTTTGGGTACAAATTTTATGATCTTGTTGACAAGAAAGTTATTAGAAGCCGAGATGTTGTGTTCGTAGAGAATGAGACTTTGCAGGATATTGATAAAAAATGGAGTTCAACACATCCGTCTAGAGATGGTTCAGCTGACTTGGAGATAATTTCTCCTACACCTATAGAGGAGCATGGTGCAGTTGATGACCAGGGTAATCAGCAGGATGATGCAGATGATTTCGATCAAAACATTGACAATGATATGATTGAGGAACCAGTACCAGATTATGCTCCACTAGTTATTCCCAGGAGATCAATTAAAGAGAGACACCCTTCTACTAGATATCCAGTGACTGAGTATGTTTTGCTCTCAAATAGTGGAGAGCCTGAATGTTTTGAGGAGTCCATGAATGATGAACATAAAGATAAATGGCTTGATTCTATGAACTACGAGATGGAGTCTTTGCATGACAAACACACATATGAGTTGATGAAATTGCCTAAGGGGAAGAAATCTATGAAGAATAAGAGGGTCTTTAGAATTAAGAATGAAGACGGTAATTCTACACCTCGGTATAAGGTAATATTAGTAGTCAAAGGTTTTGGTCAGAGAAAGGGCATTGATTTTGGGGAGATTTTCTATCCTGTTGTGAAAATGTCTTCTATCCGTACTGTTCTTGGCTTGGCAGCTAGTCTTGATTTGGAGGTTGAGCAGATGGATGTTAAAACAGCTTTTCTGCATGGTGATTTGGGAGAAGACATCTACATGGAGCCGCCAGAGGGTTTTCAGGTGAAAGGAAAGGAGGATCTCATATGCAAGTTGAAGAAGAGTCTTTATGGGTTGAAGCAAGCGCCTAGACAGTGGTATAAGAAATTTGAGTCTGTCATGAAGGAGCAGGGTTACCAAAAGACTACTTCAGATCATTGTGTGTTTATTAGAATATTCTCAAAGGATGATTTTATCATTCTTTTACTCTATGTTGATGATATTTTTATTGTTGGCTAGAATGCTTCAAGGATTGACATGTTGAAGCAGCAGTTGACAAGTCTTTTGCCTTGGAAGACTTGGGCCATGCAAACATATTTTAGGGATGCTTATTACCCGTGACAGAGAGGCCGAGAAAATTTATTTATCATAAGAGATGTACATAAAGAAGGTGCTTCAGATATTTAGTATGAGTGATGCTAAAGCTGTGTCCAGTCCGCTTGCATCTCATTTCAAGTTGAGTATCAAACAGTGTCCTTCTAGCGATGATGAAAAGGAAAAGATGCAGAAGTTCCCATATGCTTCAGCAGTGGGTAGTTTGATGTATGCAATGGTATGTACTAGACCAGACATTGCTTATGCAGTTGGTAAGGTCTGTCGTTTTCTTTCTAATCATGGTAGAGAGCATTGGAATGCTGTGAAATGGATTATGAGATATCTCAGGGGTACTATGCCTTGCTTTTGGTGGTGAAAAACTTGTGTTGGTTTCACTGATTCGGATATGGCAGGAGATGTTGATTCTTACAAGACTACTTCAAGATATTTGGTTAAATTTGCAGGGGGAGCTGTGTCATGGCAGTAGAGGTTGCAAAAATGTGTTGCACTTTCAACTACTGAAGCTGAGTATATTACAGCAACTGAAGCGTGTAAAGAGTTGTTGTGGATGAAGAAGTTTCTCCAAGATCTCAGTTTGAAGCAAGATCAGAATGTGTTTCTTTGTGATAGCCAGGGTGCTATTCATCTTGGTAAGAATGCATCATTTCATTCTAGGACCAAGCACATTGATGTTCATTATCAATGGATTCGGGATGTGTTGGAGTTGAAGTTGCTAGAACTTGAAAAAGTGCACACAGATGACAATGGTGCTGATATGTTGACAAAAGCGTCGACAAGAGAGAAGCTTGAGATATGTCGTTCTATTGTGGGAATGACGAATTCCTCCACAATCTCGTGAGGGAGAGATTTGTTGGGTGGATCACTCCTTTGTGGAGCCCAAGCCCACTAAATAATTGGAAAAATAAGAATATGTCAAGTAGTATTTAAGGGAATAAATTAGGTTAATTTATCCCTAATCTTCTCAATAAAAAGAGAGGCAAAAGGGAGAAAATCCGTAGCCCCTTTTGTTGTTGCAGCAGTCTCTTTCCGGCGACAATAGGACATCGAATCGGCGTGAAATTTTGAGGGATTGTTCATCTCTCATTCTTCTTCAATCTGAACGGTGGATTTACGTTTCAACGGTTGAATTTTCGGCAATCTTGCACCGACCTGACTACTGCGTTTCCGGTGATATTTTTCAACAACTCTTGTGTTTTGCATTCATAGTTGATGCTTTGGTGTAGTTGAGTTGGTTGATGTGTTTGAAACACATTTGTATCATCTTTTTCTGATTAGTGGAGATTTTTGTGGGCCTCAGCCTTGTGGTTTTTACTATCTCACATCGAGAGGGGTTTTCCATGTTAAAATTGTGGTGTTGATTTTATTGTGTTTTCGTTTCCCTTTATTTGTGATTTATCTTTGTTGGGGCTGCCTCATTTAATTCCGTTGCGTGTCAAGGGGAAGACTTTGTGGGTATTTTTGATACGTGTGGTATTGTGGTTGTTTGTTTTCCCAATAAGAGTGTTGGACATATTTTATGTTTTAATGTTGAGTGCAATACTAGCTGTTATAGAGCAAAGGCAAAAAGATGTCTTGATCAAATGTATAGGTTTATTAGAGTTTGATCTTTGTATAGGTTTGATCGAACAAGCATTGTAAGTAGGTCAGCTGACTTTATCAGCGGACCTGTCTAGGTCAGTAGAGTGTCTAGGTCAGTAGACTAACTAGGGACCTGCTGAAGACTGAAGGCTGAGGGTTCAAACTCAGTTATTTAAGGCTAAGGGATCAAGCATAGTATTTAAAGTTAGGGATATGAAATAAGAATTTAGGGAAGTTGTGATGACCTAAACTGATTACATATACCTTATGTACAAGGTTTAAGTTCCATATGTTAAGTGGTGATTGGAACTTACCTATGTTCAAAATTGTGTACTCTAACTTCACAATAAAAATTTAGATGTAAAGTAGTCGGCTGAAGTGTTGTAGAAACACAACAGACTTAAATCAACTGACATATATCCACTTCAGTAGACTGATATGCCCCAGGTGTTTACTGAATGTAAAATTCGATTTAATCAAAGGTTACATTGGAAGATTAAATGGATAAGGATGGATTACAAGCCTTGATTTTGTCAACAAATCAATGGTCAAGATAAAAGGAGCGTTGGAAAGATTTAGAGTTTTATCGAATAGATATAAGTCAAAGGGTGGACAGTTTGAAAACTGACAAAAAGTTGACTGGCAGTGTCGGTACTATGAACTGTGAAAAAGCAATTCAAGATGGAGACAAGTCTGAAAAGGCTATGTTTGAAATTCAAACATAAGTCACAGGATTCACACCTATAAATAGGAGAGTCCTGACTCAGATGAAAGATGATAAAAAATAGATGAACATATAATCCATACGAAGCTATCAAGTTAAATCAAGAAAAACACCATGCTGACATATACTGAGCTTAAGCTTACTGATCAAGAAATTTCTTCAAGTGTAACCTGCTATCAAGTTACATCAAGTATACACACTTAAAGACCTCAAGCTGCTGATCATTTCATCCTGATCAAGCTGTTGAAAGCTGAATCACTTACTTGATTCAAACCTTCTTTTACAAGAAGTTTGCTGAAGACAGAGAAGCATCCTTTGGGTGTCAATGACTGTTGGTTGTGGTGGACCTGGTGAAGAGGCAATCCGACCCTTCAGGACCAGTGAAAGACTTTGAAGCAGCAATCCTACCTGTTTCCAGTTTTCAGTTTGTGAAGCCATAGTCATTGGTGATGGACAAACAAAATAGGGATTTTTGTAACTTCAACCTCAAAGATCTCTAGTGAATTTCCTCCAACATCATAGGAGAAGAGTGGAATGACAGGATTACACCACCTGGAACCCCTATAATTCTTGCCTACTTTAATTTACTGCATTTACATTCTGCATTCTAGTTTATAAGCATACTGATCACATCAACCTACTGAAACTAGCAACTGAATCACACACTTACACTACTAAGTATCAATTACATAGTATCATTCTTTTAACAACAAGTAATAAGGCTTAATTTAAATATATTCTGCTTTAACAAAATCAGTAACCTTAATAGTCAGCAGACTACTGAGCTTGCTGAGTTTGTCAACTCCAAAATTTTAAGAGTTAAGTTTATTCTCCCCACCCCTTCTAAACTTAACCAAAGCCTTTTCAAGGGACCAACAATTGGTATCAGAGCAGTGCTTCTGTTCTGAAGTAATCCTACACGTTGTGCTTGTGAAAACTCTTTGAAAACTTTTTCAAGTTTCTGATTTTCAAAGCTTTGCATCATGGATAACAATCAGTATACTAGGACTATGTTGATGTGCTCTCTTGATCGTTATGATGATTATAAACGTCGTATGCAGGCTTATTTAGCTGCAACACATGATGAAATGATGGATGTACTAACAGATGGACCAATGGAGATCACAAAAGCCATAACTGTGGGCAGTGAAACACAGTTTGTTCCAAAGACAAAAAGAAAGTGGGGTGCTGAAGATAGAAAAAGAGCAAACCTCAACAATATTTCTATTGATATCATTTACATAACCTTGGATAGCAATATGTACATGAAAGTGAAGGATTGCAAGATTGCTAAGGAACTTTGGGAAAAGTTACAACTAATCTGTGAAGGCACTGATGCTATCAAGAAAAACAAAGTCAGTGTAGCCAAAAGAATTTTCCAAGTTTTCAAAATGAAAAATCAAATGAAACCATTGAACAAATAGAGTCAAGATTCAATCTATCATGGATGAACTCACCCTACTGAATGTAGTGTAAACAAAAGAAGAGATCAACACAAGAATCTTAGAAGCCCTACCTGCAAAGGAAGTTTGGGAAATGAAGGTTACTACCATAGAAGAGTCCAGGAGACTACGTGAAGATGATACCTTTAAATTATTTTCAGATCTCAAGGCCTATGAATTCAGCAAGAAACTTGTTCCTGATACTGAAAAGGAAGAACCAAAGACTACTGCATTGGCTGCTGCACATAAAGATGAATCATCAGGTGGTCAAGATGATCTACTGGATGCAATGCAAGAACAAAAATCCCCACTGAGCAAGAAAATCAGAATGATGAAGACAGGAAGGGGTTCTCCAAGGAATTTCACCAAGAAATCAAGTGAAAAGAAAAAGGAAGAATCCAAGAAGGATAATGACTACTTGTGTTTTCATTGCAAGAATCCAGGACACTTCAAACCTGATTGTCCTAACTTGAAACAAAAGAAGGAACCTGATTATCTTTGCTTCAACTACAAGAAACCTGGACATTTGAGACCTGACTGTCCAGACCTATGAAGAACAAAAGTCAGCAAAGAAGATCTGGCAAGAAAGCATTTGTTGCTGATGAAGAATCTGGCTATGAAGTGGAATCAGAAAAAGGAAATGAATCAGATGACATTGCACTCATAGTTGATTTGGATGACTATTCTTTAATGGAAAATATGGATGAGACTAAGGAGGTATACAATTATGTATCCGTAAACACTCCTGTTGAAAGTGATTTTGAATCTACTTGTGGTTCAAATCCTAAAATTTCTGACAGTGAAGAACCTTTGGATGCCATCCATAATGAACTGAAGAAAATAAAATCTGGTTATGAGATTGTGAAGGCAGAAAAAGAGGCACTCAAGTAGAAATTCAAAGATTAAATGTTGAATTAAGAATTCTCAAAGGTAAGGAAAAAGATTATGGACAGACTCAACATAAGCCTACTGTACATTCAGTAGCTGCTGAATCTGCTGGACAATCTTGTTCAACCACTGCATTCAAATCTGGAAAGCCTTATGGTGATATAACAAGCCTTGGATTTGAAACTCAACAATCTACTAAGGGTGGATCCAGTAAGGCAGATGAACCTAGTACCAGAATTGGTCCTAAGTTTGTGCCTGCACAATATCCAACTCCCAAAAAGGTTTGCTGAGGCAGTGAAGTCTACTGAGAAGGCTTCAAGGAAGCAAAATCAAAAGTCCAAAAGGTCAACAGTACCTAATATAAAGGGTAAATCCAAGGGTAGGACAGCTGGACCTTCTAGACTTGCTGATAGCAGACCCGCTGCAAAGTCTGCTGGACCACAAAAGGGCAAAAATCTGAAATATTTCAAGGATAAGAATCCTAAACCCAAAAATGTTAATCATTCAAGGGATACTTATCTCAAGGGGAAAGGTAGATTGTTCCCTACTAATGATGATTGGAATATTCCTGCCTCTACAACTAGAAAGAATAGACATAACCATAATGCTAGGGTAAAACCTCAGCAATGGAATCAGTAGAGGACTCAGTAGAGGACTTATTCAAGACCTCAGCAGGGACCTTAACAGACTCCATATTACATGGTTGTTCCTAACAGACAACAACCTTATGGTTATACTGGTGCTTCTAACAATAGAAATCACTTCAAACAACACTTTGTCCCAAAAGGCCCTACACAACCAATATGGTTATACTGGTGCTTCTAACAATACAAATCACTTCAACCAACTGAGCTGAGTTTAAGTCAAACTGACTTAATCAAAACTGAGTCAACCGGCAGCGGATATAATTCTAGCCTTTTTCTTGATCTTGTTGTTCTTTTATGAAAACTGTATGTAGTAAACTGAATTATGATGAATGTCAGTTTCTGAACAGTGAAGTGTATAACAATCAATTATCAAAATGTTGTAAGTAGATGCTGAGTAAATAAATAAATGCGTAAAGTAAATAAGGCAAATATTATAGAGGTTCCAGGTGGTGTGATCATGTACGTCCTCTTTTCCCCTATAATGCGGAGGAAAATTCCACTAGAACTTCTTGAGGTGAACTTGTAACAAAAAGTCCTAAACAATAGTCCTTGGCTAATCCCTAGCTTCACTATCTAACCAGTTGTAGAACGGGTAGAATTGATGTTCTTCAATTGCTTGAAAACTGGTCCTTAGAGGGTTGAATTGCTTCTTCACCAGCTACCACCACAAACATAGTCTGCCCGACTGCTTGTCACAACTGTCCTTGACAAAACCATCCCGGATTGCTTCACAGTCTAAACCTTTGATGTAGAATCAAAGTTGGGTTGAGAATCAATAAATTGATTCTTTTTTGTGGTTCTTCAAAGTGTCTGATTCTTGATAAATTCTTGGTAGCTTGAACACTTGAAGAATTTCTTGATTTGATCTTGTTATAGCATAAAGAAGATAGCAATTTGAATGATTAATGCACACGTTAATTCTTGTTAAATCTCTATCTTCGTTCTTGTATATTTTAATCCTTGGTGCAAAGTCTTTCATTTATAGTGTGAGGTCCAACGTTCACTTGGCTTGAATTCGAATTGTATCAACGTCTAACTTGTAATGGATATATTTCTGACCGTTCTACTATATCAGTATTTCATCCAATGAAATTGCTTCATTTACAACGTTCAACTGTACTTATCAGTTTATCGGATGACTGACTTATAAAACTGAGTATCCTTATCTGTTTTATACTGAGTTTATCACTTGCCAGTTTCTTGACTGACTTGGAGCATTAACTAAGATTTTACTCTTCTTCAAATATCAGTACTCCAATTTTTCATCTCATTATAATTGATTTAATCAGAGTACACCACGACTCATTATCATCTAAGAATTCATTGTTCTTATGATTCTTAGGTCTTCATACAAGAACCATAAAGTCAGTTCAGGTCACCACAATCTTGCCTGAAGTCAACATTACAGTCTCGATGTAGTCTTCATAACTGAGTTTGAACCCTCAGTTTTTCAATCTTCAATAACTGAGTCTGTGACCCTCAATTATTCAATTTCTAGATAAGCCAACTGAGTCTGTGTCCCTCAGCGAACTTATCTTCTTCAGTTTCATCTAGGTGTATTCTGAGTGAGTTTGTTTATCTTGATGATTTCCAGTTTTCAGAATATTTCCGAGCTTTACGACACACTAACTATTACAGTGCTTGTCTGATGTAACCTATACAAATATCAGACTCTAGTAAAACCTAAACATTCAGTTCTAGACATCTTTTAGCTTTTCACTATAACATCTAGCTTCAGCACTTCATCAATGAGGTTAAAATAATACTTTGAATAATTATGATGAATTATCATCAAAACATAAATTTTATTTCCAACAATTTCCCCCTTTTTGATGATGCCAAAACTCTCCCTAAAAGAAAAGCTTAAAGATCAAAACAATGTAAAACAATGTAAAACTGGAAAACTGGATTTCATTAGAATGATAAAAAACTGGAATAGTTTCATTTAGTCCAAACAACTGAGATTAAACACTAAGATTTTTCTTAACTGAAATAAACTTCTTTTCTTTGTCATACAGATGATATTCATTTTCTAGCTTGGAGTCTTCCTTTGAAAATGTCTTGTTGTAGTCAACTTGACTTCCTTCTTTCCATCTTCTCCATAGAAGTAGCTTTGTTAAGTCTGATTCTTTCAAGTAGTATTTTTCAAATTCGACTACATCAGCTTTCATTTGTTCAGTCTTGTCTTTAATCTTCAGTTTGTCATCAATCCTCTGATTCTTCTTGTATTGTGCCATTTTCTTCTTTGAAAATATATCAGATAAAAAGTAGTTCAAGGATTCTTCAAATGTCCTATCCTTGTACTTGGCTTTAATAGGATTGTGATCGTTGTTAAACTTCATCCACAGATCCTTTGTAAGAGTAGCTCTCTTTTCTCCAGTTGTTCAGATTATTTCTCAATGAAATGCTCATCAGTATGTTCTTTCCTTAAGAACTTAGGATCTGATTTGCATCTTTGCAATTCTTCTTCAAGTCGCTTCATCTCTTTAAGTAACTTCAGCTTTTCTTCTTTAGCTTCCCCCTTTTTGGCATCATATAGCTGATCTACCAAGGCATGGGTTGCCTATTGGTCGGCTGATATACGTTGGTGAGAAGTAATTACTTCCTTAAGCTGAGTTTCTAACCCGTAGATATGCTGATTCATGTGCCAATAAGCTTGAGCATGAGTTTCCCGATCTACTGTGGTTGAGTCTTCTAGTTTCTGTTTTAGTAATAGAATTTCTGAAGCAGAACTTGAACTGGATTTGTGGATCATCTCTAGTCTAGCATGAACTGAGACATCAGTTCTGGTTCTATAATCGGGATATCCAGAAATATTTGATAGAAGGCCATTTTGTGCATCCTTGTGACTGAGCACAATCTTCAAGTTTTCATGAACTTTGGCCAACTCATCCTTAGTTAGGATGTCAGAAGGATCGTATGTCATTTCAGTTTGATCCTTGAGGTGAGTGATGTCTTCAATAATCATCAGTTGTCGATTATTAGTTTTATCAGCTGCTTATTGAGTGTTAGTTGTCTGATTTCCAACTGGCAACTCTTCTTGCTGACTTACAGTTTGTGTAGATAGAGGTTGAGGTTGAATATCTGAAGGCAAAACTGTAGTCACATCAACTTCTTTTCTTGTATGATCATCTTCATCGTCATCTTTTTCCTTTGAACTGTTTTTAGGAGCAGATGATGTGGTTGATTCTCTTCTTTGAGCTAGTTCAGTAAACCTTTTGAAACAATTTTCAAGAAACTCTGATATAGGAAATATAGCGTATAGACCTCCGATTTCCAATTTCTCCAAGAGTAAATTTTCATTAGTCTGAAGATTAGCATCACGAGAATCCTCTGGTTTAAGCTTCATCTTCATTACTCTGACAATTTTATCAGCTTCAAAAACTGGGGCTGATTGCTGAACTAATTGATGCTGTGATTGAGAAGTATTATCAGCAAGAGTGGTTTTCCTTGTGTCTTTAGTTGTCAGTTGTTGTTGTTGTTGTTCCCCCTCAGTTGGTGCTGTCATACTTGAGGTTGCTGGGTATAAACATCTTGCAACTGATCTTTCTTGTGCTGAGTCTGGCTTTCGCTTGGTTCCTCTGTGTTCAGTTTCCTGCTGAGACAGAGTTTTCTGACCGGCTTCAGGTTGGGAAGTTGTTCCTGTTTTTGTTGTTATTTCTTTTAGTTTCAGCTTGCCTTGCTTGATTCCCTTCCTTAATTCTTTCCAGATAAAATTGAATGATTCCATTGAGTGTTTTCTTCAGTCGAAATCTACCAACAGTTGCCTGACCTTCAGCTTGAGCTCTTTCTATACTTTCTAATTCGGCTAAATGTAGCTTCTTTATCTGGTTGACTATATAACCTGCCCAATTGAATTCTATTTCATCCCAGATAATGTTCATTAGATAGATGTTTTCTTCAGACAGTGTACTGATTCCTTTGGATTTTCCAATGATATGCTTGCTGAGCTATCTGCTGAGGTGTCCAAATTCTGGCTTGATTTTGTCAACATGAATACCAACTTCGATTGGTACCATAGAAAAAGTTAGCCTCTTTAGAAATGTAGTCCTATCCAATGGTAGTGTAGAAAAATTTGTTGATGTCATAGAAGAATTTGCGAAGCCAAAAAGTTACATCATGACTTTTTCGTTGATAGCAATTTGATCTCCACGAACTGTTGTCATTAGAGAGTCTCTTACCAAACGCATATTTTGCCAAAATTGCAAAATACCTTCCAAGTCACATTTTTCTTTGAATGTAACTTCCAGAATATTTCTTAATCCTGGTTGTTTTTGAATCTTTGCACATATGTGACTTGCTAACAGAGTGTTTTGACACAAGGCTTCATACATTTCGAATGAAAATTCATCTAGCTCTGTTATTAGTCTTTGTTGTTATGATTTGTCTGATGTGGCCATATTTAGGTGGGAACACAAAAATTGATTTTTGATAGGAGAGGATTGTGAAGAGTCTGATTCTGTTTTTATGAAAGAGGAGGAATTCGAAATTTGATTGAAAGTAATGTGAACGGGGGATGAATAAATAGGTAGGATATACTGGCGGTTGAGTAGTACAACTTTTCAAATTCCATGATGGTTTGGGTAACCAATGTATGCACTGTTCTGACAATCGTGGGGTGTACACGCAATATTCTGACAAAAAGAACTGCAGTAATTAAAAGCAATATAACCACTGTCGCTTTTATCTTGTCAACCTTTGACTTAAGTTGACTGGGATAAAAACTAAGATTGAAGTCAGTTTGTAGATATAACTTTCAGTTTCAGTAAAAGTCTGTCAGTTTCAGTTTTAGTTGATTAGTTTGAATTTTTTGATGTCAATGACTAATCTGTTAAGTGAGTGCACCCAAAATAACAAAGATTAATCCCCTTGATGAATTTCTGGTTTAACTGATTTCAAATGACTTTGATTATCCCCAATTCAGTTCTCAGTTTGGCAAATCTGTCTTTGTCCAATGGCTTTGTAAAGATATCTGCCAGCTAATCTTCAGTTGGTACATAAAGAACTGTTATATCCTTTTTCTCTGCATGATCTCTTATGAAGTGGTGACGCACATCAATGTGCTTTGTCCTTGAGTGTAAAACTGGATTATCAATGATTGCAATTGCACTTGTGTTATGACACATTATGGGAATCATTCCTTCTTCTATCCCATAATCTCTTAATTGCTATCTGATCCATAAAACTTGAGCACAACAACTTCCAGCTGCTATGTATTCAGCTTCAGCTATAGAAGTTGAGATTGAGTTTTGCTTTTTGCTAGACCATGACACAAGTCTATTTCCTAGTAACTGACATGTGCCTGATGTGCTTTTTATGTCCACTTTGCATCCAGCATTATCTGAGTCTGAATAAGATATTAGCTTGAATTCTCCTTCTTTTGAATACCAAATTCCAACTCTATCTGTGTCTTTCAGATATTTCAATGTTCTTTTCACAACTGTGCGATAACTTTCTTTTGGTTTTGACTGAAATTTTGCACATACACCGACAGTAAAAGATATATCTGGCCTACTTGATGTAAGATAGAGTAAGCTTCCAATCATTCTTCTGTAAAGTGTTTGATCAACATCTTTTCTTTCTTTATCTTCATCTAATCTGATGTTTGTCCCCATTTGTGTAGAAATTCGAGTTGATTTTTCCATGCAGAACTTTTTGATAAGTTCTCTTGTATACTTAGTTTGGTGAATGAAAATTCCATCATCTAATTGTTTAACTGGTAATCCAAGGAAGTAATTCAATTCTCCCATCATACTCATTTGGAATTTGCTTTTCATCAAACTTGCAAATTTCTCACATAATTGTTCATCTTCTGATCCAAAGATGATGTCATCAACATAAATTTAAACAAGTAGAGTATTTTCACCATTTTTCATTCTGAACAAGGTTTTGTCTATAGTCCCTTTGATAAATCCATTATCTACTAGAAACTGAGACAAAGTTTCATACCAAGCTCTTGGTGCTTGTTTTAATCCATAAAGATCTTTCCTTAGTCTGAAAACTTTATCAGCTTGATCTTTGATTTCAAATCTAGGTGGTTGTTGAACATATACTTCATCTTCAAGAATTCCATTTAAAAATGCGCTTTTAACATCCATCTGGTAAACCTTGAATTTCTTATGAGCTACGAAGGCAAGAAATAGTCTGATTGCTTCTAATCTTGTAACTGGTGCGTAGGTTTCATCAAAGTGTATGCCTTCTGCTTGAGAGTATCCTTTAGCTACAAGTCTAGCTTTGTTTCAGATAATATTCCCATCTTCATCAAGTTTGTTTCTGAAAACCCATTTGGTTCCTATAATATTGACATGAACTGGTCTTTCTACAAATTCCCATACTTGATTTCTTTCGAACTCATTCAGTTCATCTTGCATTGCTAATATCCAATCTGGATCTTTCAAAGCTTCTTCTATTTCTTTGGGTTCAGATTGTGATAGGAAACATGCAATCATTGCATCTAGTTGATGTCTTGTTCGAACTCTAGCTTGAGTATCACCAATTACTTGTTCTTCAGGGTGATCTCTAATCCAAATATACGTGGGTGTCTACATCAAAGAATTTATATCTTGTTCGACTGGTTCTTCAAGAACTGGTTCTTGAGTTTCTTTAGTTGGATCAGGAACATGTATTTCAGGTGTGGTTTGTTAAGTAGTTGGAACCTGAGACTGATCTGGATTTGAACATTCTGAAATTTCTAGTCTCCCAATGTCATCAAAAACTGGTTCTGGTAAGATTGGTAACTGAGACTGAGAAACTGGTTCTAGTCTGTCTTCAGTTGTTTCACCAGGGAAGTTTGGTTCATCAAATACCACGTGAATTGATTCTTCATGCTTGAGTGTCCTTTTGTTTAGTACTCTAAAGGCTTTCCTGACACTTGAGTATCCAAGAAAGATTCCTTCATCAGCTTTGGGCTGTAAAACATGAAGTTGATATTTCCCATTGTTGTGTATGAATCATTTGCTTCCAAAAGCATGAAAGTATGAGACATTTGGTTTTCCTCCATTCCAAATTTGATATGGGGTCTTCTCATGTCTTTTGTTCATGAGAGCTCTGTTCTGTGTATAACAAGCTGTGTTAACTGCTTCTGCCCAATGTCTTTCAGGTAGTTTTGCTTCACAGATCATAGTCCTCCCTGCTTCTTTAAGTGTTCTGTTTCTTCTTTCAGCTACACCATTCTGTTGAGGTGTTCCTGTGGCAGCAAGTTGGTGTAAGACACCATTCTCTTCAAAGTATTCAATAATTACGTTGTTGAGGAATTCAGTTCCCTTATCTGATCTTATTTTCACAACTGATACTCCTTTCTGATTCTGAAGTCTCTTGAGTAGTTCTGTATGTCTTTGCTTGGTTTCACTTTTCTTGCTTAAGTATATTACCCAAGTGTATCTTCAAAAATCGTCTACTACCACCAATGTATACTTCTTTCCACTGATATTTATTGGTGTAATAGGGCCATATAAATCCATGTGTAATAACTCCAGATGTCTGGTTGTTGAATGATGAGACTTGGTCTTAAAACTTGCTTTTGTTTGCTTTCCTTGTTGACAAGCATCACATAAGCTGTCCTTCTTATATGATATTTCCGGTAGTCCAATGACTAACTGTTTCTTAACAAGTGTGTTGATGTCATCAAAGTTAAGATGACACAGTTTCTTGTGCCATAGCCAACTGATTTCTGATTTGGTATGCACAAGCAAACAAGTTTCAGCAACGACTGTTGTCCAAACTACTACATACATATTTTCATTTCTTCTTCCGGCTAAAACAACTTGATAAGTTGATTCGCTGACGACAACACATAATTCTTTGTCAAAAGTAACTTTGTATCCCATGTCACAGAATTGACTGGTGCTGAGTAGATTGTAGTGTAATCCTTCTACATAAGATACATTCTTGATTGTAAGACCATTCCTGATTAAGGTACCATATCCTTTGGTGTATCCTGGTTTGTCTTTACTTCCAAAATTAACCTTTGGTCCATCTTTTGCAATAAAATTACTGAGACAGTCTTTACTCTTTGTCATGTGCCTAGAGCAACCACTGTCAAAGTACCATATATCCTACAATAAAAATTAAATAGTTTTAGGTATCCAACTCAGTTTGGGTCCATAGGGGTCAGTTCTCAATACAACTCTGAGGATATATCCTTTAGGTATTCTTCGGATATTGTTGCACTTGTTTTCATATATGTAAGACACACTCCCATAGTGTCTATGTTTGGATTGTGTCTTATTTATATGATCTATCAGATCTTTTGGCTGAAATTTGTTTCCATCATGCTTTCTATTGAAACATGAATAATAACCATCATTCCTTTTGTACTGAGGTGCAGGTGACCTTGATGCGAGACTTTTCGAGAACCGAGATTAGCTCTGCTGAGTTTTGGGTGAAACTTGTGATAAGTTTTACATGCGGAATGATTGCTATTACCGATTTTATTAGTAGATGCAAAAAATTCCAATCATCATCGGTGGGATATAATCTTCCTTTCCCCTTAATGTGTGAATCTTTGAATGATTGACATTCTTGGATTTACTTTGATTGTAATTTTTTGGTTCTTGACTTGATTGGTTTTTATGGACTGGTAGTTCATTTCCAGATTCGGTTTTCTTGAGATACAAATTGATTTACCATTTGGTTTACCTTTGTTGGTAAATCTAGTTGTTTTCTTGGAAAACTGATTTATCCTATGTGATACTGGCTTTACTGGTTCAGCAATTTTCTCAGTTTGAGGAAGTTGTTCAGCTACAAACTTAATACCAGTTTTGGTACTAGGTTTGGCAGCTTTGCTGGTTCCATTCTTAGATGTTTGATGTGTATCAAATCCTAAAATAGTTTTGTCTCCATATGGTTTTCCTGATTTGAATCCAGTAACTGAACTTGATTGAGCAAATGATTCAGTTGCTGCTGCTGAATCTTTTCTTTATCAGTTTTAGTCAGTTTCAACATTTTTAGTTCAGACTTCAATCTTTCAACTTCAAGAATTAGATTCTCTTTTTCAGCTTTAATTGATTCATAACCAGCTTGAATTAGCTGATTCACCAATTCCTTAAGAGTTTCTTCTAATTCTAGATTTTTTGGATTGGAATCCGCAGTCGAAGAACACGCATTTTTCATGAAATTTGAGCTGAGGAATATTTAGAATTAGATTCACATACCACATTTGGATCTTCCATGTGTGCCATTAAAGCTGTGTCATCTGATAGTTTTTCAGTACCAGCTTCATAATCTGACTCATCTCCAGCAAGGAGTGCTCTTCTACCAATTCTTCTTGGTGGCGTCTTCTTGGTCAGTTCTGGACATTCAGCCTTATAATGTCAAGGTTTCTTGCAGTTGAGACAAAGATATTCATCATCTTTTCTTTTCTCAGGAGTCCTTTTGATAATCTTCTGAGTGACTGGATGTCCACTCTTCATTCTTCGAATTCTGTTCATCATTAGAGCCATTTGTTCTTCCATATTATCCAATTCATGAAGATTGCTTGATGAGTTTTCTTGAATGTCATTTGATCTTTGCTTGCGAGTCTGTGGTCTTTGGTTCCTCCAGAGCTTTGATTATTGCAGCTGTACTTGTAAAATCTTCACTGAATTCATAAGCTTTCAAGTCTGAGAATATTTTGAATGAATCCCCTTTGTCAAGTCTTGTAGATTCTTCCATAGCAGTGACCTTCATTTTCCAACACATTGGTAATGCCTTCAAAATTCTTGTATTGATAACTTTCTTAGAGTACTCAATCTTGAGTAGATCTAATTCATCCATGATATCAATGAATCTTTGTTTCCATTTGATCAATGGTTTCTCCAGATTTCATCTTGAAATTCTCAAACTTTTGTTTTGCAACAGAGATTTTATTTTCTTTAATTGAATCTGTTCCTTCACAAACAAGTTGTAGTTTGTCCCACATTTCCTTGGCAGTTGTGCATTCTTTCACTTTTAAGTACATGTTGCTGTCAAGAGTTCTGAGGATAAAATCCATTGCATCATTGTTGAGATTGTTTCGCTTGCGATCATCACTAGTCCATTCGGATTTGGGCTTCACAACTCGAACTTGCTGTCCATGAACAATTTGCATGTGAGTGATCTGAATTTGTCCATCAGTGAGTACATCCATCATTTCATCATGAGTAGCTACTAGAAAGCCTACATACGACGTTTATATTCGTCAAATATGTCCATGTTGCACATGAGCATCTCATATTGATTGTTATCCATTGTGAGTGAGTGAAAACTGATAGTAAATTAACTGGAACTGAGCTTTCAAATGAGAACAACTAGAGGAGATATGGAGCAAATGATATCTTGTCAAAGAAACACTACTCCGATACCAATTGTTGGTCCCTTGGAAAGGCTAACACAAGTTTAGAGGGGGGGTGAATAAACTTGTCACTAAAAACTTTCCCTAAGCTGGATTTTAAACAAATTACGGTCCAGTTGGAAACTTGTGTGGAGTTATGCTGACTGAGCTGAGTTATGTCAAACTGACTTAATCAAAACTGAGTCAACCGGCAGCGGATATAATTCTAGCCTTTTTCTTGATCTTGTTGTTCTTTTATGAAAACTAAGTGTAGTAAACTGAATTCTGATGAATGTCAGTTTCTGAATAGTGAAATGTATAACAATCAATTATCAAAATGTTATAAGTAGATGCTCAGTAAATAAATAAATGCGTAAAGTAAATAAGGCAAATATTATAGAGGTTTCAGGTGGTGTAATCCTGTACGTCCTCTCTTCCCCTGTGGTGCGGAGGAAAATTGCACTAGAACATCTTGAGGTGAACTTGTTACAAAAAGTCCTAAACAATAGTCCTTGGCTAATCCCTAGCTTCACTATCTAAACAGTTGTAGAACAGGTAGAATTGCTTTTCTTCAATTGCTTGAACACTGGTCCTTAGAGGGTTGAATTGCCTCTTCACCAGCTACCACCACAAACACAATTACCTGATTGCTTGTCACAATCATCCTTGACAAAACCTTCCCGGTTTGCCTCACGCCTAAACCTTTGATGTAGAATCAAAGTTGGGTTGAGAATCAATAAATTGATTCTTGTTTGTGGTTCTTCAATGTGTCTGATTCTTGATAAATTCTTGGTAGCTTGAACACTTGAAGAATTTCTTGATTTGATCTTGTTATAGCGTAAAGAAGATAGCAATTCGAATGATTAATGCACACGTTAATTCTTGTTAAATCTCTATCTTCGTTCTTGTATATTTTAATCCTTGGTGCAAAGTCTTCTATTTATAGTGTGAGGTCCAACGTTCAGTTGGCTTGAATTCGAATTGTATCAACGTCTATCTTGTAATGGATATATTTCTGACCGTTTTGCTATGTCAGTATTTCATCCCATGAAATTGCTTCTTTTACAACGTTCGAATGTACTTATAATTTTATCGGATGACTGACTTATAAAACTGAGTATCCTTATCAGTTTTTATACTGAGTTTATCACTTGTCAGTTTCTTGACTGACTTGGAGCATTAACTAAGATTTTACTCTTCTTCAAATATCATTACTCCAATTTTTCATCTGATTATAATTGATTTAAACAGAGTACACCATGACTCATTATCATCTAAGAATTCATTGTCCTTATGATTCTTAGGTCTTCATACAAGATCCATAAAGTCAGTTCAGGTCACCATAATTTTGCCTGAAGTCTAACTTTACAATCTCGATGTAGTCTTCATAACTGAGTTTGAACCATCAGTTCTTCGATCTTCAATAACTGAGCCTGTGACCCTTAGTTCTTCAATTTCCAGATAAGCCAACTGAGTCTGTGTCCCTCAACGAACTTATCTTCTTCAGTTTCATCTGGTGTATTATGAGTCAGTTTGTTTATCGTGATGATTTCAAGTTTTCAATTTTACGACACACTAACTATTACAGTGCTTGTCTGATGTAACCTATACAAATATCAGCCTCTAGTAAAACCTAAACATTCAGTTCTAGACATATTTTGGCCTTTCACTATAACAGCTAGCTTCAGCACTTCATCAATGAGCTTAAAATAATACTTTTGTTGGTCCCTTAAAAGGCTTTGGTTAAGTTTAGAGGGGGGGTGAATAAACTTAACACTTAAAACTTTGGAGTTAACAAATTGCAACTTCAAGCATCTGCGATACTTGAGAGTTCTGTTTGAGGCTTGATAGGGTCAGCGATAAACATGAGTCTCTCGATAGTTAAGTTTGCTTGAATTTGTGCAAATGGAATTAAATCAAAATTAAGCCTTAGTACTTGTTGTCAAATATGATACTAAGTATTAGATACTCGATGATGCAAGTGTGTGATTTCGGTTGCTAGATTCAATGAGGTTGATGAGTGAAATAAAATAAGTGCAGTAAGTAAAAGCGAGAAAGTAAGTAGGCGAGTTTTTATAGTGGTTCCAGGTGATGTAATCTGTCGTCCACTCTTCTCCTGTGATGTTGGAGGAAATTCACTAGAGATCTTTGATGTAGCTTATTACAAAGATTCCTAAGTTGTTTGTCCTTCACCAATGACTATGGCTTCACAAACTGGCATCGGGAACATGTAGAATTGTTTGCTCCTTAGTCTTCCACTTTGTCCTTGAAGGGTAGGATTGCCTCTTCACCACTCCACCACAAACAACGATCTTTCACACCTAACAGATGCTTTCTTGTCTTGGCAGAGTTCTTTATAAAATAAAGAATGAATCAAATAAATGATTCGATTCTGCGACTTGATTAGGATGATGTAATCAATGAGACTTGCGCCTTCAAGTGTGTATGCTTGATGTAGCTTGCACACAGAATGCACTTGAAGAAAATAGCTAGATCAGCGACTTTAAGCTCGATAAGTTCAATGAGGTGTTCTTATTTCGAGTATTGTTACTTAAAGTTTATCCCAAAAATTCATCATCATTTTTTCCGAGTTGAAAGTCTTCTATTTATAGGTAGGAATGCATGTGACTTGAATTTGAAATTCAAATGTGACCGTTCCTTGTTTTTGTCCCATCTGCTCGCATTCTCATCACTATTCATGGGATCGACACTTTGTCAGATTACTTTTTGACAAAGGTCACCACACCCCTTTGACTTGTATCCAATGGATAAAAATATGGATCATCCCAACGTCTTTTTAATCTCAGCCTTTGATTTGCTTGATAAGTCAGAGGTAGTTGGCTGTTCTTATCCATGTAACCTTCCAATAATCTTGAATTAATCGAGGTATATATCAGCAGGTTCATCAGTCTGCTGTAATACCAATCAGTCTGCTGAACATCTTATTTTTGTTTGTAAAATAGAATGCAGCTGATTACTTTTATCTAACTTTTATTTGTGAAGTTAGATAACATCATTTTAAAATATAACCAAGTTCCAAACATCATCCAACTTGTGGAACTTAGACCTTCTACACAAGGCATATGTAATCAGTTTAGGTCATCACAGACTTGCCTAAATTCTGATTCCATATCCTTGACTTTAACTACTAAGTTTGATCCTTTAGCCTTCGCCTTGATCTTGGCCAGGTTCCGACCGATCTTCGACCTATCTACCCCATCGACTGGACCAGTCACTGGCGATAAACGATCGGCTGTGACCTTTACAAAGATGCTTGTTTGATCAAACCTATTTATGAATCAAACTCTAATAAACCTATACATTTTATCTAGACATCTTTTTGCCTTTGCACTATAACAAAACTAGTATGACACTCATCATCAAAACTAAGAAATAAGTCCAACAATTTCCCTTTTTGGTGATGATGCCACTACCCTCACCTAATCAAAGAAAGCAAAAGATAAAAACAAAACAGAACAAATTCAGTCATTTCTCATTATAAATATTTGTTCACAGATATTCTGATCTAGCATCAAGAAAGATAAAATAATGTAAATATGCTTGATCTACTGCCTCTTCTCTCTTTCTCTTCTAGCCTTCTCGACTTGCTCTTGATAGGCTCGATCTCTCTATCATTTGACTCATCCATTCATTCTCAATTAGTGTAAAATCAATATAAGAATTGACTTGTTTCCACCAGTTCCATGCTTGAGCGAGGACAAGATTGATGTCATTCACTCTGAATCCAAACCTCATATCTCTGACTCCTTGAATTCATCCAGTGAGTCCTTTGCCTTTGTAATAGGTAGCACCTTCTCACCTCTGCTACTCCTTACTACTGCTTGTTTGCCCTTAGAGCTTTGACTCTTGCTTCCCAAAATTTCAAACTCAAGAAAGAGTTAAGGCCTTCATGAAATCCCATATCATGGTAAGGTCTCCTTCATTATAAAATTCTTTCTTGTATTGTGACAGAGATCATCAATGAGTTGAACTCTGCCAAAGCGAGTGTCTCCGAAAGCATTTGTATCATCAATCCATCTTTTACGTGCAAAGAGTCTTGCAGCCTCCTTTGTCTTTGCGGTGATTTGCCCTCTTCCCCTTAGTGACATCATCAACAAAGCGGGAGATGAGGCCATGAATACCCTCCTGTGATACAATCACTCTATGCAATTGGCCTTCCATGGTTCCAGTTCTAGTATCAATGGTAGTGATCCTAGATTGCAATGTCTCCTCCAAACTGTTGATCCTTTCAGTGAGTTTGGGATCGGGCATAGCAGGTTGTTGTGCAAAGCGGCGAGGCTCGAAGCAAGTTTAGGAGCTTGACAAGCTTGTCAAGTTTCTCATGTATAGAAATAAGTTGGTCTTTTAGAGACCTGTCTTTGGCTTTATTTCCAACTTTGATACCCTTGACATCTAGTATCAAATCATTCATAGCATTTTGAGTAGATGCAAAGTTTGAAGCAACTGTATCAGTAGATTGTCTGTTATCATTTACCATCTTCATCAGTTCTTCAAATCTCTGTTCTTGCCTGTCCAATTGAGTTCTTAACTGTTGCATGTCATTTCTTACAGTTCTTAACTCATTGACAACTTCAATTGGCACTCCACTAGTCATTCTACTATCAAGAGGTCCATCAAAGAGTTCCTCAACTCTATATTGTGCCTGTTGTCTACTGATGACCATTGCTTTACTCAAATCTCTCCCAGCAGGGGGAGGTCCTTCCTCAACCATTGCACCAAGAATGTCTTCCATGACTGGATCTTGTGCAGGTTCCTCAGCAACTTCTTCTTGTCCAAAAATTTGAAATTCTTCATCACTGTAGTCATAATCCAGCAGTTGTTCTTCTTGATTAACACCAGCAGCCTGCTGATTATCCTTCCCTACAGTGGTCTTGGCTCCAGAAGGCTCCACTACAGCAGCCTCATCAACAGCAGGGGTTTCCTCCAAACCCAAAGTTTGTTCCAACTGTGTCCGAGATCTTTGTTTGAGACTCGGCACACTGCACCTCATGTTCCAACCTTTGTCCAGTCTTTGTTTGTACTCCAAAGAACTCACACTCTCCTCTTCAATTCACTGTGGATTAAAGATATTGGTATTATCCACTTGAAACCTTCAAACAAGACCAATCTTGGTCGGGGTAATGGCAGTTTTGGTGAGAATCCCTTCAAAGTCAAATCCACTTTGATATTCAATGGATTCCTCAGAACTAGCACTTGGTTCACTAAAGTCAGTGGCCTTTTCTTGATCCAAATCAACAATCTGTTCATCTTCAGGTTGTCCAGCAGGCTCTACAACATGAAATGTAGCAGATTCATCAACTAGCCTACCAGCACTCAAAGTGATTCCTTCATTGATTAGTGCTTCAAGATCATCCAAGGTGAGATCCTGTAGATCCTCATCCATTTCTCGATCTGCTTGCCCTCAAAGAGACTTACCAATATCGGTGGTATCACAGCGTAAGGTTCATTTATCAATGCAGTCCCACTCGCTTTCCTCTGGTCCGGAGGGGAAATCTCCTCTGGAGTCAGATGATGAGGAAGAATCATCATCTCCATCTCTTGGATCTCTGAACTTAATACCCTCCTCCTTCTGTTGCTCATCAAATAGATCCATCAGTCTGGATTGCAGCAGGGAGGTATCAACCAGATCCAGCAAGTTCTCCACTCCCAACTTGTTAAAAGCCCATTCCTCAAAATCAGTCATAGGTTCAGCAGCTGGCTTTTGTTTCTTGTAGAAACCAAACTTCCATTGAAAATAATCAGCAATTTGCTGAAGTTTGGGATCCACATAATCTTCAGTTTTCTTCCTCTCTTTCACATGCCTCTCAAAGGGCATGAAAGATCTCCTGGGAGCAGCTTCAGTAGCTTGTTGACCTCCAAAGGTTCCAACAAGCAGACTCATGGTCTCTTCTACAGATGTTTGAAAGTCAGCAGGTTGCTGTGATTGTGTAGTTGTACCTACTACTTCCATCTGTATCACACTTGATTCCCCCTGACTCACATGCTCATCAGCAGGGTTAGCAGCAGACTGCTCTTCCCCCTGAACTATTGCCAAACTTGCAGGGTCTTCAATCAAGTCTTCAATCACCTCTTCAACTACCACAAAGAGTTCAAGAGAATTGTCGTGGGTTTTCAAACAGATTGCTCAACAACAACTTTGTGCGCCTTGATGGATTCACCAATAACATCTTCTACAAAGAGCTCGCACAAAGTAGATCATTCATGTGATTCTTCAACAGTTGCTCAACAACAACTGCTCACTTCCAAAGAGACTTAATAACCTCATCGGTGAGGAATCACCGATTACAACCTGGTGGAATAATAGTTAAGGGCTCACCTCAACAAATCTTCTTCTTCTCTCTACGATGATGCCTCTTCTTGGACTTTTTGTTTTTCCAAGATTCTCATTTCTTTTCCTTTGCCATACTTCTTCTTTTGACAACCTCCTTCATCCTCTTGGATAGGGTTCATCATCATCATCGTCATGTCCAGTAGATTTTCTCTTTCTACTATCTTCTTTCTGTTGTTTTGTCAGAACTTCAACAACAGATTCTTCTTGCACTCTACAAAGCAGGTCGGTAACCTCCACTTGACCTCTCGGCAGACTCAGCCTGCATCTTTGTTTCCTTTCTTGTTCTCTTTGATTTCAAGATATCTGTAATCTTCCTAACATCGACACTCTTTCTCTTTCCAGCGATTTTCTTTGGTGCAAGAGGTTTTGATGGATATCTTCTTAGTTTGTCGAACTCGCTCACCACCAAAGATCACCGTCATCTCCATCATCATTATCACCAAGAGGCTCTCCAAAGAACCTCTTCATCATCATCTAGTCCAGAATCGCATGATCAATCTCCTTCTTGTATCTGGACTGATTTATGTCAATCGGTTCAAGGTCGGGAACCTCCAGGATGATTCAAAGCAGAGTCTCGAACCATCAAACCTAGGGTAAGGCCTTTGATTTCCTTTTCTTTAATTTGTCCTCCTTGGCTACTTTCTTCATATAATGAATGAAATAACCTCCCCAATCAAATTTCATGCTTCATAAAATGATAATCATCGCCTCTATCTTGGGTCCCGATAGAGTATCCATACTTTGCCAACTAGCCCAAGTATGTTCTTTGCAATGAGCTTGCTCAAAGATCGTATTCATTACCAATGTTTTTGCAGTTGATGCCTGGTACTGATTTGATAGTTGCATCTGTCTTGATCTGATTTACAAAAGCCATCTTGTCCAATCCCATAGCTTCAGGATTGACTGAACCATCAACAACTTCTTCAAAACCAAACACTTCTCTCGGCAGATTGGAGGAGATTACAAGCTCCTCACCATTCACAGTGGTTTTGAATGCTTGATTCCTTCTTCTATAACAATATTCTTCCGTAAATCAATAACATTGGTGTATGATATCGCTTTAATCGATGTTGAGTTTGTTCTCCAGGCCCCAAACCTTCTTATTCTTCGACCTATATTAATGGCCAGTTCCGTTCTGTTTGCATCAACAACATAGCCTCTTACACATTGTCTTGATTCGATTTGAACTTCAACTCTTTCCACCATTGAAATAATAAAAAGATGAGGAAGAATTGCTCTCAAATCTGTGTACACACGATGTAGAATTGGCAGAGATAAAGCAGAAATTGCAAGTGGAGAAATCATTTGATAACGATCGATTTTATAGACAGTGGGTAGTTGATACTGTCACTGCACGTACATTGAGGTAACCACGATTAAATCTGATTAAATGCTGTGTTGACACGTGGCCCATTACTCCTCCATAACGTTTGTAACCGTTGGATGGTTTAACTATGGTAATAAAAGATAGAATAAATATCCCGCCAAACTGCTTTTTGACCTAAATAACTTTGACTGAGTAAAGTTCCCTCCAAATAGGTAAACCTCAAAGAGGTGCCTCGGCATCTGGCGATAAGTAGGCTTCAAAGACACTGCTTGATAATAGTACTCTGCTGATCCTTGTTTTCTTCTTGTTTTGTTCAATTGATAATACAAGATGAAGTTTAATACCAATGATCGATCATCAAGTGAGCTCACCCAACATGACAAAGACCAATCCCTTGGCAACCTCATTTGCTCAATTGTCCAAACATAAGTACATGGAATTGTTGATACCAATGACTAATCTGCTAAGTGAGCTCACCCAACATAGCAAAGACTAATCCCTTGGTGAATTCCATTACATTCTTTGAATATCACCAATCTTTAATATTCCAAGTTCAATCCTTAATTTAGCAAATCTTTCACTTTGTCAAGTGGTTTAGTGAAAATATCGAAAGTTGATCTTCAAGAGGAATGTATAGAACCACCACATCTTTCTTTTCAACATGATCTCTTATAAAATGATGTCTCACATCAATGTGCTTGGTTCTTGAGTGCAAAACATGATTTTCTGTGATTGCAATTGCACTTGTGTTGTCACACATGATTGGAATTTCCTTTCTTCAATTCCATAATCCCTTAATTGTTGTCTTAGCCATAGTACTTGTGCACAAAGAACTTCCAAATTGCAATGTATTCACTTGATGGAAGTTGAAATAGAATTGCTTTCTTGCTAAACCAGAGACCAGTCTATTTCCCATTAACTGATGTGTTCCTGAGGTGCTTTTTCTATCAATCTTGCATCCAAAGATAATCGAATCTGAGTAGGATATTACTTTGAAGCTTCCTTCCTTGGAATACCATATCCCTACTCCCAAAGTCTCTTTAAGATACTTGATAATTCTCTTAATCGCACTCTAAATGACTTTCTTTAGGTTTGGATTGAAATCTTGCACAAACACCTACAAAGAAGGATATATCAGTCTGGCAAGCGGTGAGTGTGATGATCGCCTATCATCCTTCATGCACAATGTCCGATCAACATCTTTGTCTTCTTTATCTTCATCCAATCGATGCTTGTACTCATAGGAGTTGAATTCTTAGTGCTATTTTCCATGCCAAACTTCTTCAGCAACTCCTTGGTGTACTTGGTTTGATGAATGAAGATTCCATCCTTCATTTGTTTGACTTGCAATCCCAAAAAGTAATTAATTTCTCCCATCATACTCATTTGGAATTTACTCTTCATTAGATTTGCAAACTTTTCACAAAGTAAATCATTTTCGAACCAAAAATTATGTCATCCACATAAATTTGTACCAAATAGGTGTTGTCCCTTCATCGATTCTCGAAAAGTGTCTTGTCAATGGTCCTTTTGTAAAACCATTGTCCACCAAGAATTGAGATAGAGTCTCATACCATGCTCTTGGTGCTTGTTTCAATCCATAAAGTGCTTTGTTGAGTCTATACACTTTATCTTATTGATCTTTAACTTCAAATCCAGGAGGTTCTTTGAACATATACTTCCTCCTCTAGGATACCATTCAAAAATGCACTCTTGACATCCATTTGATATACTTTGAAGTTCTTGTATGCAAGATGTGCCAAAAATAATCTGATAGCTTCCAATCTTGCAACAGTGCATAAGTCTCATCAAATCTATTCCTTCCTTGAGAATAGCCTTTTGCAACTAGTCCGGCCTTATTTCTCACAATGGTACCTGATTCATCAAGTTTATTTCTCAGATACCCACTTAGTACCAATGATATTTGCATAACTTGGTCTTTCAACTAGTGTCCAAACTTGATTTCTTTCAAATTCATTTAATTCTTCTTGCATAGCAATTATCCAACTGGATCTCAAATTGCTTCTTCAACAACTTTAGGTTCCATTTGAGGCAGAAAACAAGTAAACATAGCTTCCAGCTTGTCTTAGTCCTCACACCTTGGTCGTACATTGCCAATAACTTGTTCAAAGTGAGGTGATTCCTTAACCATTGTGGATTTTGGTTATTTTGATTTTCGTGAACATCATCTTGATGTAGGTCTGCTGTAGTTTCTTCTATAGGGGGTCGCAGATCCTTGAACTGCCTGATTGTTGCATCAAGAACATTATTAGCGGGGTCCTCAAGGCAGGGGCAAGATGTCGAAACTTTCAAGTCATTGAATCTTTCCAAAACTTCAACACAATCTGGATCGGTGACTTGTTGATTCTCAAAGAGTTCACAATCTTTATCTTCCATAGCAGAAAACTTAGGTTCATCAAACACAACATGGATTGTTTCTTCATGTTTCAGTGTTCTTTTGTTCAAGACTGAATGCTCTGTGATCAAGAATATCCTAAGAAAATTCCTTCACGATTTTGGTTGGAATGTTTTCAAATGAACTTTATGATTTAGAATAAAACATTTGCTTCCAAATGGATGAAAATAGGATATGTTAGGTGTCCTTCCATTCCGAGATCTCATAAGGTGTCTTGAGCCTTCTTGTTTCTTGATGTTCTGTTTTGTGTATAGCATGTCAGATGTATTCTTGCTTGATTTAATATCTTTCAGGTAGCAATGCCTCACAAATCATTGTTCTTCCCGCTTCTTTAAGGTTCTGTTTCTTCTTTCAAAGAACCCCCATTTTGAGGTGTGTACCAAAGACAAGTTGATGAAGTACACCATTATGTTCACAATATTCTCTTATAACTTTGTTGAGAAATTCAATGACTGATCCGATCTTATCTTTATGATCATTAAACTTTTCTCATTTTGTAATCTCTTCAAAAGATTAGGCATGCTTTGAAGTGTTTCACTTTTCTTGTTCATAAATATCACCCAAGTGTATCTAGAGTAATCATCCACAACCACTAGGGTATACTTCTTTCCTGTTACACTTGTTGGAGTTATTGGTCCAAAAAGATCCATGTGCATCAGCTCCAACACTCTATTAGTCGATTGTTTGGTCTTTGATTTGAAACTTGACTTTATCTGTTTACCTTGCTGACAAGCATCACATATAGCATCCTTCTTGAATGTGATCTCAGGTAAACCAACCACCAGTTTCTTCTTTACCAACTGATTAATATCATCAAAGTTTAAGTGATTCAACTTCTTGTGCCATAGCCAATTGAGTTCGAGACTTAGTATGCACTATCGTGCGTGTTCTCGAACTGCAGTGGAGACCAATCCACAACATACATATTCTCGTTGTCTTCTACCAACAAGTACAACTTGATCACCTCTTTCACTAATGACAATGCGGTTGTCTTTGTCAAAAGTGACCTTGTATCCCATATCACGTAATTGTCCAAAGGCTCGACAAGTTGTAATCCGAGTCCTTCCACATATGCAACATTCTTGATTGTAAGTCCATTTCGATAAGTGTGCCATATCCTCTTGTATATCCAGTGTATTTTTGTTGCCAAAATTCACCCTTGGACCATCTTTTGCCACAAAGTTTGTTAGAGCAGTGCTTATTCTTTGTCATGTGTCCGGAACATCCACCACAAAAGTACCGGACACCCTACAAAACAAAGTTAATGCATTTTAGGTACCCAAACCTGTTTGGGTCCATAGTGGTCGATGGCAAGCATGACCCTTGGTATGTTTCCATAAGGTCTTCTCTAAATGTGTCATACTTTGGTTCATACTTTGGTTCATACATGTATTCCACACATCCATAGGTTCTAACAAAGAGGTTGTGTAGGAACCACATATGTTTTCGGCCTTTTGGTACATAATGTCGTTTGAAATGATTCTTGTTGTTAGAAACATTTGCATAACCATAGGTGTCTTTGTCTGTTAGGAGCAATGTACCACAGTAATATGGAGTCTCACTGAGGTCTTGTGTAATTCCTCTGCGATTCCATTGCCTAGGTTTTACCCTAGCAATATGGTTATACTTACTATTTTTAACGATAGATGCAGAATATTCCAATCATCATCAAGTGGGAACAGTCTACCTTTCCTCGAGATAAGTATCCTTTGAATGATCAACATTTTTAGGTTTAGGATTCTTATCCTTGGAGTATTTCTGTTTCTTACCCTTCTCGTGGTCCAAATAGACTTGGTAGCAGTGTCCGCTATCAAGAGCTTAGAAGGCACAAAGAATCCTATTTTTGGATTTATTCTTTTTACTAGAGTCGTTGACTTCTTTGACTTCTGATTTTGCTTCCTTGAAGCATTCTCATTAGTTTTTACCGCTTGACAAGAACCTTCTTCGGGAGTTGGATCTAGTGCGGTACAAAATTAGGACCAATTCTGGTACTAGGTTCAGTAACCTTACTGGATCCACTCTTGTTACATTCTTGAGTTCCAAATCCAATCCTGTTCTATCCACATAAGGCTTTCCTGATTTGTATGCAGTATTGGAACAAGATGGTTCAAATGATTCAGAGGTCAGCTGGATGTTCAAAGAGACTTATTTTGATTCTGTTCAACATCTTTTCCTTACCCTTGAGAACCCTTAATTCAGCTTTCAATCTTCCAACTTCTAACTCAAGAGTTTCTTTTTCAAATTTTCACAACCTCATGCCAGATTGTATTACCCTCGGTTGATTAAGGATGGCATCCAAAGTCCCATTGTTGTCGAATTTCTAGGATTTGAACCACGGGTTGATTCACAATCACTTCCAAAGCAGGAGTGTTTATAGATACTGATGTTGTATACCTCCTCGCCCATCCATATTGGCCATCAAAGCATAATCCTCCATATCGAAGAACTTGATCTTTGTGTCATCCGATTCATTTCCTTTTGATTCCACTTCATATCCTCGATTCATCTTCAAAGAACCATAGCCTTCTTGCCATGTCTTCTTTGTTGACTCTTGGTCTTCAGTAGGTCTGGACAATCAGGTCTAAAATGTCCAGGCTTCTTACAGTTGAAGCAAAGATAATCAGGTTCCTTGCCTTGTTTCAACTCAGGACAATCAGTGCAGAAGTGTCCCGGTTTCTTGCAATGAAAGCATAGATAGTCATTATATTTCTTTGGTTCTTCTTTCCTTCTTTCAAGAGGGCCTCTTTGTGAAATTTCTTGTAGGGGCCTTTCCAGTCTTCATCATTCTGATTTTCTTGCTCAGTAGGGCAATTTGCTCTTGCATTTCATCTAGCATATCATCCTGTCCTCCTGATGTTTCTTCATGATGTGAAGCAGCCAATGCAGTGGTCTTTGGCTCTTCCTTTTCAGTTTCAGGCACCAGCTTCTTGCTAAATTCATAGGCCTTAAGATCAGAGAACAATTTGAAGGTGTCTTCTTCATGCAACTTTCTCATTTCTTCAATTGCAGTCACCTTCATTTTCCAAACATCTCTTGCAGGTAAAGCTTCCAAGATTTTGGTGTTTACTTCCTCTTTTGAATAACTTACACTCAGCAGGGTAAGTTCATCCAGGATTGCATTGAATCTGGACTCCATTTGCTCAATGGTTTCATTTGGCAGCATTTTGAACTTTTGGAACCTCTTTCTGGCTACACTGATTTTGTTCTTCTTTATTGCATCAGTGCCTTCACAGATCAAGTGAATCTTGTCCCAAAGTTCCTTTGCAGTCTTGCAATCTTTAACCTTCATGTACATATTGCTATCCAAGGTTCTGTAAATGATATCAATAGCAATGTTGTTGAGGTTTGCCCTTTTTCTGTCTTCTGCATTCCATTCTCTTTTTGGTTTAGGAATGTACTCAGTTCTGTCACCCACTTTATTCTTGCTTTGTAATCTCCAAAGGTCCTTCAGATTAGTACATCCATCATCTCATCATGGGTAGCGACAAGATATGCTGCATTCGACGTTTATACTCATCAAATCTATCAAGAGAACACTTCAACATAGTTCTAGCATACTGTGTGTTGTCCATGATGCAAGTCTTGAAAATCAGTAACTTGAAAGAAAATTTTAAAGACTTTTCACAAGCACAACAAGTAGGATTCCTTCAGAACAGAAGCACTGATCCGATACCAATTGTTGCTCCCTTAAAAAGGCTTTGGTTAAGTTTAGAGGGGGGGGGGTGAATAAACTTAACACTTAAAACTTTGGAGTTAACAAATTCTGCAACTTCAGATCTGTTTTGAGACTTGATGAGTCTGCGATGATAAACGAGTCTCATGATAGTTAAGTTTGCTGAATTTGTGCAGCGGAATTAAATCAAAATTAAGCCTTAGTACTTGTTGTCAAATATGATACTAAGTATTAGATACTCAGTGATGCAAGTGTGTGATTTCAGTTGCTAGATTCAGTAGGTTGATGAGTGAAATAAAATAAGTGCAGAAAGTAAAAGCAGAAAGTAAGTAGGCAGGTTTTTATAGTGGTTCCAGGTGATGTAATCCTGTACGTCCACTATTCTCCTGTGATGTTGGAGGAAATTCACTAGAGATCTTTGATGTAGCTGTTACAAAGATTCCTAAGTTGTTTGTCCTTCACCAATGACTATGGCTTCACATACTGAAAACTGGGAACAGGTAGAATTGCTGCTCCTTAGTCTTCCACTTGGTCCTTGAAGGGTAGGATTGCCTCTTCACCACTCCACCACAAACAACGATCTTTCACACCTAACGGATGCTTCATTGTCTTGGCAGTTTCTTTATAAAATAAAGAATGAATCAAATAAATGATTCGATTGCGCAAGCGACTTGATTAGGATGATGTAATCAGCGACTTGCGCCTTCAAGTGTGTATGCTTGATGTAGCTTGCACACAGAATGCACTTGAAGAAAATAGCTAGATCATCAGCCTTAAGCTCAGTAAGTTCAGCAGGGTGTTCTTCAGCTCAGTATTGTTACTTAAAGTTTATCCCAAAAATTCATCATCATTTTTTCTGAGTTGAAAGTCTTCTATTTATAGGTAGGAATGCATGTGACTTGAATTTGAAATTCAAATGTGACCGTTCCTTGTTTTTGTCCCATCCGCTCACGATCACTCACTATTCATGGGTCGACAATCATCATGATTACTTTTTGACAAAGGCGATCATCCACCCTTTGACTTGTATCCAATGGATAAAAATATGGATCATCCTAACGTCTTTTTAATCTCAGCCTTTGATTTTCTTGATAAGTCAGAGGTAGTTGGCTGTTCTTATCCATGTAACCTTCCAATAATCTTGAATTAATCGAGGTATATATCAGCAGGTTCATCAGTCTGCTGTAATACCAATCGATCTCATTGAACATCTTATTTTTGTTTGTAAAATAGAATGCAATGATTACTTTTATCTAACTTTTATTTGTGAAGTTAGATAACATCATTTTAAAATATAACCAAGTTCCAAACATCATCCAACTTGTGGAACTTAGACCTTACACAAGGCATATGTAATCGCTTTAGGTCATCACAGACTTGCCTAAATTCTCGATTCCATATCCTTGACTTTAACTACTAAGTTTGATCCCTTAGCCTTGATCTTGATCTTGGCGGAGTTCCGGACGAGTCATCGACCTATCTACCCCATCGACTGAGACCAGATCTGGCGATAAACGATCGTGACCTTTTTCTGATGTTTGTTTGATCAAACCTATTTATGAATCAAACTCTAATAAACCTATACATTTTATCTAGACATCTTTTTGCCTTTGCACTATAACAAATAGTATGACACTCATCATCAAAACTAAGAAATAAGTCCAACAACTTTGAATAATTATGATGAATTATCAACAAAACATAAATTTTATTTCCAACACTGGAAAACTTGATTGCCTCATGGTGGATCAGGCGACGACAATTAATAGTCACCTCTGGCACCGAAAAAGCATGGAGAACAAATGCCTGAGGCTCAGTGACCACCTTAGGATCCGGCATGCAGAAAACTCGATTATTCAAAAAACGCTTTCATTCCCTCTCCGGACAATTGAGCATGTGGATCTTAACCTCCATATCATCCACCCACTCGTTTCATAGTAGAGACTGTAATGCATTAGAGAGAGCGCCAAAATAATTGATCGGATCCTCAAGATCCCAGATAACATAATAATCCTGGGCAGGATTAGGAAGGCCGTAGAACTCATTGATTGCGGCCGGAGTAAAGTTCACTGCCACCCCATGAACAGTGTCGGGGGTGGTAAACTCAGCATCGCCATCCTCTGACAGAACAGAGTAAAACTCACGTACCAAGGTGAGGTTGTAATCCCCGACCGGAGGAGCAACCAAGGGTCCCCAACCATTAGCAAGGATAGCAGCCCGGTGATCCGACCCGACATGATCCAGGTTCCCGACATGATCCAGGTTCGCGGAAAAAGCTCCTGAAGTTGTTCTTAACCCTTGGAGAGGCAGTCGGACGGAAACACACAGAAAGCCCCTCATCTATAGCAGGGTAAGAGACATTAGAGTCTTTGCTAGAATGCTCAGAGGAAGAGGACATAATGAGAAGAAAATGCAAAAAAATAGACAGTTTGAAGTTTTTTCTTTTTTAAGTGGGAAGAAGGGCTTCAGAAAATGATAAATGGGGAAGAGGGAGAAAGCCTCATTTTATAAGCTCAAAAACTGAAGAGGCGGGAAATTAAGGGGTCACACACGTTTAAATTCGGACACCAACCCCCACATTAATAAAGCCGGCCTTTCGAAAAGAGCCATCATCAATGAATCGGTTAGGCCAAAAGTCACAAGGATTCACGATCTCCAAAAAATCGGTTAAACTTCATCGGATTTGATGCATACTGCCGATTCCTACAAGGAAACTCTCTCCTGATTTAAGTCTCAATTGTTTTAGCTAGCTCGATATCCCAAACGACTTCGACTCGCCAAAAATAGGAGGCTGCAAAAATAAAGCAAACAAAGTGCACAAGGGAACATTTCATTAAAATAAAGACCAACAAGGCCAGTTTTTTGCAAGATAGAGCAGAAAGAAATCTAAGATCAGTTAGCATCGGACTCCGTCGATGAGTCTGAGTCAATACGGGTGAGCTCGACGTTGGCACGGGGCAGCACTAGAATATCAACAGGAGACGCAGGCATCCTAAGAGCACCAACGCACAAGTGGGAGATCAACCTAGCAAAAGGGGATGGGCCCATGGAGGTCTGTCTGGGCCGCAAATGTTGTTGGACTTATTTTTAAGTTTTAGTGATGAGTGCATGATAAAAGCTCCTGATATTTGTGATGCATGTCAACAAGGTAAACAAACAAAGTCAAGCTTCATGTCAAAGACTAAACAATCAACAAAAAGTTTTTTGGAGCTGATGCACATGGATCTTTTTGGACCAATAACACCAACAAGTGTAACATGAAAGAAATACACCTTCGTGGTTGTGGATGATTATTCAAGATACACTTGGGTGATATTCATGAACAAGAAAAGTGAAACACTTCAAAAGATGCCTGAACTTTTGAAGAGATTACAGAATCAGAAAATTTTGACAGTAGTAAAAATAAGATCAGACAAGGGTACTAAATTTCTCAATAAAGTTATAAGAGAATATTGTGAACAAAATGGTGTACTACATCAACTTGCTGATACTAGTACACCTCAGCAAAATAGGGTTACTGAAAGAAGAAATAGAACTCTAAAAGAAGCAGGAAGAACCATGATTTATGAAGCATTGCTACCAGAAAGATATTGGGTCAAGCAAGCGATTAATCTGACATGCTATACACAAAATGAACTTCAATGAACAAGAAGTCTTGAAGACACCTTATGAGATTTGGAATGGAAGAAAACCTAATATATCCTATTTCCATCCATTTGGAAGCAAGTGTTTTATCATGAATTATAAGGAACAATTGAAGACATTCCAACCAAATTCAGATGAAGGAATTTTCTTGGGATATTCTTCAGTCAGCAAGGCATTCAGGGTACTGAACAAAAGGTCACTGAAACATGAAGAAACAATACATGTTGTATTTCATGAACCTAAGTTCACTGGAATGGAAGATGAAGCTTCAGAACCTGTTGAGAATCAACAAGTCACTGATCCAAAATGTGTTGAAGTTTTGGAAAGATTCAATGACTTAAAGGTTTCTGATTCTGTCCCTACTGAACACCCTGATGGTAATACTACTGATGCAACAACTGAGGCAATTCAAGGATCTGCTGAACCATCTGTTGAAGAAACAGCAGACCCTACTAAAGATGAGGTTCATGAGAATTAATCTAACCTGAATCCACAATGGTTAAGGGATCACCCTGCTGAGCAAGTCATTGGCAATATATAGCAAGGTGTGAGGACTAGAAGACAATTAGAAGCAATGTTTACTTGTTTTCTATCTCAAATGGAACCTAAAGTTGTTGAAGAAGCAATTTCAGATCCAGATTGGATAATTGCTATGCAAGAAGAATTGAAGAATTTGAAAGAAATCAAGTTTGGACACTGGTGGAAAGACCTAGTCATGCAAATATTATTGGTACTAAATGGGTATACAGAAACAAACATGATGAAAATGGTACCATTGTAAGGAACAAGGCCAGACTAGTAGCAAAAGGATATTCTCAAGAAGAAGGAATAGATTTTGATGAGACATATGCCCCTGTTGCAAGATTGGAAGCTATCAGATTATTTTTGGCATATGCAGGTTACAAAAACTTCAAGGTTTATCAGATGGATGTCAAAAGTGCATTCTTGAATGGCATTCTAGAAGAGGAGGTGTATGTGCAGCAACCTCCTGGTTTTGAAGTTAAAGACCAAGAAGATAAAGTGTAAAGACTCAATAAAGCACTTTATGGTTTGAAACAAGAACCAAGAGCATGGTATGTGACTCTATCTCAATTCTTGGTGGACAATGGTGTTCGTTAAAAACGTGTTTTAAATTTATATTATCGGAACACCCCAAGTATAAGGTACGTAGTATAAGGTGTTGCCGAGTCGTCCTAAGGGAATCGTATAGTTATCAGATTGAGGTATAACTCCTAAGTTGGTTATGTCACTAATTACTTAAAACTAAGATTAATCTAACTATAAACTAAACCTAAGAAATAAACTAAAAACTAAAGGAAAGAAAATAAAACAGCAACTAAAAATAAGCAGAAAAAAAACAGAAAGACAGGAAGGTTGGACGAACGTTCACTATAGTGAACGCAGCGTGCTGATACGATCGAAAAGCAGTAAAATAGGCGTAAAAGTTGCGGTACTAGGGTTCTAAAACTAAACTTAAACTAGGACAATTAAGGGCGATTTTGATTAACAGATATAATAAAGAGAAGATTGGAATGTACCAAAGATTCAATCACATAATAATCATACAACCAATTTATGATCCGAATACAGTTTTATTGGTATGATCAATCGCGAAACCGACTAAATTCCTTTAGATCAATTTCTAGGGTTTGTTTACTTTTCCAAGAAAAACAAATAACATTCATCACAAGATCAACAATTCGCTCCCAAATTGTAATACCCAACTAACAATATATGATTCCTCAAAACATCATCAATTGTATCGATTGAAAGATAAAGTATTGTTGAACTATATTTCCATAAAAATTCAAACACATAGAGTTCCATTGACATTCCTATCTAATAAAACTCGCAACAATTAAATCAGATTCAAAAGATAAATAAAACAAATAGATTCAAAATCATAACTAAAGATAAACTAACAAATCATGGTTGCGATGACGTTGATGTGATATCCTCCGGTTGTTCCATCGCTATGCGTTTAGCCAACAATCATGTTGGTGATCATTGGATCTGGAGGACTCATCTTCATGAAGGGAAGATGCGGCTGAACTCTCTAGGCGCAGCTTTTTTATGTGTAGTGCGGCTCTGTAAAAAAGTATTCTCTTAGGGTTGGGGCTCTTCTTTGTATTTATAGGAATAAGAGGCGGTTTGTTTGAAAGTCGGCGGCGGACGCCCGTCTTCTTTGGTGGGCGCTTCGTTCATTTCTTTGGGCGGAGATTCGAGACGCTGCGTTAAACTTGCGTCTGGAGACTCAGTATGTAAATATGACTCGACGCTTCATGGACGCTTGATTCCACTCCTGGGCCTTTCGTCCAATATGCTTTGAGGATCGGATTCTTCATAGTTATCCATTCTTCTTCAAGCCAATTCCATATTTATCTCTTATAATTCGAATTGAGCCTCATTTATCCTCTTTATGCACTCGAAATTAAGCATCTACATAATAGATAAAACATGGAAAACATGTAGTCATCCCCAAATAATAATAATTCAATAAATTTACACATAAAAGCGCCCAAATTACACTTTTGACACTTCTAAACCCATTATTCAAATTCACACTTTAAACATATAATTTTCTCTAAAAATTACTAAAATACGAAAGATATTGTTCTCTAATAATGCGATAAAAACCATAAATTTCACCGAGAACAACTCCCCCACACTTGAACTTTTGTTCGTCCCGGACAAAACAATCAAAACTATAGCTCAACTCTCATGCACTCCACATAGATCTCTAACTCACGTAACAAAAGATACAACAACTATAGCCAACAATACCATCACAGAGATAGATTCAGTGTATGTGTGACAAGCCCTTCTCAAATTTAACAAGCCTTTCAAAGGAATATCCTCTCAAAAATTTCAATGACTATCCTAGGTACAGACAGTAATAGCTTCACACTAAGCCTTCCCACGCACTCAGTAGGATAATCCCTACAGCATATCATGCGGTTCTACTGGGTATAAGATCCATGATAACAAAGACTTCACTCTATTTTTATTCTTATTCATCATTTTTCAAAATTTTCAAATTCAACGCATATCAGAATAAGCTCTTACCCGTCATAGTAGAGTAGGACATTTCGTGATAATCCCCTACCTACTCAAATCATCAGGTAGCTATAAACTGACTATCGTGAGCTTTTGGTCATCATAGTGGAATAGGACATACGTGGTACACCTACCTCACCCAAATCATAAACCACTTCCGACAAACGTATTTATTATGATTCACTACTTATTCATTTTTCAAGACATAAGTTACATCTCACTTATCACATTCAAACTTTATGATATTCACAGCACATGGTCTAACTAAGGTGTCACTATACTAGCCTTCCTAAGATAAATCATCAAAATAATGAAAGGATATAGTTCAAAAATCTTGTTTCAAAATCAATGGCTCTCGTGAACGTGAAAAACGAATACTATCTCCATAAAAGTAAAGACACGCTATAATTATCTCACTAAGTCACATACTATCATCGTTAGAAAACTACAACTAGCAAGCATTGCAGTTTCAATCATATGCTCGAGACTCACAAAGAATTTAAATTTCGACGAAATTTAAAAATTCACTCATATTTCAAAGATATAGCATAAAAACATACCCAGACACCCCCCCACACTTAAATCACATTATGTCCTCAGAATGTGCGAAATAAAAGAAAAAAAAGAAAACTTAGCTGGTTTCAACAGTGGTTGTCGGATGAAAGTTAGCAGAGGTCAGGCCGTAGCATGAATGTACCACTGGTAGATGGCACGCCTTGCCGTAAACCATTTGAAAGGGCGACGTACCCATAGGGGTCTTGAACGCAGTACGATAAGCCCAGAGTGCGTCGTCCAATTTCAGACTCCAGTTGGATCTATTCGAATTCACTGTTTTCTCCAAAATCCGCTTTAGACTTCTGTTGCTTACTTCGACTTGGCCACTGGTTTGGGGGTGGTATGGTGTACCAATCTTATGCTTGACACCATATCTTTCAAGAATTTTATCTAGTGGTGCATTACAGAAGTGCGAACCTTCATCACTGATAAGGGCTCTAGGACAGCCAAATCTAGTAAAGATATTCTTTTGCAAGAATTTCTTTACAACTTTGTGATCATTGGTTTGGGTGGCTATAGCCTCTACCCACTTGGAAACATAGTCAACGCAGACTAGGATATATTTATTACCGCACGATGATGGGAAAGGTCCCATGAAATCGATGCCCCACACGTCGAAGACTTCACATTCCAAAATAGGCCTCAAAGGCATCTCCATCCTATTACTGAGCCTCCCTACTCTTTGGCATCTATCACAGCCTTTGCAAAAGGCTTCAAATGTCTTTGAACAGAGTAGGCCAGTAAAATCCAGCTTGAAGGATTTTCGCAACAGTCTTTGGTGCTCCGTAGTGTCCACCAGCAGGGCCACTGTGACATTGCTCTAAGATATCCAGTTGTTCATGTTCCGGAACACACCTTCTAAGCAACCCGTCTTTGCAGACTTTAAACAAATGTGGATCCTCCCATACGAGATACTTCAAGTCACTGAAAAACTTCTTCTTTTCCTGATACGTCATCTCTTCTAGATGTCCAGTCGCTAAGTAATTGACGTAATCAGCATACCACGGCCTCACATTCTCTAGCCTCATTAATTGCTCAGTTGGAAAGTCAATGCCTATTTCCTTAGTGTTTTCGTCACCCACGTTCACTAAGCGAGATAAGTGATCAGCTACAACATTTTCGCTACCTTTCTTATCCTTAATTTCAAGGTCAAATTCCTGTAGTATCAGAATCCATCTCAGTAACCTTGGTTTGGCGTCTGCTTTTTCCATGAGGTAGCGTAATGCTGCATGATCTGTCCAAACCACAACTCGAGACCCAAGAAGGTAACTTCGAAACTTATCCATAGCAAAAACGACTGCTAGGAATTCTTTCTCTGTAGTAGTGTAGTTACACTGAGCTGGGTTCAAAGTGCGGCTCGCATAGTAGATTGGTCTGAACTTTTTGTCAATTCTTTGCCCTAGAACTGCGCCTATAGCGTAGTTAGAGGCATCGCACATGAGTTCGAAAGGTTTAGTCCAGTCGGGCGCGATCAAAATGGGGGCACTGGTTAACTTATCCTTTAAGCATTTGAAAGCTTCCTTACACGCATCATCAAACACGAACTCTACTTCCTCTTTCAGCAGGTTGGATAGCGGCTTTGCTATAGTCGAAAAATCTTTAATAAAACGCCGATAGAAGCCTACATGTCCCAGGAATCCTCGTACCTCCTTAACTGTCTTTGGATATGACATTTTCTCAATGGCCTCTACTTTAGCCCTATCCACCTGAATACCTTCACTGGACAACTTGTGTCCCAAAACAATCCCTTCGTCAACTAGAAAATGGCATTTCTCCCAGTTAAGCACCAAATTTTTCTCAACACATCGCTGGAGTACCATATCTAGATTCCTTAAGATCTCATCAAAGCTGTCGCCATAGACTGAGAAGTCATCCATAAAGACCTCCATGCATTGCTCTACAAGTCCGTCAAAAATGGCTAACATGCACCGTTGAAAAGTCGCGGGTGCATTGCATAGGCCGAATGGCATTCTGCGAAAAGCAAAAGTACCAGATGGACACGTAAACGTGGTCTTTTCCTGGTCATTAGGATCGATGGCTATCCGGAAGTACCCGAATATCCATCGAGAAAACAATAATATTTGTGACCACTCGGTCTTTCAATTAGTTTGGTCAATGAAGGGTAAGGGAAATGATCTTTTGCGGTGACTTCGTTCAATCTGCGATAATCAATCTGCACCCTATAACCAAATCACAAGGCGTAAAGCAATTTCCTCCCTTTTTCATTTTTTCTCACGGTAATACCCCTTCTTTGGCACAACTTGAGTAGGGCTAACCCACTCACCGCCGGGCGATGGCATAAATAATCCCCATATCAAGCCATTTGATGATCTCCTTTTTGACAACCTCCTGCATATGCGGATTCACCCTTTCTTTGCGGTTGTCGACCTTTTTCGCTCCTTCCTCCGTTCGGATCTTATGCATGCATACATCCGGGGTGATTCTCCGATATCGCCCACGCCATCCGAGCGAGGATATGTTTCTCGACACTTTGATCAATTTTGCCTCTTGCTCGGGCTCGAGTTTAGGCGAGATGATTAGGGGCAACTTATCACCGTCTTTAAGAAAGATGTATTTTAGATCTTTGCGGAAGTGGTTTCAACTCTAAGTCAACGGTGGTTGCTCGATGCTAGATTTTAACGGACCACCTTTTTCTATTTGAGTTTGGACCGGTTGGTGAAAAACACCTCATCTTCCTGGGGAGTAATCCCGAAAGGTATTGAATCACGTCAACAAAAGGAATCTCCTGTCCCACTTCCGTTTCTTCTTTGCGATGTGCAATCACCTTCTTAAGCTCTTCTTCTTCAAGTTCATCGGCAAGTCGCTCCCAATCATCCAACTCCCAATGGGTAGCTTCTCTCCAGAATTCGATTTCATCCCAGCTTCCCATTAAAATTTCCTCTTCGGCAAGGTTAAAGTCTGCCTGATTGAGCTCCTTCAGATCACCACTGCTCATCACTGGAATGTCCCAAATTTTCTGTTCACTTATAGGCTCAGTATGCGCAAGTTGTTGAGACAGCTCTACAGTGACTACGGCTCTTGAACAGTTGTTTTCTTCTTCTTCGTGATTTATGACATCCAGGGCTCCTGTCTCTGCGAGCTCTTCATCAGGGTCAGATTCATCCCCATAAATTGCTTCAATGAATGAAATTCCCTGAATTGGGGATTCTTCAGAACTTTTACCTTGCTCGATGGAAATGGAAGTGTCTCCTATTCTCAAGGTAATTTGGCCAGTGTGGAAGTCAATGGTGGCAGCGAGAGGTGTCCAAGAAAGGCCGCCTAGGATCGAGGGCATTTCCTTGTCGATTGGTAGTCCAATATAACCCGATCGGTTGGAAACACCAATTGTTTAACATGGGTAAGGACATTGTTAACGCAACCGGGCTCGCTAAACGGCTAGATTTGTCCACCAACCCGAAGAGAGGCGGGGCTCTCCCTTAGCCTTTGTCCAACCCGAGACTTTTGCGGATGTTCAAAGGCATCACATTAACAGAGGCACCAGTCGTCGCATAAGACATTGTGGAACGTCGCGCCTTCGATCATGCAAGAGATTGAAGGTCGTCCGGGGTCACCACGTTTTATTGCAATGCTCTGAGAAATTGCCGAGCATTCTTCGTTTAGCACTTCATCTGCCATTCCTTTCAGCTTCTTCTTACTTCCACAGGCGTCCTTAAGAAACTTGGAGCATTTAGGCATCTCAGTTAACACTTCGGCAAGAGGCATAGTCACCATGGTTTCTCTAAGCAGCTTCCTCACTCCATCGTAAGTTTTATCAGAGTTCAAAGTATTCTCATTTTTCTTTCTTTGGATAAGGAAGGGTTTTCTTGATGATTGATTGGAATTTGATTTTTAATGGCTTCATCCTCCTTATCCTTCCATCGACAAACTTTTCAAACTTCTTTTTTTAGTCGAGGGTTCGGCCATCGACTACTCTTTTCAACATCCTCATCACTTTCCCCCGAGGAATCATTATCATTCAGCTCTCGCTCACTGTCGCTTTCTTCGGTATTTGTCTGCTGCTTATCCCCTCCTGAACTCATGGCGTCAGGAGGGGCTACTCGTTCCCGGCGACTTCTCGGTCCAACTCTCTTTCGCTTCTAAGTGTAATCGCATTCAACTCCTCCTCTTGTCCATAATTCCACTGCGGTGTGATGGCATTACAGGCACTTACTTCTGCCTTAGGATTTTTATCTGTGTAACTCGGCAGTCTTCCTTGGGGCCTGCTTGCTTGTTGATCAACCATCTGGCCAATCTGTCTCTCTATCGCCTTTTGACCGGTGGCTAGTGCTTGCACCATATCTACTAGCTCATCAATTTCTTTTGAGAGATAGAGGTGGGTGTGGATTTTGTGTTTGAGCCCAATTGCCTTGGGGCCTTTGATTGTTGGAGTTGAAGGGTAGTTGGAATTGGATCGCCAGGTGGCGATATAATAAGCTGTTTCGCGGATTTCGGAAAAGTTACGGTTTGGATTATAGCTTGATTGACCGAAATTTTGATTGAAATTATGAAAAGTTTGATTACGGTTGCCTATCGCATTTACTTCATCTCCGTTCTCATTGCTCGCTGCGTTCCCGGAAGACTCATATCCGCCGATCCTTACATTTCTTTGCATTTGTAAATTAGCCATCTGTTGGTTTATCATTTCCACTTGAGCAACCAACATCCGTAATCACGGGATCGCTTGCACCTTGATTTCCTCTTATCTTCCTCAACATGGGTCTTCCTGAGGGTTGACCACATGTTGTTCTTGGCAATTGTTTCACTACCCTATAGGCGACATCATCTCCTCCCGGCCAGAAAAGATCCATGAGCTGTGGAATCTAGATAATCTCTATTGGGTTGAGTAACACCCTGATAGAATAGTTCTAGGAGCTCATGTCGAGTGTATCCATGGTTAGGGCATTTCCTCATTAACAAATTCAACCTTTCCCAGGCCTTTCCTACGCTTTCTCCTTCTAATTGCTCAAAATTAGCTATATCACGTTTAAGGCCCATTATCGTTCCAGGTGAAGCGAATTTTAGAAGCGAAGGCTCTTTTAACATCGGCCAGGTATGGAGAGAGTGATGGGGTAAGGATTTGAACCATCTGTTTGCTTCACCTTTTAAAGCAAGCGGGAAAAGTTTCGACTTAACAATCTCGAATCAACACCGGATAATGGCACGCTTTCGCAAATTTGAACAAAAGTGGACAAAAGTCATGAGGATCTTCTTGAGCGATGCCATGAAAAGAGCTATTTTGGACCAGTCCAACCACTCCATTCTTGGATCGAAATGTACTTGCCCCATATGTGGAGGTCGAATAGGTCTATGCCCATCCAGAAGTCTTGGTTAAGATAAGGGCATAGGGGTCTTGATTTAGCTGGGCTTCTTTGGGCTTGATGGAGTTGTTGCAATTGGTTTTGTAGCCCGACTTATTGATTCTGTTGTTGTTGTAACAAGCTGTATTTGTTGAAGGAGGTGATTCAATTGAGCTTGAGGTCTGGATTTTGATTTGGGAGGGCTGGATTAGGAGGAACTAGATTCGGATTTTGAACTTGGTCGACCCATGATGTCTAGATCGGAAAAAGCCTTCTTCTTAGGATGGACCGTTCGGTTCTGGATCAAAGAGAGAGGTCCTTCTTGCTTCTCGTTTGCATAAACCAGGAGGACAACGAGAGAGGTCAACACCGACTAAAAGTCGAGGTTGTGAAGAATTAACCTTGGAATACAAGCTAAGAGAAGAAAGGAGAAGAACAAGAAAGATAGGCGGACGGGCGTTGAAATCGTGAGCGGCGTTTGTCTAGGAAGTTCCCGGACGGGCGTCTGGTTCAATAGGCGCTAAATGCAGTGTACTAAAATGATTCAGAGCGTATTTACTAAACAAATGGGCGTTTGGAGAGGCCAGGCGCTTTCGTTCGATCGATTAAGCAGATAAAAGGGAATTTTCCTCGAGAATGAGCGGCGTGCATATGATTGGGCGTTCGTTCAAAAGCTGAAAAATGAGGGTCGAGCGGAAAAACAACAGAAGCGAGAAGATAAACAAAAGCGAGACTAAGGAAAACAAAACTAATCTAAAACCTAAGAAAGTTACTAACTAGAGAAACTATACTACGAAGAATCGACAACCGTTACGATTCCCGACAACGGCGCCAAAAACTTGTTCGTTAAAACGTGTTTTAAATTTATATTATCGGAACACCCCAAGTATAAGGTCGTAGTATAAGGTGTTGCCGAGTCGTCGTCTAAGAGAATCGTATAGTTATCAGATTGAGGTATAACTCCTAAGTTGGTTATGTCACTAATTACTTAAAACTAAGATTAATCTAACTATAAACTAAACCTAAGAAATAAACTAAAAACTAAAGGAAAGAAAATAAAACAGCAACTAAAAATAAGCAGAAAAAAAAAAAAAAAGCAGAAAGGCAGGAAGGTTGAATGACGTTCACTATAGTGAGCAGCGTGCGGATCTGATCGCTTGCGAAAATAGGCGAAAAAGTTGCAGTACTAGGGTTCTAAAAACTAAACTTAAACTAGGACAATTAAGAACGATTTTGATTAACGAGATAATAAAGAGAAGGCGATTGGAATGACCAAGATTCAATCACATAATAATCATACAACCAATTTATGATCCGAATACGATTTTATTGGTATGATCAATCGCGAAACCGACTAAATTCCTTTAGATCAATTTCTAGGGTTTGTTTACTTTTCCAAGGAAAACAAATAACATTCATCACAAGATCAACAATTCGTTCCCAAATTGTAATACCCAACTAACGATATATGATTCCTCAAAACATCATCAATTGTATCGATTGAAAGATAAAGTATTGTTGAACTATATTTCCATAAAAATTCAAACACATAGAGTTCCATTGACATTCTATCTAATAAAACTACATAGCGATTAAATCGAGATTCAAGCGATAAATAAAGCAGCGTATTCAAAATCATAACTAAAGATAAACTAACAAATCATGGTTGCGATGACGTTGATGTGATATCCTCCGGTTGTTCCACTTGCTATGCGTTTAGCCAACAATCATGTTGGTGATCATTGGGCTGGAGGGACTCATCTTCATGAAGGGAAGATGCGGCTGAACTCTCTAGGGCGCAGCTTTTTTTATGTGTAGTGCGGCTCTGTAAAAAAGTATTCTCTTAGGGTTGGGGCTGCTGCTGTATTTATAGGAATAAGAGGCGGTTTGCTGAAAGTCGGCGGCGGACGCCCGTCTTCTTTGGTGGGCGCTCGTTCATTTCTTTGGGCGGAGATTCGAGGCCTTTCGTTAAACTTGCGTCTGGAGACTCTGTATGTAAATATGACTCTGGGCGCTTCATGGGCGCTTGATTCACTCTGGGCCTTTCGTCCAATATCTTTGAGATCGGATTCTTCATAGTTATCCATTCTTCTTCAAGCCAATTCCATATTTATCTCTTATAATTTGAATTGAGCCTCATTTATCCTCTTTATGCACTCGAAATTAAGCATCTACATAATAGATAAAACATGGAAAACATGTAGTCATCCCCAAATAATAATAATTCAATAAATTTAACACATAAAAGCGCCCAAATTACACTTTTGACACTTCTAAACCCATTATTCAAATTCACGCCTTAAACATATAATTTTCTCTAAAAATTACTAAAATACGAAAGATATTGTTCTCTAATAATGCGATAAAAACCCTAAATTTCACCGAGAACATTATCAAAGGGACCATTGACAAGACTCTTTTCAGAATCAATGAAGGGGACAGCACCCTGCTGGTACAGATTTATGTTGATGACATAATCTTTGGTTATGAAAATGAATTGCTATGTGAGAAGTTTGCAAATCTAATGAAGAGTAAATTCCAAATGAGTATGATAGGAGAAATGAACTACTTTTTAGGATTGCAAGTCAAACAAATGAAAGATGGGATCTTCATTCATCAAACCAAGTATACCAAGGAGTTACTGAAGAAATTTGGTATGGAAAATAGCACCAAGGTATCAACTCCTATGAGCACAAATATTAGATTGGATGAAGACAAAGAAGGTAAAGATGTTGATCAGACCTTATACAGAAGGATGATAGGCAGTCTGCTGTACCTTACTATCAATGAGACTGATACATCCTATCTTTGTAGAGTGTTTGTGCAAGATTTCAATCAAAACCTAAAGAAAGTCACTTAGGTGCGAGTCAAAAGAGTTCTCAAGTACATAAAAGAGACTGCAGGAGTAGGGATATGGTATTCAAAGATGGAAGTTTCATGGTTATATCCTACTCAGATTACGATTATCTTTGGATGCAAGATTGATCGAAAAAGCACCACGAGAATGTGTGTCGATTAATGGGAAATAGACTGGTTTCTGGTTTAGCAAGAAAGCGAATTATATATCAACCTCCAACTGCTAAAAATTGAATATATTCTTCTTTGGAAGTTCTTTGTGCACAAATACTTTGGTTAAGACAACGATTAAGGGATTACGGAATTGAAGAAAGAGAAATTCCAATTATGTGTGACAACACAAGTGCAATTACAATCACAGAAAATCCTGTTTTGCACTCAAGAACCAAGCATATTGATGTGAGACCTCATTTTATAAGAGATCATGTTCAAAAGAAAGATGTGGTGGTTCTTTATATCCCTACTGAAGATTTGGATGATGAGAGGATTACTGACCATAGTGAGCCTGATGTCAGTTCTGTGGATTCAATTCAATATCAAGACTGGATTGACACTGAGGACACTTTAACCAAGGCTGCAAAAATTTTCTAAGAAGGATTCCTGATATTAGGGAATTTCAAAAAGAGAATATGGATGTATTCCTGCATGCAGTTGTTGTGGCACAGTGGTTCAGTTTCTTTGAGGTTCAAACAACACCTGAACAAAGTTTGGAACTGGAGGTTCAGGTTGCTGAGGTTCAAATAGCACCTGAACAAAGGTTGGAACTGGAGGTACAGGTTGCTAAGACTCAAACAGCAACTGGACATAGGTTGGAACTATCTATGGGTTTGGAGGAAACCCCTGCTGTTGTTGAAGAGCAGGCTCTGTAGTGGAGCCTACTGGAGACAACACCACTATAGGGAAAGATGGTCGGACTTACATTGATGATGAGGAGGCAGTGGTGGACTAAGACTACAGTGATGAGGAGTTTCAAGTGCCTGAGGAAGAACCTATTGATGATGAACCTCAGCGAGGCATTTGTACCGATTTTTAAAAGCACACTCTCGTGATCCTATTCGGAGGAATTTCAAGGACCTAACCTGCTTTGGAAGGGATATGAACTTTGCCATGTTTATCGCCAGACAGAGGCAACAATACAATGTAGAAGAGCTTTGATTGATGGGTGATGGAGGAATGGTGGTGGGAAGTACCGACACATGTTTTGGATGATTTGAGGTATCAAAAATGACATTGCAAATTTAAGAACTCAACTTGATGAGGCAAGCGAGAGATTTGAAGATTTAATGAACTTAGTGGAGAATAGAGGAAGAACCACTTGGCTCTTTGCTTCAATATAACCTCCACTCGGTATGCTCTTGCTGACCTTGCTTTGGATGTAAAGGGGATCAAGCAAGGAAATACACTAAGGACAACTTTACGAAAGAACAATTTGCATCCATTCATGAAACTTGACAAGCTTGCTGAGACACCTAAGCCTGCTGTGGCTGAATCTATTGGACCACTACATCCTATTGTACTAGATCCTAAAATCACTGAGAGGATAACTCTACTAGAGCAAACATTGCAAGGAAGGATCACAACTGTTGACACTAGGACTGAAATTATGGAGGGTCAACTGAAAAACCTAGTAAAAGAGGCTGCCAGAATCTTTGCTAAGAAAAGATGGGAAGATGACACAAATGATTTTAGGGAGCCTGCACCTGGCAGACATCCACTTACTAATGATCTTCTCAAAGAATATAAAAAGGTTTACTATAATAAAAGGAGACCCTATCATGACAAAGGCTTTCATGATGGTTTAAACTCCTTTTTGGGCTTAATGTTCTGGGAAGCAAGGGTTAAAGCCATGAGGGCTACACACAGAGGTGGAAGAGGTGGGAGAGGTGGAAGAAGTTTGCCTACTGCAAATGCAAAGAAGTCACTTAATGAATTCAAGGAAGTATACATGCGTTTAGGCTTTAGAGTACATCAGATCAACCTTACTCTACCTGAAGCATGGCATTGGTGGAAAGAAGTGATTCCTCATATTGATTTCTCTCTGATTGAAAATGAATGGATGAGAGATATGACCATAGAGATAAGAGCCTACCTAGAACTAGTGGAGAAAGCAAGAGATGAAAGAGAAAGAAGACAGTAGATCAACACACTTTATCTATTTTATCATTTGCTATATCTAGACTGTAATACTCTTGAATAACTGATTATAATGAGATATGACTACACTTTGTTCTGTTTTTGTTTTTAATCTTTTTGCTTTGCTATAAGGAGGGTATTGGCATCATCACCAAAAAGGGGGGAAATTTTTGGACTTATTTTTAAGTTTTAGTGATGAGTGCCAGACTAGCTATTATAGAGCAAAGGCAAAAAGATGTCTAGATCAAATGTATAGGTTTATTAGAGTTTGATTTTGTATAGGTTTGATCAAACAAGCAATGTAAAAGGTCAGCTGACTCTCATCAGCAGATTAGTCTAGAAACATGGGGTAGTTGAGTCGATGGGCGATCAGGGAACTGATGAAGGCGAAGGTGAGGCTCAAACTCAGTTATTTAAGGCTAAGGGATCAAACTTAGTATTCAAAGTCAAGGATATGGAATCAGAATTTAGGGAAGTCTGTGATGACCTAAATCGATTACATATACCTTAATAATACAAGGTCTATGTTCCACAAGATAAGTGGTGATTGGAACTTAGTTATATGCAAAAGGTGTAATCTAACTTCATAAATAAAATTTAGATAAAAGACGATGAAGTGAAGTGTTTTTAAACATAGCATAATAAGGATAAGTTTCTTGATGTGTACATCAATGGACTCATGTTACGAGGAACTCTTTGGACACATATTTCGATTAACCAAAGGCTACATTGGAAGATTACAAAGAAAGGGACAGCTAACAACCTCTGATTTTATCAAACAAATCAATGGTTAAGATCTAATGGACGTTGGAAAGATTCAGAGGATTATCCAATGGATACAAGTCAAAGGATGGACAGACTGTATACTGTTAAAAAGCATTCTGATAGTGTCAGTCCTATGAACAGTGACAGAAGGCAAGTCAAATGAGACAAAATCTGAAACGGCAATGTTTGAATTTCAAACATAAGTCACAAGAACTCCTACCTATAATTAGAGGACTCCTAATTTAGATACAAGTGATGAAAATCAAGAATCTACTTTGAGGAATCAGAATTAAATCAAGAAAAACACCCTGCTGACCTTACTGAGCATAAAGCTACTGATCCAGTAAATTTCTTCAAGTGTAATCTGCATTCAAGCTGCATCAAGTTTACACACTTGAACACATCAAGCTGCTGATCATATCATCCTGATCAAGCTGCTGAAAGCTGAATCACTTACTTGATTCAATCTTTCTTTTACAAGAAATCTACAGAAGACAATGAAGCATCCTTGGGTGTGAAAGACAGTTGTTTGTGGTGGAGCTGGTGAAGAGCCAATCCTACCCTTCAAGGACCAGTGGAAGACTTTGGAGCAGCAATCCTACATGTTCCAAGTGTTCAGTTTGTGAAGCCATAGTTATTGGCGAAGGACAAGCAACTTAGGGATTTTTGTAACAGCTACATCAAAGATCTCTAGTGAATTACCTCCAACATCACAGGAGAAGAGTGGACTGATAGGATTACACCATCTGGAACCACTATAAAATCTGCCTACTTACTTTCTGCATTTATATTACGCACTTAGTTTATCTAACACATCAATCTACGAATCTAGCAACCCAATCACACACATACACTCACGAGTATCTAATACTTGGCATCATATTTAACAACAAGTAATAAGGCTTAATTTTTGATATATTTCCATTGCACAAATTCATAAACTCAGCGATCGTGAGACTATCAAGTATCGCAGAGTCTCTTTGAAGTTCTTGAGTTTATTAACTCCAAAAGTTTTAAGTGTTAAATTTATTCACCCCCTCTAAACTTAACCAAAGCCTTTTCAAGGACCAACAAATGTAATTACCGGCGGTAATTCAAGCGCCCCAATCGATCTTGACCCAGCCGCCTCCCACGAGATTGCATAAAGAAGATGCGACACGGCCTCAAAAATCTCCTCGAGAATCGAGCGAGTAAAAATCCAAGAGTTGGTAAACCTTTTCCACTCCCGATTAGCTTGGGACATTTTTTAAGAATAACCCTCTGGCAATGGGTCCCAATCACCAGGAAGCAACCGCCTAAGAGCAGCGGCCTTGTAAACCCGTCTCCTCAGTTCATCGCCAAGACTCCAAACCGTCTCGTAATATGCGTAAGTTGGAGGAGAAGGTAAATGAAAGACCTCATTAACGATCTTAAGGAGAGAACAACATGAACCCCACGGAGAGGAACGACGGTAGAGGAGGCATTGGTCAAAACCACCATTGATTATGCGGCATAGAACTCCCGCATGATAGTGGCATTATACACTCCCGGGTGCCGCCATAAAATCGGACCAACCCCTCGGGCTAGCACGATCTTTGTTGGCGTGGGCGATCTTGTGAAAGTTCAAGCCGCTCTCGAGCAAAAAGGAAGCTCATTAAAAATAGAGAAAAAGTTTGCAATGGCTAAAGGGGAGGCTGTCTGAAAGAAAATAGAATCACCAAAGTTGTCCATGACTTTAGAAGAGCAAAAGCTAAAAGCTAGAAACAAACTCTGTTAATGAAAAGAATCAGAGTAGGGAAGAAAAGTTAAAGCCCACTCATTTTATAGCGCTGGATAAATGATCTAACGGAGGAAACAAACATGTTTTCAAACCTGTGCAGATTTTGAAAATTGAAAAAGCATTAATGTGGGAACAGTTTGCCGAACTGTAATATTCCGATTTTCGGGAAAGGGCAGACGTGTCTTTTTGCGAAAACGAAATATTGGATTCGCTTTCCTTTTATTCGGAGTTAAATAATTCGGTGTTTTATATATATGTATCTTCGAGTTATGTATATATATAAATAAAGGAAAGATCAGTTTTTTTTATAAAAGGGGCATATAAGGAAAAGCCTAAGTTTTGGGAGTAGGTATTTAAACGGATAATAACAATGACCTAACCCCTTTGTTAATCACAAATCAGGATTTGAAACACCCTAAACCCATCTCTGCGGCTGTGAGAGAGAAAATAGGGAGAGACAAGAGTTTTCTCATTTTCGAGAGAAGGAGTTAACCGTTTTCGCATCGGAATCAAGTTTTGGAATCGTTGAGAAGAGGACTACGTTTGGATACCGAGTTTGGTTGCCAAAGTTGCGATCTTTTCTTTGGTTTTGGTTCGATTTTAAGGGCTGTTTTAAGGTAAGGAAAATAAATCCTATGATCTCCTTGCTTTTATAAGGTTAGATGCAAATGTAGGTTGTAGTTGGTGCTAGAATGATGTGTTGATGGTTTGAGTTTTGTCTATAAGTATCATGGCATGTTTAGATATAAGTTTGCTGTATTTTTTGTCTTTGTTTTCTTTGGTTTTTAGTTGAAATACGATCTGTAATCGCATGATGATGAAGTTAGGGCTTTGGTCGAACCAGGTGGGCGGGCGTCCGGTTCTCTCGGGCGGGCGTCCGCTTAGGTCGAATCTCGAGGCAGGCGTCGGCTTATCCGGACGGCGTCTGAGGTGCTAATTACATTCGGGATTGATCTTTATTTTAGGTGGGCGGGCGTCCGGCTTTGGACGGGCGTCGATAATGTTCGAGACAATTGTCCATGCCTTAAAAGCGGGCGTCTAGCTGGTTTTGTCCTTTGTTTCCTTGTGGGTTGTTGTTCAGCCTTATAAACATGATTTATCTTTATGAAACCTTTATACATGATATGTTAAAATGGTATAAACTTAGACAAGCTGAATTGAGCTTACGATTCGTTCGGTTAAAACACCGAATGTACTCTTAAAGGGAGTTGAAGTTCGGATCCGTCGGAAGAGCATGATAGGCTTGTGCTTTGATGAATTAGGGTTCATCATTGGTCGTGTATGTGCTAGGACTTGTCCGTGTCTAGTGGTCTAAGAAGAGAGTAGTTGTGTGAGGAGAATACTTGAAAATACTTAGGTTGGCTAGCTAATAACCTAATAAACAACGTATGTGACTAGTAAAAGATTAAACAACATGTCTCTCTTGGCTATGCACCAGGCTAAATCGCGATGCATGTGCTACCTCTGAAGGTGGAAGAACTTCGTGGGTCAAAAGACCCTGAAATGCGGAGGGACTCTCTTTGAGGTGTGCGTGCTATCGGAGTCTACCTTTTCTAGACTTCGTGGATATTGGTGTGATACACTAATATGTTGCAAAAGAGTGTTCCCAAGGTAGAAGAACTCAGTGGTCAAAGACCCTAAGTGAGAGGGACTCTGCTTTGAGGGGATCTTGTGTAGTGCCCTTGAGTGCGGTTGTAACATAGATAGGTTAAGTTAGAAGCAGTTAGTCGCAACATGTTGATGAGCATGAAGTGAACCACTAGATTGAGTCGGTCTCTTATAACCAAATAAGCGACTTAAATATCTTTCCTTATAATTTCTTTTGGTTTCATAGCTTCTCTTTCTTCTTGAGTACATTGTACTTACCTCGAATGCATTTTCTTTTATGTGTTTGGGGTGAGAAAGGCGAACAGTGTTCGAGAGAGTTTTAATGACGACGTGTGAAGGCGCTCGTTGAAGTTTCAAGAATGTTTCTTTCTTGTTTTTCTTTGGTGGCTCTTGTAATGATTACGAGGTAGGCTATTGGTTTCTTTTGGTTGCTACGTCTTGTCTTTTGGGATTTAGTACTTTTCCAATGTAATAATTTACATTTCTATCTTTAGAATTTCTTGTTTCTATTCTTAGACGTTGAAAAAAAAATATGCCCGAGTTTTGCTTCCGTTTGCTTTCATTTGATACGACATAGTAGAGGCTTACGTATAAAATGAATTTACTTTATTTTATACATGCCGAGCGTTCCTTTTCCGGATAAGGACTCGGTGTCCGGGAACAGGTGTTCTGATTGGTATCGGAGAATTAGCGTTCTTTAGACTTCCTTTCCTTAAGATAAGTTTCTTTAGATCTTTAGTAACGTCTGGTTTTCTTGATCTTTCAACATAGTAACGACAAGGAGAGCGTTAGTGGGCTGGGGAGCTCGAGGGGTTAGTCAAAGCGAGGAGCCCGGTGCCCGTAGTGGGGCGGTTTGTGAGGCGAATCCTTCGCCTCGTTTGAGTCTTTCACCACCACCCCATACAACCACACCTACACCAAGGTCTCAACAAGATGGGTCACTTTGAGGCGCATCGAGAATCGCCACCCGACCACCGCCAAGATATAACTACATTTATGGAGAGCCTGGACAAGCACCTATTCGTGTCACGCTGTAATAGGCGACATTCCACCGATTAGTGCGCCACCACCGGTGACCAATGTGTATCCACCACCATCTAGTGCTTATCCTCCAGGTGTATCCTCAAGAGCGGCAGGTCTTTTACCCTCCTCCCTGTAGGTCATGTTCCTCAACCTCACAGTACCACCTTCACCACGCTTTGACCACCAAAGCAAAGGCGTCGGTCATCCACCCTTTGGTTATCAATGCCTCAACAAACATCGAGTCTTATCGAGGGTACTATCCGTGTCGAGAATGAGCCTCAAGTAATCCCACCTCATCCTCAACATCAGCCAGTATCAACCGCATGTATCTTTCGGTTACCCTCCGGTTCACCCACCCGTTAGACCGGCTTTTGAACACACACAGTGGTGGATTGGTATCTGAGATTGAGGAGAAATCGAGTTGAGAACTTCTTTGGTAATGTGGAGCATTCTAAAGCGAGAGGAGTGGATAAAGGGATTCGAAAGCTTGTAGGAACATACATGTTCTGAGGCAGAAATAAGCACGACTAGCGATCGATTTATGTTGGGGCGGCGAAGCATGGATTGATGCCGTCCAAAGCGACAGCGGTAAGGTAACAGTTAGGAAGGGTTCAAGGCGATATTTTATAATGAGTACTTCCCGATTCTGATTCAAGCGGATAAAGCAAGTCAATTCCTGAAGCACAAGCAAGGTAATCACCTGTGATGGCCCAATATACTAATAAGTTCAATGAGCTAGGAAGGTTCTATCCGGAATTGATGAAGGTAGAAGTTAGAAAGATGGCCCTCTATAAGGATGGGCATGCTAGGATTCACGGCAAGGAATATGGCAGAGTTGATGAATAAAGCCTTGGAAGTCGAAACTTTCAGGAAGAGAGCTACAGTGGTTGTTAATAATAAGAGAAATTTTGGGACAAGTCAAGGCAGTTATAGGGGAGCGCCACAGCAAGCATCCAAGAAGACTACGGCTCCTACGGCTAAGGCTCGAGCAGTTGCACCACTTTGCCCCAAGTGCAAATAAAATCATACAGAGAGTGCGGCGCGAGTAGTAACGGTTGTTACGTTTGTGGTGAGCAAGGACACTTTTCTAGGCGTGTCCAAGCGGAGGAAACAAAGTGGTTCGAGCCAAGGTAGCGGGAGAGGCGGCCCGAGCCGACCGGTTCGAGTTTTTGTAGCGGATGCCAATTTTGTGGAACCAGAGGATGACGTTATTTCAGGTACCATGTTATGGTTTTATTCTTCTATTAAGATATTTTATAGCGTGATTATTCATGTTGTAACTATATTTAAATAAATGAATATGCATACTAGGTACGATAATGTTAGAAAACCTAGTGGTCAAGGTTTTGTTTGACACGGGCGTCAAATACTTTTGTGTCAACCAAGGTAGCTAAGTTGGATTTACCTTGAGAACCTTTAAGGAACACTTTGGAGATAACTCGCGTTAGGGGAAGGTATCAAGGGTAACTAGAATGATACCACAAGTGGAAGTTCGAGTCGGACCTTATCGATGTAAGAGCAACTTTACAGTTTTGGACTTTTCGGATTTTGATGTAATCCTCGGAATAGATTGGCTATCCGAGAATTATGTACACTTGGACTGTAAAGAGAAGAAAGTGATTTTAAAGTACAGGGAAATCAGACAAGGCGTATCAAGGAATGTGTACAAGCCGAGTAAGAAGAAACATCCGATCATATCCAGCGGTTAAAGCGGTAAGGGCTTGTCGAGAAAAGGGTTGTGAAGGCTACTTGTTGTATCACGGTGGGCGTGGAACAAGTGAAGCCTAAGTTCGAGAGACTCCCATAGTGAGGGAATACCTGAGGTATTTCGGAAGAGTTACGAAACATGCCGAGACAGAGAGATAGAGTTTGAAATTCGGTTGTTACCGGGAGCGGCACCAGATTGCTAAAGCACCTTCTGAGAATGGCACCGGCTGAATTAAAGGAGTTGAAAGCTCAACTTAAAGATATGCTTGAAAGGAACATAATTCAGCCCGATACCTCACCATGGGAGCCCCTGTTTTGTTCGTGAAGAAGAAAGATGGCGGTATGAGAATGTGTATCGACTACGAGCAGCCGAACAACCTTACCATCAAGAATAAGTATCCCCTACCAAGGATAGATGACACCTTAATCGGTTGCGAGGGTAAGAAGGTGTTTTCAAAGATCGACTGAGGTCCGGATATTATCAATTGAAGGTTAAGATAGCGGATATACGAAGACGGCTTTCGATGCGAGATATGGACATTATGAGTTCCTTGTCATGCCTTTTGGACTCACTAATGCTCCATCTGCATTTATGGATTTGATGCAGCGAGTTTTCATGCCGTGCTTGGATAAGTTCGTGATAGTGTTCATGAGGCGATATCTAGTTTACTCTAAGGATGAGAAGGAACACGAGGAACACTAAGGATAGTGTTGGACACACCGAAGAAGAATCAGGTTGTATGCAAAGTTTTCTAAGTGTGACTTTTGGTTGGATCGAGTGAGTTTCTTGGGTCATGTCATTTCTGGAGATGGCATTCAAGTTGATCCGGCAAAGATCGAGGTAGTTGAGAATTGGCATAAACCTACCACAGTTTCAGAAGTAAAAAGTTTTCTTGGGTTGGCTGGTTACAACCGGAAGTTCGTACAAGATTTTTCGAAGATAGCTACTCCACTCACCAGGCTGACACAGAAGAATGTGAAATTTGAATGGACTAATAAGTGTGATAAGGCCTTTCATACCTTGAAGAGTAAGTTGACTACGGCACCAGTGTTAAGCGATTCCGGAGATTTTTGATAACTATGATGTCTACGGATGCTTCGGGACAGGTTTTGGGTTGTGTGTTGATGCAAGGAGGAAAAGTGATAGCTTATGCATCTAGGCGAGTTGAAGGTACATGAGAAGAATTACCCGACACATGATCTAGAGTTGGCGGTAGTATTTGCCTTAAAGACTTGGAGGCATTACTTATATGGGGTTAAAGCAAGGATCTTCACCGACCATAAGAGTTTAAAGTATTTCTTCACACAAGAGAACTGAATATGAGAGCAGAGGAGATGGTTAGAGTTCGTTAAGGACTATGATTTGGACATTCGGTACCATCCGGGTAAAGCGAATGTAGTGGCGGATGCTCTGGCGAGAAACCGATGTTTGCGACTTCGGTGTTGAGGTAATGGCGAAAAGGTTTGATGGGTTGGAAATCGAAGCTTGATCAGTTGAAGACCGGCGGTTTGTGGCACCGTTGTTAGCAAGATCGAGTTGATGGATGATATTCGGGAAAGCAAGATGAAGACCGGTTTTGTTGGACTTGAGCGTGTTGCTAGAGAAAGCCTACGGTTGGTTCGTGTTGGATAAAAGTGGAAATCTGTGGTATCGGGATCGTCTATGTGTACCTAACGTTGGCAACTTGAGACAAAGAATTATGGAAGAAGCACATAGCATAGCTTTTGCGGTTCATCCGGTGCTACTAAAATGTCTGAGAGACTAAAGGAAAGATTTTGGTGGCCCTCGATGAAAGTGGAAATAGCCAAGTTTGTGGCGAGTGTGATGTATGTCGAGAGGTTAAGGCGGAGCATAGAAGACCCGGTGGAATGCTTAAGCCATTGGATATCCCGGAATGGAAGTGGGATAAGATCACAATGGACTTCATCACGGATTACCTAAGACAAGAGGCGGACCACGGCGCAATTTGGTAATCGTGGGCGAGATTGACCAAATCGCCCATTTCTTACCGTACAAGGTTGACATGCCATTAAAGAAGATGGCGACACTATATCCGGACAACATAGTGAAGCTACATGGAGTTCCAATCTCGATAGTTTCGGACCGTGATTCGAGATTTGTAAGTCGGTTTTGGAAGAGCTTGCAAGAAGCCTTCGGGACTAAGTTGGACTTGAGCACGGCTTTTCATCCTCGAGACAGATGGGCGATCGAGAGGACCATCAAGCGCTCGAGGACATGTTGAGAGCTTGCGTTTTGGAGGTAGGCGGATCATGGGATGACTACCTTCCGGTAGCGAAATTTGCGTATAATAATAGTTTTCACACAGTATAGGCATGCCGCCCGTTTGAAGCGTTGTATGGGAGAAGATGTCGCATACGCCATTGTTTTGGGATGAAGTCGGAGAGAGCAGATCACAGGGCTGAAATGGTAGAACAAGCAAAGGAAAGGGTTCGGTTGGTCAAGAAGAATCGAAGGCGGCTCAAGGCAGAGGCGAAAAGTTGAGGCGATGTTAGAAGAAGACCTCTTGAGTTTGAAGTCGGCGATAGAGTTTACCTCCGAGCTTCACTGATGAAAGGAGTGTAACGCTTTGGACAAAAAGGAAAGCTAAGTCCAAGGTATGTTGGACCTTTTGAGATTTTGGAGAGAGTTGGGGCGTTAGCTTATAAGCTTGATTGCGAATCAATGTCGAGAGTCCATAATGTGTTTCACGTTTGATGTTGAAGAAATGTCGACTAAGAAGGATGTGGAAACTATGGTTGACCTGAAATTCTTACAAGATAACCTTGCATATGGCGAGAGACCTATCAAGATCTGAACCGGAAAGAAAAGATGATTAAGAGACGGATGATCCACTTTGGTGTTAGTTCGATGGAGCAATCATTCACCCGAGAGGCAACTTGGGAAGTGGAAGCGACATGCTTAGTGAGTTCCAAGAGTTTGAGGATTTACGGTATGTTCTAGTTTTGAGGACTAAACTCCTTTTAAGGGAGAATGTAATATTCCGATTTTGAGGAAAGCGCAGCGAGGCGTGTCTTTTGCGGCAAAGCGAAATATTGGATTCGCTTTCCTTTATTGGAGTTAAATAATTGATGTTTTATATATATGTATCTTGAGTTATGTATATATATAAATAAAGGAAAGATCGATTTTTTTTTATAAAAGGGCATATAAGGAAAAGCCTACGTTTTGGGAGTAGGTATTTAAGCGGATAATAACAATGACCTAACCCTTTGTTAATCACAAATCGGGATTTGAAACACCTAAACCCATCCCTGCCGGGTGTGAGAGAAAAGAGGAGAGACAAGAGTTTTCTCATTTTGAGAGAAGGAGTTAACCGTTTTAGCATCGGAATCAAGTTTTGGAATCGTTGAGAAGAGGACTACGTTTGGATACCGTTTGGTTGCCAAAGTTGCATCTTTTCTTTGGTTTTGGTTCGATTTTATGGGCTGTTTTAAGGTAAGGAAAATAAATCCTATGATCTCCTTGCTTTTATAAGGTTAGATGCAAATGTAGGTTGTAGTTGGTGCTAGAATGATGTGTTGATGGTTTGAGTTTTGTCTATAAGTATCATGGCATGTTTAGATATAAGTTTCTTTGTGTTTTTGTCTTGTTTTTGCTTTGGTTTTTAGTTGAAATCGATCCGTAATCGCATGATGATGAAGTTAGGGTTTTAGTCGAACCAGGTGGGCGGGTGTCGGTTCTGCGGGCGGGCGTCCGCTTAGTCGAATCTCGAGGCAGGCGTCGGCTTATCGGGACGGGCGTCACGGTGCTAATTACATTCGAGATTGATCTTTTTTTTAGGTGGGCGGGCGTCCGGCTTTGACGAGCGTCGATAATGTTGAGCAGGCGTCCATGCCTTAAAAGCAGGCGTCTAGCTTTGGTTTTGTCACTTTATTTCCTTGTGGGTTGTTGTTCACCTTATAAACATGATTTATCTTTATGAAACCTTTATACATGATATGTTAAAATGGTATAAACTTAGACAAGCCTGAATTGAGCTTACGATTCGTTCGGTTAAAACACCGAATGTACTCTTAAAGGGAGTTGAAGTTCGGATCCGTCGGAAAGAGCATGATAGGCTTGTGCTTTGATGAATTAGGGTTCATCATTGGGTGTATGTGTGCTAGGACTTGTCCGTGTCTAGTGGTCTAAGAAGAAGTAGTTGTGTGAGGAGAATACTTGAAAATACTTAGGTTGGCTAGCTAATAACCTAATAAACAACGTATGTGACTAGTAAAAGATTAAACAACATGTCTCTCTTGGCTAGGCACCAGGCTAAATCGCGATGCATGTGCTACCTCTGAAGGTGGAAGAACCCCGTAGGTCAAAAAGACCCTAAGTGCGGAGGGACTCTGTTTGAGGTGTGCGTGCTATCGGAGTCTACCTTTTCTAGACTTAGTGGATATTGGTGTGATCCACTAATATGTTGCAAAGAGTGTTCCCAAGGTAGAAGAACTCTGTGAGGTCAAAGACCCTAAGTATGCGAGAGGACTCTGCTTTGAGGGATGCGCGTAGTGCCCTTGAGTGCGGTTGTAACATAGATAGGTTAGGTTAGAAAGCAGTTAGTCACAACATGTTGATGAGCATGAAGTGAACCACTAGATTGAGTCGGTCTCTTATAACCAAATAAACGACTTAAATATCTTTCCTTATAATTTCTTTTGGTTTCATAGCTTCTCTTTCTTCACGAGTACATTGTACTTACCTCGAATGCATTTTCTTTTATGTGTTTGGGGGTGAGAAAGGCGAGCAGTGTTCGAGAGAGTTTTGACGACGGCGTGTGAAGCGCTCGTTGAAGTTTCAAGAATGTTTCTTTCTTGTTTTCTTTGGTGGCTCTTGTAATGATTACGAGGTAGATTGTTGGTTTCTTTTGGTTGCTACGTCTTCTGTCTTTTGGGATTTCGTACTTTTCCAATGTAATAATTTACATTTCTATCTTTAGAATTTCTTGTTTCTATTCTTAGACGTTGAAAAAAAAAATATACCCGAGTTTTGCTTCCGTTTTGCTTTCATTTGATACGACATAGTAGAGGCTTACGTATAAAATGAATTTACTTTTATTTTATACGTGCCGAACGTTCCTTTTCCGGATAAGGACTCGGTGTCCGGGAACGGGGCGTTACACGAACAGTCCACTTTGCACACGGTTTCCTAAGCGTCAGCAATAGGCAAATAATAACAGCTGGCCAAAGGTCACAGTTTTATGACAAGACGTGCCAGAAGAAGTTGAACCATCAAATTACGAAACGAGAAAACCTCGAACCTACTGTGCATGTATCCGTTTCAAAAAATAATCGGACACACACACAGCAAGGAGGCCATACCAGAATTTTCTTTCAAGTATAAGGGCCTCGCCAAAAGCACCAAAGCCAAAAACTCGCGCCAAGACCACTGTCTAGAGCTGGATCTAACCACAAAGCCTACGATTCTACTCAAAACAAGGGGTTGCTCTTTGAAAATTTTTAAGTCGGCTAAAGTTTTATCTCAATAATTTTAGTGAGCTCAGCGTCTAATCAACCTCACCAAAAGCGAGGGGCATAATCTCAAAACCTTTTTACATAGTGGAGTGTGGAAATAAAGAGAACTATTCATCTTGGTGACTTGAGACGAGAGGAGTTCTTTGAAGTCACCCAAATGAGAAACTGCATGTATACAATACGTTGACAAAGCAAATGGACTTGGAAAAACACAAAACAAGCAAAAGTCAAACATCGTTCAAAATGCAAAATTCCTACAAAAGATGAGATAAAACAGCTTGAAGATCGGAGCTGAAAAGTGCCAAAAATTTACAACAACCATGGAATAACGAATTAAGTTCAGGAATTGATCGAACTCCTCCTCAGGGCTCTTCCCCTCACCAAAATTAGAGGCAACGACCCCTATGGCAGTAACAGCACCCTCTGCCTCCCTCACAGCGAACTCAAGGGCTTCCTTCTCCATTGCAACTATCATGGCACGAAGGTTCTTCTCATTGACAGGAGGAAGATCCCAAAGCGGCTCGCCTCTCTTTGAGGACCCGGCCCCAAAATCCTCAAGTTGGGCAGCAGTGTAAGGCATATCGGAGTGGAAAATTCTCAGCTCAGGGTCGCCTTGACCCATGGTCACCCGATCTGCAAAGTCTCGAGATCTGGAGCATCATGCAGAGCATATGGGCACCTCGACACATGGTAGAACCCCTGGTCAAACACATCCATTAAAGCATCTTTAACCTATCAGGAAATGTCCATGGCAGTGGCCTCGGACTCACTCAGCTCGCCCTTTAATCTGTCAATGAGCTCATGGGCCTCCGACACCTTAACAAGAGCTCTCTCTGACTCAGTAGATTTTTGAAAATCCACAGCATATTGGGCCTTCTTGGCAAGGACCTAGTTCTCAAAATGAAGCCGACCGACCTCGGCCGTAAGCTCCTTCTCTCTCTGTTCGACCTCGGCCAATAGCGTTCTTTAGCTTACCTTTCGGCCGCCTCGGCCCGATCGATCGCGTCACCACGATTTCTCACGATTTTGGCAAGTTGGCTCGCCATCTTCTTAACTTCTACATCACAAGCCCACTCGACTTGATTGAGCTTTGTGGCGAATCCCGAAGAAAAAGGATTTAAGAGTTAGAACCGAGAAAATATAACAAGAGAAGGCGGAAAATAGAAAATACACATTACGCGCTAGTAGTGGTTCCATATAGGCCGACCGTCTCAAGCAAAGGCGCCGGTGGAAGAAGGTCCCACAGAGGTGTTGACACCACCACATCGGCTTGAGCTATCCAATTGACAATGCCATGACCGACCCGACCAGAAGGGCGTCGGGCGATTAACCGAGGTTTTGCAATGGAATCACGTCGAGATATGGAGGCGAATAGCTCCTCGGCTATTTTAAGGGAAAGAGGTCGCCTTGAAATCGGGATCCAACCACAATGCGGTTTTCCCTTGAACCTGCGGACTTTCCTCTTGGCGGCACCCTTCTCCGTCGGTTGGGTAATAAGCGGGCTCACGATCGGCAGCAACCCCATTCCACGGGACTCTCGTTAGATCAATGGAAGCGGTAAGCGGCTCGGCATCACGAGGAGGTTTTATAGCGATGTCGATCGAGCTCTGGCTGCCTTCAACCCTAGACATTTTGGGTGAGGCGCGTCACCCAAGCGTAAGTCGGTCATCATCCTCGGCCTCAAGCCGACATTCTTTCTCCTGCAGGGCCTCTTCCTCTTCGTCTTGATCGCGCTGCGAGTCTATCCACTTTTGGAGCAACAATATCGCTCCAGTAACAACGATATATGAAGGTCTTTGTAGAGAGCGGTGCCAACGGTAGAGGCATCCTTCATACTTCTTGGGGTAGAGGATTCATTGGTTTACTAGCCGCCAACAAAGCTGGCGGGCCTTCTCTCATTCTTCAAGCGGGTCATCACGGTGCTCCCCATCCTCATTGGCAAGCACCATAGTACACTGCAAAACAAATGGTCGAGTGCGGATGGAAAAAAAAGATGCTACTGAAACACAAAGAAAGAAAGAGGACAAAACAAGAAGGAAAATTACAAGCGGATCGGGGCGCCTCCATCCTTTTGCTGCTGGTCGGACACACTGGAAGGAAAACACTTCCCCAAATGACATTCGGCATGCCAATCTTCATAAGTACCTAAGTTAGACACTTTCACCGCAGTGGGCCCTGATCGGCCCAGAATACCACCACCACAATGAGATGATGAGCCCAGATCAATCAAGATCCTCCAACTAAAGTCCTTTTTGCGTCTCGCTCGTTTTATCTCATCCGATCGATTCATGAAGTTCGTCAAAAGCCCGTGCTCGATGTAGTCAAGGGTTTTAGACACAACAATCATGCTCGACCTCTTCTCTGGATGCGGTTCGAACTTAGGAAATGGCCATCCCGACTTGGATTCAACCATCATGGCCATTGTATACCAACTCTGGACCTTGTTGGAAGTCAATAAAACAATCG